>JAQFVV010006251.1:5046161-5583280 GCA_028023455.1 Epiperipatus broadwayi
AAGTTCATCAGTACGGGATGCAGAGCTTCGCTTATGGGAAAAGCATATCAGAACGGAGGGGAAGGCGAAATTTCCTCTACTCATGGCACATTGAGTGAGAATCAAAACTGGCATGGAATATGTATAGCAACATTGTAATTTGGTGGTCTCCTCTTTCTTGTGGATTCAAATCCAGCAGTATATATACTTTTATTTTGAAGATGTAACTTAGCAACTACTGCTGGACCTGAGGCGGTTTAAGCATTTAAGGTTCATCTGGAATCATTTGACCGGATACTTTATCTAGTAAGACTTTTGAAACAATGCAATTTTGTTATCAGTTTCTCAAACGATTGTTTTAAAATAAATCTTATGATTTTAAAACAAGCTAGCATGGACAAAATTTCCACTAATGGGTTTATTTTATTATTACAAAATTGTAATCTTTTACTTTTATCTAAGGGATCTTCCGGGTAATTGTTTTCGAGAGACTTTTTAACAAGATTGCATCATTTCTGGCTACAAAATTACATATGAAAAATAATAAGTTTCATATATGATACTTTATATATAACATAACTTTATTAATTTATTCGCAATCTCCTACACTGAAATATATATAGATTTATTACTTACGCCCGTATACACATGAGAATATTATTAAATAAAAATATTTTTAGATTAAAATAGATAAGTGTTTACGTGAGTTATGTTAAAATACTAAGCAAGAGAAATATACGTATTATTAGATATGTATATACATGCGTGAAGGTGGGTTTGAATATAGTTAGATGGTAGGAGATTGGATGTGGGCTGTGAAGCAGGATCTGAGCATCAGATCATCTGCTTCAATATATACTAATTTTCTTTCTGGGATAGACTTCTTCTTTTTTTTGAGATTACTACTATCTAAATGCTTCAATTTTTTTATGCTGTTCCTAAAAGATCTTAATCAAATAAAAGTAATAAATATGTTAAACATTTATGATACTATGATTTGAATTGTCCTATTTTCTTTTATTTCAATTTTTTCTTATCTAAATTTTATATAAAATTATGTTAATGGCTTATATACAAAAACAAATTATTTATCAACCAATGTTAAATTATCCAGCCAATTAATCTCCATGCCACAAATTATCCAAGTTTATGACCTACTGATAAAAAAATGAATTATCTTATCTGATTAT
Organism: Epiperipatus broadwayi; assembly: GCA_028023455.1. Classification (NCBI taxonomy): domain Eukaryota; kingdom Metazoa; phylum Onychophora; class Udeonychophora; order Euonychophora; family Peripatidae; genus Epiperipatus; species Epiperipatus broadwayi. Next base: position 5,047,331 of record JAQFVV010006251.1, read on the forward strand.
GATTCACCTATCCACTATTTAAAAAATTAATAAACAAGTTTAAAAAATATATAATTTTACAGTTCACATTGCAACAGGTATGCATTGTTGTAATCAATTGCAAAATATCATTCACTTCAAATAGTTGCTTCTCATTAGGATAAAAAATGTGATTTTAAGCTAATAATTTAATATCACTTAGAAATTGTATCTTTTACATTCTATTTTTGTAAAACAAAATAAGAAAAATGCTAATAACTTTAAAAACTGAATTTTTAAAAATATCATTAACATTAATATAGCATTGATTTGAAATGATATTATTTTTCAAAACATAATGGTTCTTTTTTATCTATTGCTTAAGTCTTATTTGTTGTTTATAACTTTTATAATATTTATACAATTAGGAAATGCTTTGCATGGTTTAGAGCAATTATAGTGTGACAAACAGGAGCTGAAGGTTCTTGTATTGCAACTCTATTTTATGACATCTAATGCTTGAATTAAATGTAATTTTTTCTATAAATTCTTGAGTAACAAGCTGTCTTCATTGTTTATGAGTACTGTACAATATTATTTTTATTATTAAATACTTTTATTCTTGATTGTTTTATGACATGCTCCAGCAATATGGTCTTTATATTCTGTTTTCTTATGACCAGCTGCAATTTGTCCTTATATGTTCTGGTTGCCATAAAAATAAAGTATATTGGCAGTCATTTCCCTGTTTTTATATCTAAGTGAGAATTTTTCTTTGAAGAAAGAAATTTCCTGGAAAGACTGAAAGTCTTGTAGATGATAGTGAATGATTTGGGTTTCTCAAATTTCTGCATCTGTTGTAAATCCTGTTTCAAAATCTAAACTTTTAAAAACAACATCTTTATAGGTAAAAAGTAATGAATAGTTCCTGTAGAAACCACAATTTTCCTTTCCCAGCAGGAATTGATCAAGTAATGCTTTATCCACAAAAGCCATAGTAACAAGTTTTGGTCATGTCATAAGATGCTGGGACATATTTCGTTATCCTAGTTCATTTGGTATTGTATCTGCTATAAAAATGATTATAGGAGATGGGTAGAACTAAAATAATTATTCAAAATTTAACCATCACATTGCATGAGTTCTTCTGGAAGCTACTTCTGCCAAAGCAAAATGGTAATATTAATTTTCCTTCCTTAATTCTCATTCCATTTTCCAAAAAAAAGTTCTTCTTATGATTCCTATAAAATGAACAAATACTGAGATTATTGATATTCAATTTAGATATATTAGCCTGCTTGATTAATGCCATCTTGTTATAAGATTAATGGAAATGTTATATTAGAGTTTTCTTGCAAGCAGGATTTAAAACGAGTAATTTATAAATTTGAAATTTTATACAAACTTATTCAGCACAACTATTAATTATTATATATTCCTTGCAGCACAATATTTTCTATTTGCATACTGATTGGAAGAGGATAAAAATTACACTCAGTTTACATAAAAATATAATGATTTATATGGTGAAAATGTGAACTCTGGGTTCCTTCCAGTATATTTTCTGTTCTATAAAGTGTAACCAATTAGACAGAAATTATACTCATCATAAATGAGTATGATATCCTGTTATATTTAGAATGAATGGTGATCATATAATGAAGTATAAAGTAGAGGAGTGCATAGAAGAGATGAGCAATAACAAATTAAAAAATTTGATTGGTTAAATGTTCTATTTAACAATTGCTAATGTTTATATATTAAAATGTTGGTGAAAATATTTGTAATATTGGCTTAAAAAAAGCTTTATTCCATACCTTTATTTATTAACAGTAGTTAAGTGTGCTTTCAGCTAGAGAATGGAATATGTAAATAATTAATTTAAATAATTATCATTATAGCTATAAATATTTCAGCATATCAGCCATCTTATGAGTGCTAAGAATTTAGCTTTTCCAGCTGAAATCACACTCAGCTATCGTTAATATAGAATAAACCTTTTTTAGTCAACATTAGAAATATTTTTGGTAATTAATTACAAACAAGATAAGAAAAAGGATAACTTCAAATATAATAAAATGAGGATTTTCAGAGATGGCAGAAATAAAAGATATCCAGATTCATTCATGTAGAATTAACACTACAGTTATATTAATGACATATTAACTTTTAATCTGGATCCGTGTGTTGTTGCTTGCAACACTTCTACAGTTCTTACACAGTTTATGGCAAGTATGATCAAACTTCTTTATTTGTAAAAGAAAATGTTTACTTTCTATTCAATTCATTACAAACAAACAAAAAATGGAAGAAACAAATAAATAATAATTCTACCAGAATATTACTTATTCAATTGTCTATAGAAGCTTATATCTGATTTTTTATTATTTAGTTTATGGATTTTTTTTAAATAGCTTAACTAACAAAATATCAAAGAAATCTGTAGAGGCTACAATAAGGAAAAAATGGCTTTATTAAGACCTTTAATTCTGCCACTGTAATCATACTAGTGATTCCCAACTCGGGTTCTGCGATGCCTAGGAGTATTGCAAAATGTAGAAATAAAAAATACATTTATGGACACACCTTTTGATCAATTTTTGATTATGATAAAAAAAAGAATATACATCAGATTCAGAAAAAATACCCGATGTATTACTCCAGTTCTCTACCTTTTACATACATAAACAAGCATTTTATTATATAACAACATTGAAGAGCAAAGATAGAAATCATCTTCTTTCTCTTGAGGATGAATCTCATGTATGTTTATCCAAAATTAGATCAAGAATAACACAGCTTTGCAAAAATAAGCAAGCATAAGAATCCCATTAAAAATGCTATAACAACATAAACTCTCACTTCAATGTTACATTTATAAATTAGTAGAATATGTATTTTAATAACAAGATTTCTTTTCCGTGTTATTTTGTAAAAAAAGTATATTAGTTATTTTTTTTTTTGTATCTGAACATAGCAGTATTAAAACTAAATGCTTTAAGTTTAATACTTACATTATTGTCTTAATTTAATTAGTTTAAATTACATTCATTTTCACATCATTAATTAATGAATAAATAGAAACTTAACAACAAAAAACTATTATGTCTCTCACATAATTAAAAATTAATAAATCAATTAAAATAAAAATTGCTATTTTCCTCAAGGTTACCATGAGATATGAAGAGTGAGGACAAGGATACATACATGTTGAAAAGGTGGGAAATCCTGGATTAGACACAGTCATTAATTGCCACTTGCTAGATTCTAATCAAAACTAGTTTTTCCCATCCAATGTTTATTTTTAATATTGTTCCAGAAATGTCTAGCTTTTGTTAAACTTTTTTTTGGTATCTGAATTCAATTTATGTCAAACTTTTGCTAGTGTGCCAAGAAATCTGACAGTTTTAATATAATTGTAGAAGATTGGCTTCTTTAATTTTTTGTTTTAAACTATATTCATTCAATAATAACAGGTTTGGAAAGGAGAGTATTCAGTTTAAACAGTGTTCCATCTGTGGTTAAAGCGCATGTGCCGTGGTTTAAGCTGTTATTATTTATAATTTATATAAAAATATCACGCTGTATAAATAAAAATATTTACATATATTCATTCAAGTAAAACCACTGTTTACACCACACAATGTATTCTCATACTAACTTCCAGATATATGGCTTTTTCCAACCATGAAATATACTTTTTGCTAAACATTGAAACTAAATTGAAACAATTGACTTCACTCACATGAACTGTACTTACCAAAAAAGTTGAACAGTATAAAAGTAAATATAATTATTTCAGTATCCGTACATTTCTATTAGAAGCAAACTATATTTTCTATTTTACTGCTGTTATCTAGTATAATCTTGGAATAATTAATAAATACTAGATTGTAGCACGTATTAAATCTGTATTCAGAATTATCCTATATATCCTTAGGCTTTTTTCTTACATATTACTGTTAGGAGCAAACTCTTTTGTTTCTGTTCCATTCATTTTTTATTGTAAATTTGAATAATCAATAAAGAATAGAAAATTGTAATTATAATATCCATAATCTGTACTATTCTAATGATATCTGAAGACCTATTTTTAGTTTATGACCTATGCTGGCATGGATCTGAGATGTGGATTTAGTGCACTTAGATCTTTTGGAAAGAAGCAGCCACCTTTTATATTTTTTTTAGTACTAAGTTATCGGCCTGTAATTTAGAACATCTTAATGCTTTGAATCCAAGCAAGAAATAATTTAATACAACTCAAGCTTATCATAGTTGGCATTAGTGGAATAAAAAAATAGAACTTGCTCTAATATGATTTTGTACTAATCCTGGCCAAGGAAGCAAAATGCCTGTAGTTAGTTGTTATAAAAACTGAAAACGTCAAATAGATAATAACTGAATTAGTATTATAACTGTAACTATGCAAGCAAATTGGCTTGAATTCAAAAAATTTAAGATTTTTTTTTCTTTTAAATTTCATATTGATTTCCTGGTAGTGGAAATTTTTAAAAAAAGGTTATAAGTGGCTATTGGATGGAAGGCGTTTAAATTCAAGAAACCAGAAACACTTTATTCGAATCCACTATTAAAGATCATAAAACAAAAAATAGTCTGAGAAAGTGGAATGTGTTATTCTGAATTTGATGAACATTACTATCTATTGATTACTCTTGCTTACAATAGTTGGCAGCACTGTAGACTAGAGGTTGCTTTTGTAAAATTGTATAATCCGGGGTCATATGATTTTATACATATTGTTTTAAATTATTTAATATTGGTAAATGTCTATCCAACTATCATTAATTAAAGAATAAAACAAAGATAGAAATATTCCATCTTCATCTCATGGCAATACATAAACCTGTGAGCATTAACTTCTTTTTTTAAAGGATGATGGATAGACCTTTACTCTGCAATGGGATACTTATTTAAAAATCTGTTTTAACTAGGAACAATGGTTATATTTTCAAAAAATCTTTCAATATCTTTATTGAAAACAACATTAAAAAGAATTTTAATATCTTAACTATAGACTTTTATTTGCAATTGAAATCAACTTTTGTAAATCAAATCATTCTAATTATGAATTATTAAAAGTAGTATTTTTAACACTTTAAGAAGTAAACTATTATACAAGTTTGTTTTCTTTTTTACAGTTAAAAATAAATTCGATTAATTTTGAATTCCGCTATTGAAGTCATCCGGCGAGATTCTTCTAATGGTTTAAAGATTGAATCATATTTATATATACTGTATTAATAATGTAACGAAGGTGTAAACGGTTATTCCTTTAGATTTACTTACAGTAGTACAAAAAAATTGTTTTACTATAAAATCCTGCTTACTTCAATCGAATACTTTGAATAATATGAAGTATAGCCGATCCACAAACCACAAAAATTAATAACGCCATTAACCACGGACCAACTGGATATTTGTCTTTATGAGGTTTCAAAGTTTTAGCTACATTACCTCTTAGCATAATGTTTTTCCTCTGTATTTCATTAGCAATGCGCATGCGCTTTTTCAGCATAGTTTTGCAAATGCACCTTTCAAAAACACTTAAACTTTCATCCAATTCTTTTATTTGTTATTATAAATAGTAGTTTGTTTGCACTTAACGAATAGCTTAATAGATCAAATTTCACAAAACTAAATAAATGCTGTAGTAGCTTGGGTTTTACGGATTTTGGCTAGGCAAAGATTATGTGACTGAAGACTACATCCAAAAATGATTGCTATCAAAGAAGGTGCTAGATATAATAACGAAAAACAAACGTGCTTAAGAGAAGATAATTATTAAATTCCACGCGCCTAGAGTTATTTTTTTAATGGCTAAAAATTATTAAAGAATTAATAATATAAGTTAAAGCAAAATATTAACAACTATATATATGTAAAGAATTTGAATTCCGAGTCGTATTGAATCAATATTTGTTAAATTATCCATTTAACAAACTAAAAATTTTAGATTATAAACTTAATATATGTACTCATTATTTCTATATTTAGTAGAAAATATATTAGGCTTTAGTAACTCGAGAGCTATAAGTGATAAAGTTAAGTTTTACTTCAGAGAGAAAAATAGTAATAAAATGTAAATACATATTTAGTTTAAAAAGCAATATAAAGATGTAAGTTTTAAAAAAGTAATGAAAAATAAATTTTGTAAAATAAAGGAAACTTTATTTTGATAATTTTAGTTTAAGTCTAATTCAACGAAGAAAGATTGGTTTACAGATAAATTAGACTTAAACAGATAAAGATTGTAAGTTAAAAGCATTCTATAAAAGATGGCCGAAAGATAATGTAAATGATTATGTACAAGGCCGTGTATTGTTACAATAAAACAATTAAACTATTTTACTAGAAAACAAATGGAATAAATATTTTAAGCTAATTACTGAGAATGCGAACGGATGTAATTAGAAGCCGAATCCTTGTTGTCATTATAAAGATGCATTAGTCAAACGGTTTTACAATACATTGGAATGATAGGAATTTTTTAACTGATATCAAGCAAAAAGAAAACAGTATAAATTGTGCTCTCAAAAAAAGAGCATGTCGTCGTCAGCTTTTTTCCACTCATCGCATGCTGTTGTTCTTGCTGTCATAAGAATATTTGAGAAAAAGTGAGGGGAAAATGCCCTAGACTTTTCTGCAACGATGGAAGTGTCCCAGATTCCTTGCCTATGAAGGTGAAAGAAAGCCGGCTAGGGAAAATGTTTATAGATCTCACCGGTCTTTTATTATTTGTGTACGCCTGAGATGGCACAATTTGGATTGTGTTTTGAGTGTGAGTATAAAACATTAGTATACATTTATGTCCACCACTATTGTAGTGGCAGTATTTGTTTGTTTGGTAGTGATTATAGCATTGAAGATTTCGAATTTCAAGGACCAATTGTTAATGTGTATATAAAGTAACTATGGATCGTTATTTAATAAAATCTTAATTGATGTGTGTATATATATAATATGTAAAGAAATGTATTTATTCTTATTTAATAATGTTTTGAGTAATTAATAATTTTGTGATAATTGTTGATAGTAAGCATCATAGCTGAATACACCACAATTATTATCCTATATAACCATTATCGATTCTTTGCAGGATGAAGGTTTATTATCTAGTATCTCTGATCCATAACTTTCCCATATTACACCAACAAACTTCTCTATTTTATACATCCATCTTACATGTACTCTCCCTCTAGATCCTTTACAATATATTGGGAATCCTTTAAAACTTCAATGGTCTATCTATGATATCTTCTAGAAATATTCCAGTCCAGTTTCATTTCAGTCTCTTAAATTTTTTCAATGAAGTCAATGTCATCTGATTTTCTGCTCACTGATACTTTTAATTTTCTATTCCCTCTTGTTATTCCGAACATGCATCTCTCCATTCTTCATTGAATGGTCTGAAGTCTCTGAATTACTCATCTGTTAAAAATCATAGATCATTAAGTAAGAACTTGTAAAACATATCTTAGAAACCTTTTCATACTTTTTTTAGGTATTAAATTATTTCTACCAAAAACACTCCAACCAAGCTTAATTATAATATAATATTAATATCATCTATGTTCTTTATTACTTTTTACAATGCTTTTTTACAATTCACTATTGACAGTTTTGATTGCCCCAGCAATCTTCTTCAGAACTATAACAAACACAATATAAATACATGAATACAAGTATACATGAACACATAATTTTACATTTCATATATATATATACACAAAAATTAATTCTACAGTTAATTTCATCCATTATGTTTGCTTTTGTATTAACAATCTATTAAACATTTTAATTTTTTTAGTATTTGTCTTTATTTCCACTTTCATTTGATAATTCTTGTAAGATTTCCTAAAGATGTGAAGCACTACTTACAAAGATAAACACATCATCTGCAAAATTTAGATGATTTAAATGATTAATCCACAAAATACTTCTTATAAAACTGCTGTAAGTTTTGAAAATATGTAATAATCCTATCATACGTCCTTATCAATATTAATTTTTTTACTGTCACCATGTAATCTAATTGTGATGTCTGACTAAAAAGTATATATATTAAATATGGCCTATTATTATACTAGTAATGATAAAGAAAATAGAATATCATACAGCATTACAATACTAGTCAAAAAAATTTTCACTAAAATTCTTCCATGACCATGATTTCATCTTTTAACAAATAGACCTTTTCAAGTGCAATTCAACAAGATGCAAACAACATATATATACAAAACAAAATAGCCATTCCCATCATTCACTTCAATAACCAACTTCCTTTAACATCAAAGGATGTCTTCATGAGATTGATGGCCTTAGATTCAAGAAAATTTATCAGTTTCTTTTACTCTTCATTTTTAATTCATTTCTTACTTAAAAGATATTCTTGAATTGTCAAATACTTCCTAACTTGTATTCAGTTCATTAATATATAAAATTGAGTTATGATATCTATTTTTAATTCTACCTTATTAACTTTAACTTCTTCATTAAGACTTATTTTACTTTGGCCTATATAAATTTTGTGACAACTGCAAGGACTCTTATAAACTATATCAGGAATAATTTTGCTATAAAAACAGTCATTTGATGGCAAATCTATTCATAGTGTGGTTTATAAGATTTTTTGTAAGTAGTTTTTATAGTATGTGTTTATATTATAGATTCTAATTTTGTGGATTATATGTATATATATACATATTGTACCCTCACATTCATTTCAATGCATAATATAGAAAGCAAAACTAGCTCAATAAATAATAATGCACTCCGGCTAAAATACTTATAATCTTAATATAATAAATAATAAAGATATCCTATAATAATTTCTACCCTTCGACTAGCTCTAAATAATTAATAAATAATATATGGTTTGATTCATAAAAATTAAATTAATAAAATACTAATAAAATCATGAGACAATTTAGTGAAAATAAAGCAGTAATGAATTACATTGAGCCTATATACCACAGGATACAATCTTAATAGCATAAAAATACTATCCCCCCTATTATTTCAAATAATAAATTCATAGTATTGTTAAGACTTTAACAATAATAACTAATTTAGTATAATATTACTAAACTAAACTCTAATCTCTTTTACTAAAAATACAATTATAACTATCTCAGGTTCTTGAAAAATAAATCTAATTAATTTTAAAATATCTATTGTAGTCAAGTATGATAAGGAATTTTGTATCATTCCTAACTACACCTAAACAATAATAATAACAATAATAAATAATAATATTCCTACTCCTAGCCAAATAACTATTAATCTTATCTACTATTTAACACTAAGACAACTAATAATAATGATAACAACAATAACATTAATAATATAATTCTTTTATTTTTCATGTAGCATCTTAATATGGTATAATCTGAAGTAAGTGGCAACAAACAATATTAAAATTCTATGCAGTAAATTGTGTGATTAATTATGACTATAATAATATTATTGCAAAAGAAAAATTATTCAAAAATATCATATTCTGGATAATTATTATTTCTTAAAATGAATAATTTATTTATACTGTGCAAATGTATCATATTTATTTTGGATTCTGTTAATCATGTATTTGTGATGGTGAATAAATCAATCAAAATAACACAGAATTTTATAAAAACAATTTAACAAATTTATTATACTTTTCAATAAAACAAAACTATTTACAGTATGGACAAGGTTTACTAAATAAATCTAACAAAAATACAAATTTAACTAAATAAGATTGAGTTACACTCTTCAATATTATACAAAATCAAAAGTAAATAAATAAGCCTTCACTCTGGCTTATGTATTATTTGTCATACACAATATAAAATAAAATGTTAATTTAGATCTACACTTCATAGTCTAATGGAATTGTTTACTAATTAAGTAAATAGACAATCTAGCTTTATTTCAATGTACACAAAATATAAAATACTTAAAATAATGTTCATTTTGAAAAATCTGTTTTAGTGTTCATTCAATAAATGAAAATTGAATTTAGCAAAAAAAAATAGTATTGATGTTATATAAGATACTATTGCTTGGCACCATTCTCAAATCCTTATATGTGTTTCATGTTTTTTTCAAAAAAAAATAATATAAACTAATATTCATAAAATACAAGCATTCTTCACACTTTGTGTTATTCATTTTGATGTTCATCTTTTTTAAAATATGCATTGATGTGTGGAAATCAGAATATCAAAATTATTTTAAAATATCATGAATAGTTGTAATTTCTTTTATTCTCAAAAATAGTTTAATAAAAATATGAAAAAGTATTTATGATTCTTTATTATTTTATTATCAGCATTTACATTCAATTTCATTTGTATTTCATCTTAATCCAAACAATAAAAACCTATCTTATTTCCTTTGAAAAAATAACAATACATCAATTCAAAATTATTCATTATTTTCTTTTCATAAAATACTATGCTATATGATGTAATAACTGTTGAAATTAAGATAGCAATACGATGCATAGGACATAAAGGAATAACTAGAGTAAAGACTCAATAATATAAAATATATTTAATAAGCCACACGGAAACAATAATATTTAAAACAGCAATAATAGGTATGAATTTTCTGTCCAATACCTTCAAAAATAATGTCTAGGCTATTTATTCAGCTCCTACAGATCATTATAATATACAAAAATATCAAATACTGTCCATGGAAAATGCATACAAGACATAGGGCTATGTTAGCTGTACTTGCATAAAACTACTAAGATAAAATATAGGCTATTTCCCTATCTTCTTAACATATCCTACATATAAGGCATCCAAGAGTTTCTTTATATACTTCCCCAGTCACTATTGATTAAAACTCCAAAATAGATCTAAAAATCTACATTGCAAAATAACTAGCATTACTCCTAATAACAAACAAAGTTAACATGTGATACTATCAATCCAGAACTACGATAAGAAAAAGGTTTTTTTCACTTAAAACTCAGCAGCAAAAAAAATACAAATGACCTTGTTTTAAAAATATTAAAATCAATATTCAAATATTTCAAAAGTATGGTTCATTCAGTAAAGAATCACTTTGTAATATAAAAAAGATCAATAAATTATATTATCACTTTGTAATATAAAAAAGAAAATGTTTATACATATCTCTTTTTAAAATCATAGCTTATATCTCAGAATAATAAAAAAATTTATATGTGTAATCACACTCATGTTCACACATACATATGATAAAAGCAATATCTTCAAAAATATTGCAAGCAATTCTAGAAAAAAAAAAAGTAAATAAAATATATATCATATATTTATTAACAATTTTAAAATTGCCTAGTGACTCTTTGACTTGCAAGTCACTATTTTAGATATTTTCTGACCCAAGTTCAGCATAAAACATATTAATCAAAAATATCAGTCATCCAATATAACACAATTATATTTTTTTTTTAATGTTTGCAAAAACTTAAAAAAATATTAAAAGATTTTAAAGAATATTAATGTTGTTAGAATAAATAAAAAATATTTAAAATATAACCTTTCCTATCCTAACAATACATTCTAATACTAAAGGTTAGTATATTTAAAATAATAATTCAAAATTAAATTTATGTAATTCCAATTCATGTTTTGTTCCAATAAACCCAAACTAAAGTCTTTTATTACAATTCAATGCTTCTAAATGAAACCTTCCCCAGTTGCTACAAGATGAACATTGTCTGAAAGTCTAACACAGAACTCTCTCTTCCACAGTGCATAAACTCATAAATATAAAAAAATGTTGACTTTTAAATCCAAAAAAAATTGAAAATTCATTGTTAATCCTGTTCTTGAAAGTCCTTAAATACAGTCTATTGTCTGTTGCTTTCCAGGATAACAATTATTTAATACAATATTACCTTTAAAAGAATCTATAGGTAAGTTCCAGTGTTTTTTTTCCATTAAACATGAAATTCATCGGCTTACAGATGCATCATTATCGGCTATTCAAAATTAGTACGTACGCTAGCAGAAAATACGCATTTTTTCATTCCATTCAAAATATTATAATGCAGATATATAGTCATTAATAACTTTATATTTAAATATTCCATAAGTTATTTCTTTAATCCTGATAATACTTATTTCTGTTATCCATTAATTTTTTTTTGACGTATAATTAAAAGAACAAGTTTTTTTATATTATATCAAAATATTCATATATTTTGATAACACTTAATAAAGTAATTGATATACATAATAATATTCGTCTTTTATTTTCCATCATTTTTTCAAAAGATTTAAATAATTTTTAAATAAATATCTCTTTAAAAATTGCTGTACTTTAAAAAAAAAAGTATAATTTAGAACGATATATTTTTATACTATAAATTCAATGTTAAGTACTTTTATGATATTAAAAAAAACATTCAGTTTTAATCTTTTCCAAATAATTATATTATCCAAATATCTTTTAAAGTCCTTAAAATATTATGCACAAATATGTTAGTTCTTCGAGTAATATTTCTAAATAATATCCTCAATATTCAAAGTATTCTATGTAAATAATTATAAAAGTTTCTAAATAACATGAGAAAAATTATACTTTCTTCTGCCAACTATTTTTTCATTAACCCTCTTATGCACATTATTTCTGGTATATACTCCATAATTTACTATGAACTCGACTTAAGTTTTAAATAGAAAAAACTAGCAGAAAATTAAGTGGTTTTAGGGAAACATTCTTATCTTAACTTTAATAAATTTTAAATCCTTTACACTTTTTTTAAAAAATAATAAAATTTTAAAAATTGAAACTAATTGACTTATAATAATAAACTGGGTACTATTTAAAATAAAATAAAAGAAGTAATAAGCAGTAGACTAAGTGACCAGTGTTAGAAAAATAAGAGCATTCGCTTATATACCAGTTCTAACTTACAATCTGATTGGTTACCTGATACTTAACTTACAAAACTAATTTACATAAATGTCAATTCCATGTTCTTTAAAATTTAGAAACAAAACCATGAGTCATTATTATAACACTAATATTATTAGAATATTTAATTCTAAGTTAATTTTATAATTATACCTAAACAAATTAAACATTTTAAAACAACACATTTTAAATAATACTTTATCAATTTATCTAATATTTAATTTTAATGTATCTATTTTTTTTTAAATTTATTTTTATTAATTATGGCTATTTTTAAAGATAACAAATTAACAAACTTCCTATATTTATTTTTATGATATTCAAATGTTTTCAATTTTTAAAACAATTCTGAAAGTCATTTTGAAACTTTCTTTTAAAAACCTTGCAAGCACACAATAAAAATACATGCATTGTTAGTCACATGACTAAAAAAACCCAGACAATTGTATTGCAATTTTTTATATTCACTGTCTGAAATGAAATTAAACATTTAAGTACAAAATATTATATTGTAAAAAAATAAAATATAATAATAGAATTTGGAATAATAATTTTGACTTTATTTGGACAATAAACAAAATTGAATGCACTTGTATATCCCACAAAATACTAAACTATTAATAAACAACAATAATATAAATTTAAACCTACTTTTTTTTAAATACATTTAGTAACTTATTTAATTATATATCATTATTTAAAAATTAGCTTTCAATACTTTGTTCAACAAGACCTTTAATACATAACTCGTTATTATCACTATGGTCAGTTCTTCCAACCATACAAAAATTATAATATTTAATTTTTACCTTGTAATTTTAGCATTTTATTATAGCTTTTAAATATTTATAACTTTAACTTAATTTTAACAAAGCTTAAAAACCTATTAACATTATTATATCACCTGCAGATATTTAAATTTTTTTTCATTTAAAATTTTTTAAGAAATTGACTTTCAAAACCTTATTTAAATGTAATAAAAAAGGTACAATATATATATTGTAAATACTTTAAATGATCAAATTTCCATGTTAAAAAGTGTCCGTAATGTTGTCTTTTATATATAAAATTAAAAACAATCAATTTAAAGCAAAATTGAAACAGACAAATTACTATAAATAAGAAAATTATTTAATATATCAATCCGTCTTTCATTCCTTAATGGAATCTTTTCAAGATGTTTTACACAATCACATGACCAACTATGCTACAGCAACTTCTCCTAATGGACATTATTTACATTGCAATAAATATAATTACTAAAATACATATATATACATAAAATGATTAAATTTATTACAATCCTTTTTTTTCTTCATAATATATACATATTTACAAAATAATCTTTAAAAAAAAAACAATAATAATCCTTTCCTTTTATTTTTAAATTATAACTCTAATGTTTCCAATAATCTAATGATGCCCATTTCCCCTCTAATTGTGCTGAACTTTTAACCATGTTTACACATTTGTTTAAATTTTCTTGAATATACAAAGTTTCTTAACATTTTCTTTCCTTGTAATTTTTGACATATTTTATTACCTGAATATTTTTTTCACAACTAATTCTATGTCCAGTATCCAATATATATATATATGTCCCTGATCTTATATCCTTTCTGTTAATTGTCTTGTCATGCTCCTTACCTCTTTCAATGACAGTCTTTCCTATCTGACCTATATATATCATATTGCCAAGGTCACAACTAATTTTATAAACCAACTCTAACCTATTTTTAATATTATAGATCTTTTTTTATTTCCCTAATGATTTACTATTTTTCCAACCTATTTTAATATCAGGTAACTTTTCTTTTATCGATGCTCTGAATATGGAACTGAAATCCCCTTACTCACTTCCTGTTTGTATACCTCTGCCTTGCATTAACTTATGTATTATTATTATTTTTATTTCTAAAAATCTTTTTTATAACTTTTCTTTTATATTTCATACTAACATAATTATTCTCAACTTCTAATTTCTGTTCAAATGCTTCTTGTTCATTCAATATTAGCCTGTCATTTTTTTAACTTAAACTCTTTCACAGCTGCTATTTTCTGTGACCATGGCTGCTATGAATTTGAATCAATTATACCTCTTTTTATTATCAATATAATGTTTAATAAGTATTTCACTATTAATACTTTTTCTTAAAAAATGTCTAAATATTTTAATCCCTTCTCCTACTTTTTCCATTGTAACCCTAATATTGTATTTGTTATTGTTCAATTCTTTAAATGCATTAACAATACTTGTACTATTACCTATTACAATTATATCAGCAACATGTCTATGATATTTTAGAATTTCCTTATTTTTTATACATTTATCAATTATATTTTCCACTAGATCAGTGGTTCTCATCTGTGGATCATGACCCCTTTGAGGGTCAAACAACCCTTTCACAGGGGTCATCTAAGACCATTGAGAAATATATTTTTGATTCATAACAGTAGCAAAATTAAAGATTGGGGGTCACCACAACATAAGGAACTGTATTAAAGGGTCACGGCATTAGGAAGGTTGAGAGCCACTGCTCTATATAGTCAATCATAATTGATAAAATTCCACTAATAAAACCACCCATTGACTATATAGAGGAATAAGTATATAAAAAATAAGGATATTCTAGAATATCATAGATATGTTGATGATATAATTGTAATAGATAATAATAGAGGTATTGTTAGTGCATTTAAGAATACAATATTAAGTTTACAATGGAGAAAGAGGAGAAGGATTAAAGTATTTAGATATTTTTTAGAAAAGAAATTAATGGTGAAATACTTATTAAACATTTTATTAAGATTAAAGAAAAAAGAGGTATAATTGATACAAATTCATATAAGCATGGTCATAGAAAATAGCAGCTTTGAAAGGGTTTAAGTTTAAAAAATGATAGGCTAACATTAAATATAAAAGAAGCACTTGTACAAAAATTGGAAATTGAGAATAATTACATTAGAATGGGATATAAAAGAAAAGATATTAAAAAGATTTTCAGAAATAAAAATAATAATAATACATAAGATAGTGCAAGGCAGGGGTATACAAATAGAAAGTAAGTGGATTTCAGTTCCATATTCAGAGCATTTATATAAGACAAAGATATAAAAAAAGTTACCTGATATTAAAATAGGTTGAAAAAATAGTAAATCTTTAAGGAAATGAATGTGTAATTAAAAAAAAGATCTGTAATATTAAAATAGGGTAGAGCTGGTTTATAAAATTAGTTGTAATCTTTATAATATATATATATTGTAACGTTTTACTTGGTCAGTCCATGTTGTGGGCCGAATTGTAATCTTTTGATTGGGCATCCACATTGTGGGCCCAATTCTAACCCTTTTCCTAATAATGTGAATATGATAGCTGTTATAATTTGTAACCAATGCAATATCTGTTACAAAATAGAACTTGAGGCTATTCTGACTTCACAGGTATCTGGCGTATTTCTAGCCCTAGTTGGTGCTCCATTTATAACCTTTTTGGTCTGATGGATTGATGAATGTTTCTCCATTCCCAGCTAACATTATTTCTAAAGCCTATTGGGATGATGATGATGGGATAGAACATCCATAATCATATTTGCCAGAGTGCCAAATGGCAACTTCAATAAAAATATTGAGGCTAAACCTTAATTTCAATAACTTATTAATAAATTTCAATAATGGTATCTAATGAATGGGTTAATAAATAGTCAATAGACTATGAGAACACTGAGAATGCATTAAAAATAATAATATTAATACTCTTGGAAACTCATGGTTGTTAAAGAGAAGAAACTTTAAGCTCAACTCCCATTACAATTTATATTCTCAGCACACTCCCCATTCACTATCATTAAAATCACAATTAAAATTTTGTTTCAGATTACAAATAGTTCTATGTCCATCTCCACTCTCCTGATCCATTCTTTCATCATCCTCACATTCATAGGTTTATTGCACTACTATCTCTTTTTTCTCAAATTTTCCATCATACTAGCTCATTTATCTCCTATTATAATCTCTTCTCAGGGTTTTAGAACAATAAGGTCTGGAAGTCGAACAAGCTGCTATGGATTATTGGTGATAAACACCCTTCTCGTTATCACCTTCAAGGTTGATCTTGGCTGACTTTAATGTAGCCAATGTCCACTTACATTAAAGCTCAAATAATTAAGCTTACATTAAATCTTTTAGAAATAAGATATTATAAACACTTTCATAATTAAAGTAAAATCATAAGGAAGTGTATCTAGAGAGGTATTTGAATACAATGGATGGGGAAAGGATTTTATGCCCACCCACTGCATCCACTATCACCCAATAACCATCCCTATTTATAATCTATATTTCAACTATACTGAATTGAGTATTGGTAATCTTAAGTATTGCCGTGCTACATAAGCTCGTAAAATTAACAATTTAAATAAATTTTATCTGATACAATTTACCAAAATGATGCTTCAAATATAAATAATAATGTATTGATGTATGATTGGATTTGAGATTTCTAGATTGTAATAACCTACAAAACATTGAGACATACACAAATTTTTATTTGAAAAATAACAAATTTTATTAATAACTTATAAGTCAAAAAAACAATATGGATACTAATTCTATGGTTCACATGGCTTTCCCCTGTTCTACAACCGTATGACATAAAAACAAATCCCTAAATCAACATAAATTTAAGAGGTTTTAAAATATAAACATTAGTCTTAATTATTAGGGAATCATGATTGCCATAGGGTAATACTAATAACAGACAGATAAAGATAATATTTATCATCATATATATTATATTTTGTTCTTACCTTTATCTCAGACATAGTGAACATTAAATTTCTCCCCCCAGTGTTTAATGCTTTCAATTACTGATTTATTTCTAAGGATAACTCTCCCAGTGATAAAATTTAATAATTTCCATTAACTATTTTAATCTAATATGCCTTCACCCTATGCTTTACAATGGAGATATTTTATATATGGTGGAATTCTCATTAAGTTACCTTTAGCTACTTTTCAAATGTCAAGAAATCGGTATCTAGCTTCATCATTATCATACATGCACATAATCTATATTCATGTTCTTGTGGCAATAATAATATTTCAGTAATATTACCATTCCAGCGAAGTTCTCAGCTGGCTGTGGATATATTTTCTAGATAATTTACATATGCATTGCTTACGATGTTCTTAGGTTTTATTTAACCCTTAAATTTAATATTCATTTACATTATTATTCTTGGCTCTTATTGATCAACTAAAATATATCAACAAAACAATGTTCAAGTATACCAATTGCACACACACTATCCACACTCATCCTGACATCAAATTGAGTTCTCGACCCTGTAGCAAACATTTATAAGTAATGCTTAGCAATAGCTGTAATTCATATACCCATAAGGAATATCAACATTAATATGAGGTAGGCAGTGACCTGAATAAGAGAAAACATTTTCATTAAGGTTGAGGTATGCTAGGATTTTATCGCTAGTCATACAGAGAGACTTGGGTTTACCTATTAACCTCTGGCCATCAATAAAGAAATCATCTTATGGTGTAGAAAATAACCAAGTGGGAAAGTCTTCCACCATATTTAAATACTTTATAAATATGGAATAGATATCTTAGTGAGTGAGCTAAACTATGACTTCACTAGCTTGGTCCCGGGGACTCTTTGTCCATCCACGTATATACAGGTTTAACATCAATTTGTATGAGTAAAACTTTCACATTTACATTCCTCTTGTGAAATAGTACACCAGAACATGAGCCAACAATTTTTTCCAAGCCTTAATTAGCTTATGTCTAACTTTAACTTGACGATAACCATAAGAGCAATAAGAAATGCGTATTAAATTTTTAAAACTATCTCTCTGCACTTTTACACCATAATAATGATGTTTTAGCCCAACATTCACACAATCTTTATAAAACATATCAAAGTCTAAGCACTTGATAATAATAGCTAATTCGATTCAAAAACATTTCACTTAACAATATCTCTCACTCTCTTCATTAAAAAAAAATGTAAAAGCATTTAAAACAGGCACATACAAAATGATTTGATATTAACTTATCTACCCCCAAAATAATAATAATTTCTAACATGGATTAACTTTAAATGAATATATATGATTAAAAAAATTTTTTTCTTTCTTTCTTTTTAGATTAAATGTTCAAAATGAATAACAAATAATAAAAATATACTTAAATAGTCCTCGCGAATTGCCCTTCCGATCTGTGGTTTCCATTTTTTCCTTTTTTTTCTTCTTTTGTTTGTTCATGTGCACACATGGCTTTATGTGAAAGAGTCACTGTTATACAAGTTCAATTCCTATGCCAAAATGTACAAAGTTTTCACACTGATGATAAGATTTTCTTCATTTTGGGTTCTGGGGATTAACTACACTTTACAGCTGGAAAGAACTTGCTTTTAATTTTTGAAAATATAAGTCCACTTCATGGTGTACTTTTCAGCTCACTTAGTGTTCAGATTTGATGCTTCATGTGTGATTGCAGTGTTTGATTTGATGCTTCATATGCGAAATCAAAATCAATTTTTTTTTCTGTAGTTTAAATTTCACTATTTGCTGATTCCTGATAAATTAGGTATATTTAGGTGTAAAACAAATCATGAAGTTGATTAATTTCAGGGGAAAATGGGATGTGCATCTAATATAAACTTACTTGAGAGTCATTTTTCTATGTATATTATTAAATTTGGCTAAATTTATCATTCAGGAGACAGACAGAATAATTAACAACAAACAATTTCTTTTCTCTCTTTTTTTTTCTTTTTTTAAAAAAATTTTCCTTTAACTCTACAAGGTTTCTCGATAACCGATGATGAGAGAGCCTGCAAAGAAAGAAAGCCACCCAACCAACAACCAACCAAGCTCTTATATTGTCTGAGTTCCTTCATCACCCCCCTTAATGGTTGACCTTCCAAACCATTTATGTCCATGTTTTTCTTTGATTAATTGCCTATTGTTTTTTTTCCTTTTTTGTTGTTTTAAACTTATGCCCTCCTGAATGACTGACCTGCCAAATTCATGTCTGCATTCCAATAGATGACCACCCATTGTTTTAAAACTTACACATTCCTGTGTCACAGATATCACTTGATTTACTTTAGTAATTTTCTGCTCATGGAAATCTCCCCAAAGAACAAATGAAAAAAAAACTCTCCCCTCAGAATAAATGAGAGAAAGCTCATTTTCCCCTTTTTTCTTTAATAATAATAAAAAAAAAGTATAGCAACCCAACTTCAAACCCAGAATCTTGACCAAAATTTTGGGCTGCTATGAATGAACTATTAAAATGAATTAATTCTTCTTTAAAGGATTTCTCCATGAGATAACACAGGATAATTATTATTCAATTGTGAACTTTATAATTAAAACTCACAACTAAATCACACATACAATTTTAATTAAACCGATTGCTTAATACTCTGATTAATCCTTGATTATTTTTTTTTACAATTTGATTTTATAAATTATTAAGTTTTAACCTATTATTGTAAATTACAACTATTTGTTTTCATCTCCAAAGTAGTTTTGTAAATCGCACAATTCCATTCTTTCCTTCCAATCTCCAACTATTAAAGTGATGTATAAATATTGCTAATCTATAACTTATATCTTTGGCTATTAAATTGTCTTATGAATCAGTACTAAATAAAACAATTTTTTGCTTAGAAATCTTTTATAACAAAATGTTTAGATTGCCTACCAAGTAAAATGTATGCAATCCCCAAGAATACAACTTGGGTTCAAACCTAGCATTGGCTAGAAAGTTTGTCTAAAAAAAATATACAGCTTATGAGAAAAGTTTTCATTAAACATTGTCTTACATAGCTAATTCTAAATATAATGGAGCTTTGGGGCAAACCCAAGGGCTACAATATATAGATCAGACAATAAAGAGTGTCATTGAAAGAGGTAAGGAGCATGGCAGTGCAATTAACAGAAAAAATACAAGATCAGGGCCATATATACATTTTTTGGATACTAGATATAGAATGAATTGTAAAAAAAATATTCAGATAATAAAATATGTTAAAAAATTACAAGTAAAAAAAAATGTTATGAAACTTTGTATATTCAAAAAAATTTAATAAACGTGTAAACATGGTTAAAATCCAGCACAATTAGGGGGAAATAGGCATTGTTAGATGATTGAAAACTTTAGAGTTGTAATTTTAAAATAAAAGGAAAGGATTATTATTTGGTTTGTGTTAGATTATTTTGTATATATTATGAAGAAAAAAAAGGATTGTAATAAGTTTAATCATTTTTATGGACACATATATAAAATAGGTATGTAGGAGTATGTTTTCCTGGACTTAGAAGTAGGAATATTACAGATAAAGGGGACAAATAATTTGTCTAAGAGTCATCTGAAAGAATAATAGATGAGTATAAAGAATTGATTAATAATTTGAATAAGATTAAAGGAAGAGTAGGAATAGTTGGATTATTGCCAAGATTTGACAATATGTATATGTTAGATAGAGCATGTTCTATAAATGAAAGATTGAAAAAATTATGTGAAATAATAATGTGTGTGGGATTTATTTATTAGTAAGAGGGAGTTATATAGTAAAGATAGATTGCACTTAGTAAAACAAGGAAGTGAAGCATTAGGGGGTTTGATTTATAAAAAAATATTATAGTTTGGGAAACTTATAAAGGGGAATAGGGTTTTAAATTACAGTATTATCAAAAAGGTTAATAATGTACAGGATATAAGAAGTAAACAAAGGCTAACTGATTCAGATATAAATATAGATGTGGAGAGAAAATGGGTTTGTAAAACTAATAATAAACAAGCTAATTACAAATGTAATAGAGAAGAAAGAGACAAAAGAATTTATAAAAAAAATAGTAAAAAGGAAAAAATTGTTAAAAATGGATATTTGAATATGCAAGGTGGTGAGAGACCAGAAAAGTGGCTGGAATTAAACAAGGCAGTTAAATATGAAGAGCTTGGTTTATTAGCAGTAATCAAAACACATCTAAGAGAAGAAGAACTACATTGAAAGACTTGGTATGGAAGGGTACAAATAGAAAAGAAAAAGAAAAAAGATGGAGTATAGGAGTTCTGTCAAAAAAAAATTTAAATACTGTAAAGTGTCAAGAAAATTTATAATACGAGATAATGTGAGAAAGACCAGAATGAAAGGTGGTTGTAGTGTATATGGTCACTGGAGATAGTCAAACTATAATGAGTGGAACAGTAGCATATATAAATGCCTAGTTAAGAATATACAGAGTTTCAAAAAAGGGGGAGAGAAAATAATAGTTGTAGAGGATATGAATGGGCATATTGAAGAAATTGGTGACATCAATAACAAGAATGAACAGCTTTTGAAAAATTTTTGTCAGAGAGTAAATTTGAACATTGAAAATTTATCAAGTATTTATGAGAGACAATACACATGGTCTAGAAATAATATATTTCACACAATAGATTATATATTAGTAGAGAAAGAGGGAATGAATAAAGTACAGAAAATTATAGTGTTTAATAATGAAGAGATTGTGTAATAGTAATCATAATTTCTTTATAATAGAAATGATTAGTAATGTGATGGAAAATAGTAAGTAGAAAGGATACTGAAAGATTGTAATGGTCAGATTCGTATGCTTCATTAACATAGTGCAGAATTCGACCACCACACTGAAAAGCAGCAAATAGGTAGTGAAGCTACCAGTAGTACTGAGTTCGAATGTGGTTTATTGGTTCCACAATACACTCTATGAAATAATGCATCTGATGCTACATTAGTAAACATTTCTTTAGGCATGGGGATCAGGGAGATGTGAGAGACTCAATAGACTTTATTTTCGAGTTAGCTATATATAATATTAATATTAGACATTTATATTTTAAATAATCAAGAAGATAGTATATGGAATGGGTGTGTTGAATAAATAAATATATGATGGCAAATGTATGGTTTGAAATTATTTAATTATAACATTTAAGATTAAAATTATTTAAAGAAAACATAATTATATTAAAATTCCAGTAGTGGTAATATTCTTCCGATTATAATGGTCCAGAAGAATAGCAGACTTAACATATCTGCACTACAGGGCGCCACAGGCATTTGAACCTAGAAAATTTATATAGTAGGCAGATACGTAAGTTTAAAAAAAAATTTTTTTTATTTTATGATTCCGACCGTTAGCCCATTGTCACTATCTCATGGAGTAGCAGAGATTTAAAAATACAAATTCTTATCTAAGAATATTTTTAATATTAAAAAAAGAATAAAATAAGCCACTGCCAGTAATTATACACACAATATTTATTTACGCACATATATATAAAATTTAGCATTATTATTTTAATATATTTACTTTAGCATTTAACTACATTTTTAACTTTTATTTTGAAGTTCGCACAGATGAATTTAATAGTTTATTTAAGTGTCGAGTATGAATAGACTACATAGATTGCATTTGAAAATAAAAATATTTTATCCCTGATTTAACCTTAGGCCAAAAGTTCACAGCCAAACCAACATCAATCCATCTGATATATCGATGTATTCAATGCAGTATGAATACGACAGCATAAATACCACACCGTCAGGAATGCACATCTGAACAGCATGGTTAAGAAGACATTGTTTCTTGTCCAGTACAGGAATGTCACATCTGTCTGGCAAGAAGAACAATAAAAAAAAGAAAACTCCATAGGAAGGGATAGCGGTCCTTTTGCCGACTTACAATCCCATTCCATAGGCAAACAGGGTGTGTGTGGTGTAATATGCGATCCTGCATGTAGCGAACCTCATACTACATCTACTAATTATGCCAATATATCCAATTTAATGACCCAATTTAACTATGAAACAAATAACCTAAAATTACCCTCCCTTAAACTAACATAACTTTGCGAATCTATGCAGCCATTGACGCCCGACTTAAGTTTCGTTTAATGAAAAACAAAAATCATAAAACTTAAAAGAACAAAAAAAAATGGAAATGATTTAAATATAAAAAAAATAAAAATACATTCAATAAAATAATAAATAATTTAGTCAGATAGGAAATTCTTCTATTTAGAATATTGAAAAGTTTAGCATTTAGAGTTCTTTTTGTTTAGAAATGTTCATTAATTATATATTTCTTACTGTTTTGAAAAATGTCCATAGCCTCTAATTTCTAGTAATTGAAGGTGTTAATTCCCATGAAGTCATGAGGAGATCGGTGTGCAGTTAACCGTTGGTCCTTTATAGTTGATGGTATTCTTCTGGGCTTTGATGTCCTGTGGTCCACAATATCGGAAAACGATGTTTCATTTTTTTCTTTTATAATACTGAAGGAATTGAAAGTGCGTTTTTCAATCCCTTCACCTCCAACTCTCCAACTTAACACATCTCCATCTTCTCTTAAATTTTTTTTCACTCACTAAAAATTTATTTCCAAACTTTTTCTTTTATATGTAACTTTCGGATCCAATGGACATTACATCATCGATGATGATGATCCTTCCATTGAGGTTTTATTCCCTGATGGATTTCTTTCATTGGCCATTCTGTTCCTATTGTTTTTCCTCTCCTATCTGACCTTTGCTTATGCATTTTGAAATGCCCAAGGGCTAGTTTACTTTTACTAATTAAAATTAATCATTTCCATTTTATACAATAGAATTAATTAAATTATTTTGCAAACTTAAAGATATATTTTTATCTCTAAATCTTTTTAAGTTTTTGCTTTTAAAATACTTTTTCTATTTTTAATAAAGTTTTATTTTAATTTTTTTTTTTCACCTGTGCGATTTTATATATACTGTATACGAGTTTAAGATAGAATTAATTTTCAATTTTTATGTCTTAAAAAAAGAAGAAGTTTTTAAATGCGAACTTTTTATTTTAATTTCATGTTTAATAAAAAAATAATGTAACGGCATATGTGCCTGTTACACAATACTGTTTTATATTTACAAAGAGTTCAATTATTTGCCTGACATAATCTAGCTACCTGAATTCTTGAGCAAGTATTCCAAAATCATGCCTTCGGGGATTTAATAGCTTTGCAATGAATGAGTCTAAATTAGAAATGATAATAGCAGCTGCGGACATATATTTTATTTAATCAAATAAGATATTTATGAGGAATTAAATTATGAGCAAACATTGATTTGAGAGTGAGTTTATGTCAAATAATGCAGAGACGGAGTCATACTTGAGATAATAAAATTAATAATAGAGAAACACATGGTATGTTTAGAAATGCGATGCGAGCGTGCAGTACATTAAAACTGCCGAGCCAATGGATGAATTTGAAACAACGGGTTGGCATTTGCCATAGGCCTAAGGTAAGAGGGTCACATAAGTATCATCAGGTGCAAAGGGTTCATGCCACAATTACTACCTGACTGCGTGACAGGCATCAAGCCCTATGAGAACATTCATTATGTCCTCTTGTGTAGGATGACTAGGATTCAGTAAATACTGTATGATACAGAATATCCAAGGCTCGAAGATGGATTATCACATCTCTAAACTGTAACACATGTATAACTAACAGAATAGATTCAGATTGAATATAAAATTTATGACTCGGTCCCACATTACCAACATTTAATAAAGAACATATTTTGCTCTCAAAGAAATGCAATTAAAGGGTTTAACGAATAATGACTTTATTATTTAAAATATAAAAAAACAAGTTTAATGGTAATTATAAATTGGGGTGGTTACTCTAAGAAGTAATATGTCCGTCACAAGCCACGTAGTAGACTCCTGCATTACAATAAGTGAAGCAATGAATGCGTGTCGATTAACATGAAAATAATTGAAACAAAATAATCTAATATAAGTACATGTTAATCATAGGATTTACTGGACATGCATCCACTATTTCATGTAATAATGTATTTATTTATTAAGGAATTATGGTGATTTCCAAGCTGACCCGCCAACAGAAGTATATAAAAGAATTTTAAGATTTGGTTGTCACACAAGATGACAACCATTGTAATTATAATTGATATTTAAAATTTGGTGAGGGGTCAGAAATCTTATCGGCATTATATTGTTAAATAATATAATGTAAAAGTAGAAATATGTATCCAAGAGATAGACAGAGTTAGGTATGCTAGATTATTAAAAGAAATTACATAATCGATTTACAATTAAATTTACCAATGAACAATTTATATAGATTGAGCTATAGCTTATGGATAGAATTTGTGTCTTGGGTATAGATACCTGTTTTATAAGAAGCTTTTCATGTTTCATGGTCAGTGGCAATTGTTCATGAGTTTAACAGCAGCATTTCTTTCCAGCTCTCAGGTTATGAATTTATTTCAACGGCAGCGGTTCTTTCCAACTCTCAGGTTATGGGTTTATTTCAATAGCAGCAGCAGCTTTCCGATTATTTGGGCAGCAAATTCTCATGATTTAAATTTGTGAAGGGCACATGTGGAGGTTCAGGCCTTTGATCGACCATCTCTGGGGGGGGGGGGGATAGTCTGGGTGCTTTCTACTCGGTCATCTTATTCTGGACGAAAAAATTTAAGATCTATATTTCTCTCAACTAACAAGAGCACAGCACAAAGTCTAATAATAAAGTTTTGAAAATCCAAAATGTCCTTTTTTTCTTTGTCTTATCTTTGTAATTTTGTTCTAGTTTATTTTAGTTCCATTCATTTTCCCTGAGGAGAATCAATGCATTAACAAGAGTTTTTAGATTTTAATTAATTCAGAAAGCTACAGTTCTATTGTTTAGGTTTATTTTATCTTTTTACATTTTATTAATTGAAACTCTGAGGGAATTACAAGTACAAAGGGATTTATAATTGATTTTTACTTTTCTTTGAATTAAAATCTATTTTTAAAATTATTTAAAATACGATTTTTAAAACAGCAATATATTACGAAAGTTTATACTTTGAAATAAATAGCTAAAGTTATATCAACAGTATATAACTAAGAGAGAAATGTAAAATTATATCATGTTTTATTTATTATTATTTAAATTTGTTATCAAAGTATGTGTGTACTTACAGTGAATTTTACAGATTTTTTATATATTTTTAATATTGCTACACACACAATTCGTTACCAAAAAGTTTAAAATTAGGTAGAATAAAGGTGATAGGTGAGACATGATAAAAAGAGGTGAAACTTAAAATTCGAATGTGAATCTTACTGTTTCAAGATGTAGATGGAGAATAAATGATAAGAATAAGTTAGAAGAATATATAATAAAAGTAGAAGAAATCACGGAAGAGTTTGTTGGGGGTGAATATAATAACTGGTGTGATAAAGTAGAAAAAGTGGCAAATAGGGTTTTAGGTGAGAATATTCAGAAGGATAAAAGTAATAGAAAAATGAGAATTAGTAAAAGAATAAAAGAGAGAAAGAAAAGAATGTAGAGAATATAAATGTACTATTAAAGCAAAGAAAGTGAAAAAAATGCTTCATTAAATGGGAAACTATTTTTTTTAAAAAAGTTGGCTAAAATAAATAATTATAGAGAGAGAATGAAGTTAAATAATCAATTATTGGAGGGTATTAATAAAAGTGGAAGAGATGAGAGTAAAAAATTTGGGAAATGTATTAAAAGAAGAAATGTAATAGAGAGAGAAATAGTATTACTAAATGATGAGAAAAAAGAGTATAGCTCTAGCATTAAATAAGTATGTAATGGATAGAAAAGATGTTAGATGTGAAAGACAAAGTGATAACAAACATAAAAACACATAGTAATAGAAATATTAGTTTTACAGAAAATAAATTAAATGAAGCAGGGAAGAAATTGTAAAGTGGAAAGGCAAGAGGTTTAAATGGATGGGCAGCAAAGATGGTGATGAATTTGGGAAATAGGGAAAAATTAAATTTGTTTTAAAAAAAAATAGCACAGAAGACAGAATTTCCAGATAGCTGGAATAGTACAAGAGTAAGATTACTATTCAAAGGAAAGAATAAGGATTATAAAAAGTTAAAACAATTATAAACTGATAGCAGTAACATCAGTGTTATATAAAGTTTTTTACATATATGATGGTTGGAAGGGTGGCAAAATGGATGGAGGAAAATAATATAGAGGGATAAATGCAAGAAGATTTAAGAATTGATAGATATATAGATAGTTTATTTGTAGTAGATAACTTATAGATATAAATAGGAATACAGATAGACAGTTATATATGGTCTTTATTGATATAGAGAAGGCATATGATAGAGTAAATATAAATAGATTATGGGTAAGTTTAATAAATTTGGAAATGAATGGAGCTTTAGTTGATCTTATTAAGAGACTGTATGAAAATCATTATTATAATATCAATTAGGAAATATAGAATCAGAGTTAAAAATGGGGTGGAACTAAGACCAGAGTCCCCTATGTCATCTATTTTATTTTTGTTCTATTTGAGAGAAATGGAGAGAGCAATTGAAAGACTAGGAAGAGGGGTAGAGATACCATTAATAAATGGCAAGGGAGTGTATATATTATCAGGTCTTTTATTTGCTGGTGATACCTTCTTGTGCACAGAAAGTAGCAAAGATATGGAAGTTATGCTGAAGATGTGCACAAGAGTGGGTAAAGAGATGAGAATTAAATTATTAAAGTAAAATCCAAAGCAATGATGATAAATGCTGGGGAAAGAGAAGAGAAATAATTTTTGTTGGGGGATATAAAGTTAAATGTGTTGAATAGGTATAACTATTTAGGAATCATCTTAAGTAATCAGAGAAATGATGAATGGGGAGAAAAAAATGATAAATGAAGCAAAGAAAATAAAGGGACTGATAAAGAAATTAACAGTGTTTTCATATAATAAATATGATGTAGCAAGAATTGTATGGAAAGGAGTGACAGTAGAAGGATTAACTTGTAGTAATGATGCATTATGTATTAGTAAAGGGGTGTTAGATTACTTAGAAAAGGTACAAAGAGAAGTAGGAAGACATGCATTAAATGCAAATGTGTCGAAAGCAAAGGAGGCAATTCAAGAAGAAATAGGATGGTCAAGTTTTTATATGAGAGATGCAAAAAGCAAAATAAAAATGTTCAGTAGATTTCAATTTATTTTATAGTAAGAGAATTGTCAAAATAGTATTTTGTTGTGAGTAAAGGACAGGCAACAAGATGAGTAAGAAAGGTAGTACAGTATGCAGAAGATTTGGATAAAGAGTTTATGTCAGTATACTTATACAAAAGGTGGGATGATTTTGCTAGAAGTATTGTTGAGTGTTATAATGGCTTAGAATGAGATAGAAGAATAGATGCATTAATAAAAAATAGAGTTGGAAAGATGGAAAACTAGTATGGAGAGTAAAAAGAGTTTAAATATATACACAAGTACAAAATATTGCATAAGTTAATTTATGGTAATAGCATGAAAAGTAGTTTACTGTTTAATGTTCAAACAGGATAGTTAGCAACATGTCAATATACACATAAATGGAGAAATGTGGATGATTTAGTCTGCAAGTTGTGTAAGGAAGGAAGGCATCTGCTAATTGAATGTAAATGATTACAAGAAAGAAAGGGTACAAATAATGAAGATGTGGGAAAATAAATATAAACAAAGTGATTATGCAGAAAGTAAGTTTTTGGTTTTTATGCCTAGTTTGGAAAAGATAAGGGGATCAAGATATAAAGGCCATAGAGTGGACAAAGATATTGTGAAAATGGGATGGAGTAGGATAGAGAAGAATATGTAAAAAACTTAAGAGTGGGGAATAGAAAGGGAAAGTTAGTTGGCTAACAGATATTTCTAGGTATAATGACTGAGAGATTCCTGACTTTGATAAAGCAGAAGCCATAGCCATCATGTCACATTGCATGTGAATGTATAAAAAGAAACATCTTGAAAAGTTTCCATTAAGGAATGAAAGTCAGATTGATATATTAAAAATTTTTTTTATTTAGAGTGAGTTGTCTGTTTCAATTTTATTTTAAATTGATTATTTTTAATTTTATATATTGTAACTATAACAAATCTGAGAGCAGTGTGAATGTGGTTATATTATATAGATGCATGAAAAAAAAATTGTTTTAATAAATACTTGTTGAAATTGACTAATAAATATTTAAACTGTCTTGTGTGTATATACATGTTACTTGAGTAAACTGTCAAAATTGCATTGTAAATGGAGAAAGCTGGTTTTGATGCATGCAAAGATTTGAATTGTATAGTTTATAAATATATAAAGCATTTTATTTGAACAACATATCAATTCTTAAAGTAAATATGATGGCAGATCTAAAAATATTATTTAAGTGTGGGTTAATAAAAATAGGTAAATTATTGAGTTGTATTTAAAAGGCAACAATATTTTTTTTTCTTCCTATGTTAACGAATGAAGATAAAGAAAATGAGAAAAAATTATTTTTTTTTCTCATTTCTTTATGTATCGAATCATAATAATTGGTAATGCCCGGTTAGAAAAATTACCATGTCTGGGGGAATTAAAGAAGACAACCATAAATATACATAAAGTAAGGTATCTCCTGGAAAGTCATAGCTTAGAACTGTTTCACATGGTAAGATCTTATCATCATAGATATTATGTCTTAAACTTAAAAATTTTCTTTTATAACTATTATATTTCATATTTTGGATACAGATTAATAGTTGTGTGTATACAGCAGTTTTTATTCATGCATTGTTAATAAATTGATAAATTATTTTTTTATTAATCCATTTAGCTTGTGTTGCTTCTCAAACTTATTTCAAACAATGTTTTTAATAATATCTACAATTCTGAGAAATATTGCAATCCACTAGGAAACATGGAGGGATAGTGATAATAATTTGGAACTGATGATGATCATATGTTATTAAGTTTTCCAAAAGTAAACTTTCTAGTTAGAAGGTTTGACACCTGAGAGTTTCATTCTTATTTTATTTTATTGAAGCCAAAAAACAAAATACTTTTGAGGTGTACTTATAAATCATCATTTTGGTTAATATTATTATATATATTTGAATTGAATCTTTTTTAAAAAAAAAAAAATTAATCATTCAACTTTCTAATATATTTACTTTGAATCAATATTTTCATTACATATTTAATATATCATTTTACATTTTTGGTTCTTGGTTCAAACACATGTACTGTACAAATTTAACATTACAATACATATTTGAGAATAGTCTAAGAGCAATTTAAATATTAAATATTATTAAATCTTCGGTGCATACAGTTATTCATTTTTGTATAAGGAAAGTTTATTTTATTGGTTATGCAATCAATGGAAGTTACTGTTTGATGTTTGTGATAATTCTCCATAGTGAGATCAGTTCTTGGAATAATCTTATGTCGATCGTTTTACATATGATATATCTTTTAGAACATGAGTGAGTAATCTGCTAAATCCTCAATCAAATATTTAGATTAAAAATAAAATGAATATTTTAAAATTTTTATAACTGAGGTAGTTATCCATAACATTAAAAAATTTTGTAAATCAATAAGAATTCTGGTACTCACAAATAATTATAATTTAATTATCCAAGCAAATAAACAACATATATATTGTAATGGTCAGATTATGCATGTTTTAATGATTTACATTTTTTTAAACTTATATAATCTACATCAATAAATAGACCAGCACATGTGATTCTAATAATATTTTCTTTAATAGAGTAATGATGACCACTACACACAGCCCCTATTTGCAATGTATGCCTAGATCATGAAGAACATAAGTTACTCCCAATGAATGAATGTAGACCATACAATCTTATATTTAAAGAAACTAATATATCATAATAACAATTGTTTGATTACAAAATGTAATTGTTAATTGACAATATATATGCCTTTTCTCTAATCTCTCTTATATAATTATTTTATTTCATATGCATGCTTGAAAACAATAATTACCTATAAAATGTCCAAGATTTCTTTGCTAAATGTAATTTCAATCTTCAATTATATTATAATATTAATACAGTTATATATAATTTTATTATATTTGATGTTTTCACAGTTGAATGGTGTAGATAAATTGTTTTTTGGGTTGAGCCATGGATTATTTTCCATTACATACTGATATTTCATCAAACTAGCACCCGCCATTGTCAAGGTTAACTTTTGAAGAAATAAATCATTAGATCTCAAACAATAACATGATTGAATGCGAGATGAGAAATGAGATTCAGCTTAAAGTAGTTTAGCATTCAAAATATGAGGTGTACCACAATGTTTATTTCCTTCAGTTTTTTCATCTATTAATTTTAAGTTAATATTAGAAGACAAAGAGGTTTCCACATAGCTGGAATACGTTGAGCTTTATCAGCCCTATTTAAACCAGTAGGTCTCTTTAATATTTCAATTGACTCTCTCATGGTTCTTAAATCATACCTTTTCAAAGTAACAAGTATTTTCATATTGTCCAAATCAGGTATGTGACCAATTTCTAAAAAATGGGATGTAAAAACTGATGTGTTTATTTTCTGATTAAAAGCATTTTTATGTTCCTTAATTCTGACATTTATTCATCTGACTGGCCTACATAGATTCTTGAGCACTGCAAACATGGAATTTCAAAACCCCCCTAGTGTTCCAAAAATAATGTCTTTAGGTTTATGTAAAAAATCACCAATTTTCTTGCCAATAAAAAAAAGAGTCTTTATATTAAAACAAGATAGCCTTCTATTAATCCTATCAGTAACTCCCTTAATTACACTCTATTATAAGATGAATTGTCAATTCTATCCTCTTTTTTCCCTTTAGCATCAATGCTATGTAAAGCATTACATATGTTTCTATTATAATCATTAGAAAGTAGAATATTTTTTGTAAGTTCTATTTCTTGAGCAAGATGATCTTTATCAGACAAATTATAAGCTCTAGGCAAAAAAAATTTTGCTACAGAAAATATTTGAGCAGGGTGATGATGAGAATTAAAATTAAGATTTTATTTGTATGAATGGATTTTCTGTAAACTGATATTGCAAAGGTTTCATCACATTTTTTTGTAATTAAAACATCTAGAAAAAAAAGTGATTTATTTTCCACTTCCATAGTAAATTTAATATTAGGATGCCAATTATTTAGAAAAACAAAAAAAGACTTTAAGGCTTCAATGCCATGAGGCCATACAGCAAATATATCATCCACATATCTTAGCCAAACAGAAGGTTTCATAGTAACTGCATTTAATACTTGACTTTCAAAATTATCCATGAAAAGATCAGCAATTACAGGTGACAATGGAGATCCCATAGAAAGTCCTTTAATTAGCTTAAACTTTTGAGAATCATGAATAAAAAATGTATTTTCAAGGCAATGTTTCGCTAATGGAATAATAAAATCAGGTAAATCATTGCATTGTTCTATTATACATAATGCTTCAATGGGAATATTAATAAATATAGAAGAAACATCAAAATTAACCAATAAATCAGTTCTAGTTAGTTTTAAGTTTTTAATTATAAAAATAAAATGACTTGAATTTTTAATTCTTGATGGAATCTTATCTGGCAATAGTTGTAAGAATTGGGCTAAATTTTGAGCCAAAGCATGAATGGGAGAACCTATAGCACACACAATAGGATGCAATGGTATTTCGGGCTTATGAATTTTAGGCAAACCATAAAATTTAGGATATAATGAACTTTCTCTTGGGAAAATTTTAATGTTCATATCTTCATCTATACCAAAATGTTTGATTAGACATTTTGTCTTTCTTTCTAAATATGTCAGAGGATCTCTAACAATCTTTTTATAAATTCCACCATTTAATAAATTTAAAATTTTATTATTATAATCTAAATGATTAAGTACAAACAGTTGAATTACCTTTATCTGCTGGAATAACAACAATAGAATCATCATTTTTTAAATTTTGAAGTGCAACAAATTCTCCTTTAGATAAATTACTTTTTGGTGGTTTTATATTAAGTTATATATAATTGTGTACACTTGCCATACCCAAACCATCATACTTTGATAAACCTAAAATAAAACTCTATATGTGGATAAACCTATAAATATATTTCTTTGACTCATAAGTTTTTTAATATCAACACATGTATATATTTAATATGGGATAAACATAACTGCTAAATCTTTCTACAGCAATAACTATAAGGGATGATCATTTTTAGGTCTGAATCCTGATTTAATAAAACTACAACCTACAAAAATGGTTCATATCGAGTCTCAATTCTAATTTATCAAAACACAATAGGAATGATTCCTTCCATATGGATTCAGATAGATTTAAACTATTTAACAATGAACAAACAACTGCATATATATACTATAAACTCACCTCCACAAAATTTAATTTTCAACAATCAAATTTACGATTGACTATGAACAAATGAATCTAATGGATACAATTAAATCATTAACTTAAAGCTATTAATGATTATTTACTCTAATTATTTAACACTTGGACAATTTACACATAGATACATTACATTTAAAATGAATAGTACATCTTCCATTATTATCATTATTTATTCTTTTTTTTAAATGACAATTTTTACAAAAGTAACAGTTGGTTAAAAATGTTACAAAATGTTAGCATAACATATGTATATAATACAGAGCAAATCTTTTTTTTTTAATTTTTGAGTCCTGCTTTAAATAATTTATAAGATAAGATGAAGTGTATTTGTATTAAATATAAGCTAAAGATAATTGTTTCTTTAAATATAAAACTTACAAAGAAAGATAATTGCAGTTTTTTTTCCAATGGCAAGTATTAAACAGTTCATATGTGCCATAATATACTTTGAAATAAATCGAGATACTGCCAAAATCTCTAGCCCTCATTACAACACATAACTGCCAGCCAATCAGATGCCAAGATAGCTGTCTAAAATGGCATCCAAACCTAAACACACAACAAAGATTTTATGAGAAAAGGGCAGCCACCCTTCTCTCAACTTTTCTTTTTATATATCTAAGCAACTATCGGCGCTTCGCAAATTAAAATATTATTTACATAATATACTTTACAAATTGAAATAAGCATTGTTCCTTCATTTTAACCAGATTTACTCAAAATAGCATATCAAGTTTTTCAGATGTCCAGGTTAGATTAGCAGATGGTGGTTTTCCTCATTTTATTCACTAAGCATAATGGGATTCAATCTTGTTTTAATAAATTTAGAATCCACAATGATTGCAATAAAAAATTGATTTTATATGTTTTATTTCTTTCTGTCTTGAACAGTGTGATGACATATTTTTTTAGAATTTTATCCAATCACAGATTTTAAATTGAATTTGCACACAATTGGAATAGACTACAAATATAGGTGTTACATCATTCTGTTTGTCATTTTCTTATAAGTATTAAGACATAAGATTGACCTAGATATGGATTTTCCTAGAGATGATTTCTGTGCTTTTGAGGTCTCACTTTCTGGCAGCTCATCTGATAAGTATTTCCTTCTGACTGCTCAGATGATAGTGAAACTGCAATTCCTACAAAAAAAGGTGATAAGAGATCATCTATAATAATAAGCATGGCAGCCACTCCCAAGCCTGAGTGAACTTGGATTTGCTTCTGGACAATAATGTTTACAAGTTACACATACCTATCAGAAGTTTTACTAAGTCTTCAGGGCTAAATTTTCCAACTACCCATGAGTATAGTATGTGGTTTTTTTTCATTAATTTTTCCATAAAAATTATGTGATTATATATGTGTGAAAACTAATAAGTATGCTAAAAAATGGAAAAAAGTTCTGAATTGGGTTAATATGTTACCCCATGAATTGGCATTTTTTGTCATAATTAATATTTGCACTTTAGTATGTATGACAAGATTGCAATTTATTAAGCCAAAACAACTGATAAAATTATCAATCAGAATTTGCTAGGTTATAACCCAAAATAGATTTTTTTGATAATTTAGCTAATTTAAATTTTGATGATAATAAAAAGATACCAAAAATTACTAGCAAAGATCATGATGAAATTTATAAAATCAGACTAATTATAGATCACTGTGATATTAATTTCAAAGCTGCTTATATAATACATAAAGAAATAGCAGTTTATAAAGCTACTACCAAATATACAGGTCATAATACTATGAAATAATAACATGCCTCAAAACAGTTAAAGTAAGTGTTCAAATGGTAGGTCTATGCAGATAGCAATAATAGATATGTGTACCATATGGAGTTTTACACAAGCAGAAATGCAATTTCAGATGCTGACTAAGTCTTGAAAAGCTATAGAATCAGTTGTTTTGCCACATCTTGCAAATCAGAATCATATTTTTGTGACAGACATTTTACAAGTGTACAATTAGCAAAAGAACTATTTGCAAACAAACTCTATTGCTAAGGCATGCTCGACATTTATGAAAAATATAAAAACTATAAAAAGATGAAGACTCCAATTATGTAATTGATAAAGACAGTTTTCTTCAGTTTTTAGTTTGGATGGATAAGAAGCCAATTGTTATGCTCATTAATGCTTATCTACCATCTGGAAATGATATTGTTCTTAGAAAAATAAAGATGGTACACAAAATACATATCCATGATAACCTACAATTAAAAAATACAACTGCTTCATGAAAGCCAATTTTTATGCTCACTAATGCTTATCTACCAGCTGAAAATGATAATGTTCTTAGAATAATAAAGATGGTACACAAAATACATATTTGTGTTTACCTACAATAAAAAAACACAACTGTTTCATGGGTGGGGTTGATTTAACTAACCAAAAGCGAATGCAATATAGCTGATATAGGGAATCTAATCAATAATCAGTATGTTTATTCTGGCAGTTTTGATTTTGAAGGCATACACTGCTTATAAAATATACATGGCCCAAAAACAAATGAAGCTTAAATCACATATAGAAATTTGAGAGGCCTTAGGCCAAATGCATATTGATGATTTCTCATCCAGAAAGAATGTCTCTCATTATACCACATCTGGCTCATCTACCTCAAAGTTATGCTATAACTAATATGTACCATCACAAATGTTTCAAAGATAAGATGTGTTGCATGCTGGAAGAACAAAGTATGCCATGAAACTTTTTGCAGCTGTGAGGAATATGGGGCATTTCTTTATACTGAAGAAATGAGAGAGAATGCCTTTCTGCCTATCATAGTCTCTAAAAACTCACATCTCATACAGTCACAATCCATTCTTACCACCATGGAGCAGATATATGGACTCATAATCACGCATCTAGATGGCCAACTGATAAAGTATATTATTTTATTTATATAATCATTCATTTATTTCTTGATTATAGTAACATTGTACTCCTTTATTGCAATTTTGTATAATTTCTTGATTTTACATTTTAGGTGACTATTTAAATACCAGC
Source organism: Epiperipatus broadwayi (assembly GCA_028023455.1). Taxonomy (NCBI): domain Eukaryota; kingdom Metazoa; phylum Onychophora; class Udeonychophora; order Euonychophora; family Peripatidae; genus Epiperipatus; species Epiperipatus broadwayi. The sequence goes on from JAQFVV010006251.1 coordinate 5,084,511, forward strand.
CTTATTTACTCAAGGATTTCAACACCAATCCCATTTACCCAAGGATTTGAAACATCAGCCCCATTTATTCAAGGTAAAAAGTAGAAGATAATTTACAGAATCAATATTATGTCTATTATTAAAATTTTATATTGCACTAATTCAAAATGTTTGCAGATTATTGCATCCACTATTTCTGGAAATTATGTGCTTCTATAAAAAAGCTAACCTCAAGACTATCTTTCTCATGCCAATATTTTTTTTTTTGATCCTTTTTAATAAATTTATTTATTTTGATATTTATCGATATACTGTACTTTGTTTTTATTCATTTTGTTAGAGAATTTTTTCTTTGTTTAATTTGAATTCTTGAATACAGTTTTTTTACTAGGTTTTCCCCATTCCATTTTTCAATAATATAACAATACTGAATGTTTACTATGGTAAATTAGAATGTTCAGTCTATATTCATCCTCCATTCTGTTTTAAACAACCAATGTAAATGACCACGCACATGTGAAAAAGATAAATGACCCTTAAAATATGTATTTTATGCTGAACCAGCACTTATCAGTTGGGACAGATTATAATCTCCCACACATATATACAATCAGTGCTCAGCTTACATTAATTATAGCAATTCCTTAAATTTTAATAGACACAATTCAATCTTTTCACCCCACTAACAACTCAATCATCCATTTCATTGAAAATCAATGCTGGAACACTCAAAGCTCTTGGTGGATTTGATATTGTAGTCATACCCATATAGACATTATGTCAAGTATCAGACCATTGCATATCCATTTATATTAATAGGAAAGAGATGGGTTAGAATTATACTATGATGTAACTTATTTCCAAGGCAATATGCAATTAATTTATTCATTCAGAATAATGAATATTTATTATAGTAAATAGATGGATTTGAACTTGAGATTTTCAATCTATATTCATTCTCCACTATATTTCAAACAACCAAACATGACTACACATATGTGAAGAAGATAAATGATCCTGGATATATACATATTTTGTGCAAAGCTAAATCATCACTCATCATTTGAACCAAATCATAATCTCCCACATATATACACAATCAGTGCTTGGCTTATATTAAAATAGAAATTTCTTAAACAATAATGAACAGATTTCAATTTTCTCACCCCTCTAAAAATTCAACCATTCATTTCATTGAAAAACTCACCATAAATTGCTCAAAGACCTTGGGTGGATTTGATAATGTAGTCATACCTATGTCAATCTAACCCCTCTTATTATTGAACTATTATTACATATCAATTTATATTAATATGAGAGGGATGAGCTAGACCTATGCTATGATGTAATCTATTTCCAAAGCAATATGTAATTAATGTATTTATTTAGTATACTGGATGTTTACTATAATAAATATAAGGATTTGAACTTAGGATTTTCAATCTATATTCATCCTCTATATTATTTTCAATCTATATTCATCCTCTATGTCATCTCAAACAACCAGCACACATTACGACATGCATATGAAAAAGAAAAATGATCCCCAATTACAATCTGGCAAAACTGATGAGTGCTGGTTTAGCATGAGACACATATATTGGGAATCATTTATCTTTTTTACATGTGTGTGGTCATGTGTATCAGCTGTTTGAGATGGAGTGGATGAATATATACTTAAAATCCTAAGTTCAAATTCTTCTATTTACTATAGTAAAAGGTACACTGAATAAATACATCAATTATATATTGCCTTGAAACTGTTACATTATAGTATATAAGTCTAGCCCATATATGTATTGGCCCAATAATATGAGGGGTTATATTGACATAATGTTTACATGGATATGACTATAATATCAAATTCACAAAGGGCTTTGAGCATTCCATCACAGGTTTTCCAATGAAATGGAAGTATGAGAAGATTGAAGTCTGTCCATTAAAGTTTAAGAAATTATCTTAATATAAGCTGAGCACTGATTTTATTTATATATATATATATATATTGTGTGGGAGATTATGATCTGGTTCATTTGATGAGTGCTGGTTTGACATGAAAACTTATATTGGGGATCATTTATCTTTTTCATATATGTATAGTTATTTGAGATGAAAGATGAACATAGACTAAAAATCCTAACTTCAAATTCCTCTATTTACTATAGTAAACATTCAGCATAATCAATGCACTAATTATATATTGCCTTGGAAATAGATTACATCATAGTATAAATCTAACCCATCCCTTTTCTATTAATATAAATGGATAAGTAATGGTCTGATAATATGAAAGATTAGATTGATGTAATGTCTATATAGGCATGACTACAATATCAAATCCACCAAGGGTTTGCATGTTCCTTCATTGGTTTTTAATGAAATGAATAGTTTAATTGCTAGAGGGATAAAAAGAGTGGAACCCGTCCACTAAAGTTTAAGAAATTGCTATCTTAATATAAGCTGAGCACTGATTACATATGTGTATGGAAGATTAAAACCTGGTCCAACTAATAAGTGCTGGTTCAACACAAAATACTTATATTGGGGATCATTTATCTTTTTCACATGTGTGGTAATCATGTGCATCAGTTGTTTGAGGTGGAATGGAGGATGAATATAGATTGAAAATCCTACGTTCAAATCCTTTTATTTAGTATAATAATGAATAAATTTATAATAGTAAATTACTTTTATTTTTTGATAAATTACAGTATTCTCTTTTCATAAAAGCTCTATAAAATATTTGTTTTTACCCCACTAAAAGAAACATATTTCCAGCAGATACCCTGCATGGAAAAAAGGTCCAACTAGTTAGTGAAAATGAAAGTCATTCAGTCGATATATTTTTGCAAATTTTATAATAAAAAAATATTTCAGATAAATCATGTTATATACCAATTTTTTTAAAAATTTTATGAAGATTGTAAAGAAGCTATCTATAAAAATATAACTAACATTTAACTCTCATATAATTTGTAAACCCTGTAAAAATAAGCATTTTTAAAAGTATTAAAAATCTATTTTTTTCTAATTTTTTTTAAAATAATGACTATTTTTCAGCTTTATTACATTCCTTCATATTTGTTCTTTTTAAAAACATATATAACTTTATATAATTTATTCTAACTGAAGATATATTCTGTTGTACTTTTTTAATTCAATTTGGTGTCCTGGCACCCAACTAGTTAACTTTCTCATATCCATCAAACATTTTGTAATCTTCTTACCCAACTATTGGTCATTAATATCAGATCATTCAGCTATAGTTTGATACTGGCCTTATCTGGCGGTTCTTTTCTTTATGATTATGGGAAAGGAGGTATATTCTTTAGAGTGTTTCTTGTTATTCTTCTTCTATTTGGTGCATAATATGTATGTCTAGATGTATGATCAAATCTCTGATGGCCAGATTTGTTGAAATTTACAGTATGTGCTTGTACTATGAGATGCATAACAATTCTTTTCACCTGGATAAGATATTCCTGGTTTATGTCACCTAATTAATTGACCATCCTTTCAATAATCAGCAGCCAATATTATGTGTTGAATACTAGCTGAAAATTATGCCTTACAAGACAAATAATATGGCTTTCTGACGGAAAAAAGTGTATAAGTGCTCTTAATTTTACTGACTTAAAAAAATTGTGATGAGCTTTCTCCAGTGCTTAGCTTGTATCATTCTTAAGATACCTACTGAAGCACATTATCCTGACATTTTTTGCTTCAAAGGCTTTGTACTATTGCCTCTTCATACTCATCATAGGTACCTGGGTGGTGGTACCTTGGGTTTCACCAATCTTTGACTGCATCATCCAAATAATTGATGGCAATGATAATTTTTTCTTTATCTGTTAAGTTATAAAATTCAAATAGTTCAGCAAGTCCATTTAAATAATCAAATTTATGACAATCACTTGAAGGTCTTAACTTATACCAGCTTGGATCCATAACTATTGTTCTTGTTAGTTGGTATATTATTTATTGTTTGATTATCTTCTCTCTTATTGACTACTGTTGACTGATTAGTGATGTAGTATTGCTTCATTTTCCATGTTTATTCAGAATATTGCTGTTAGATCTGTGATCTATCTGTACATTCATCTTTGGGACCTTTCTTTCATAATCTATAGATAGTGCATACAAATGCTCTTCTAATTTTTCAGTTCTTTCTATGAGGTCTCCCATCATGTCAGCTATGTATTTTATAATTTGTGTGGTAGATTGTCTTGGATTATTTGATTATAAAGTTTTAACATAGCTTCCATTTCTGTTTTCTACTTTATCTATTTGATGTATTTGCTGTGTTTTTATTTCCAATTTCTTGACGTGTTCATTTCATTCTCAAAGTCTTGGAATTTGGTTGACATGAATTGTTGCATTTCTTTGAATCTTTTATCTCTCTCATATTTGTTTTTATAACATTTGCCTGCATCTTTTATTTCTGCTTTTACATGAATGTTTTTCTTCCATACTTTGCTTTATTTGCTCCATCTGTCCATCTATCTTACATTGACTTTCTTCAAGTTTTTGGTTTAAGTTTTCTAACTTTTGATCAAAATGATTTTTCATCATTAATTCAATCTGTTTTTGCATCTGTAAATCCCTCTGTCATCCTCAATTCCATCTGTTTTTGATTATCTTTCATGTTTTTCCATCTCTAAATTTCTCTATTTTTGATTATGTTCTATCTTGAAATCCCTCTATTTTTGATTATATTCTATCTGTTTTTGCATCTCCAAATGCCTCTATTTTTGATTAAGTTCCATCTGTTTGAACAGTGTGCTAATCCTTTGCATCATATCTAAGTGTGATGTTGCAGTACTCTAAAAGTTTTTATCTCTTCATTAAGGTCTTTTTATTCTATTTGTCTACATATATCACTATCTGAATGAACTATGTCCATATCAGAAGTCTCCAAATCATCCTTACCTTATCTATCTTCTTCACAGTTGGTTTCTAAACTGTCTGCTGAAATGCTCCTTCTCATTCTTTCTATTTCCATTCTGCATTTTGTTAATCTTCAATTTTTTATTTATATGCAATAAATTCATTATTTAAAATATACTTATAATTGGATTCATCACAAACTGCACTGGTTAGACTCAGGAGAACATCTTGGAAATTGACATGTACTTGAATACCATTTCATCAGTACAATTTTCTTTGTCTATCTCTTACTGTTTTTTTTAATTACAATCTACACTGGATGAGCAACAAATTATGAATAGACGTCATCCTTGGTGAGCAAAAAAATTTGCATATAATGACATTACTATGTAACAGTCATATTAAGCATCAATGATTTACTTTTTTAAAAAAAATTATATGATCTATACAAGTAATACCTGACTTTAAGCATCAGGAAATAGGTGAGCACATATATTTTTAACAATATTTTATTTAATAGAATAATGATGACTACTACACACAGTCCCTATTTGGAATGCCTGGCAAGATCATGAAGAACATAAATTACTCCCAATGAATGAATGTAGACCATACAATGTTACATTTAAAGAGGCTAATACATCATAACAACAACTGTTTGATTATAAAATGTAATTGTCAGTTGACATATAATTTATTTTTCTTTTAAAAAAGCCTTTTCTCCAATCTCTCTTTTATCATCATTTTATTTCATATGCATGCTGAAAACAATAATTATTTATAAAATGTTCAAGATTACTTTACTAAATTTAATCTCAATCTTCATTTATGCTATACTATTAATACAGTTATATATAATCGAGTACATTTGCCATACAGTGAATCCCTGGACTTTAGTAAACTTAAAATATAACTCTATATATGGATAAACCTATAAATGTAAGACATTTATTTGAATCATAAGTTTCTTAGTATTGATACATGCATATACTTAATATGGGGTAAAAGTAACTCCTACACCTTTCTACAACAGTAACTATAAGAAATAGCTATTTTTAAGTCTGAATCCTGATTTAATAAAACTATGACTTCTACAGGAATGCCTCATTTTAAGTCTGAACTCTAATTTATCAAAACACAATAGGAATGAATCTTCCCATACAGATACAGTTATATTTTAAACTATATGCCAGTGAACAAACAACTGCAATTATACTATAAGCTCACCTATGTAAAATCTAATTTTCAGCAATCAAATGCAGTATTGACTATAGACACATGAACCCATGGGATACAATTAAATCAATAACTTAAAGCTATTACTATTTACACTAATTATTTAACATCTGGATGATTTATGCATGAATACATTACATTTAAAATGAATAGTACATCTTTCATTATTATCATTATTTTTTTAACTGACAATTTCTACAAAATAACATTTGGTTAGCATGTATTAAAAGTTCTTTACAAAATGTTAACATAACATATGTAATACAGAGCAAATCTTTTTTTTTTACTTCAGGTGCATTAAAATGCAACTAACTTTAATTAAACTTTTTTAAAAAAAAAAAACTTTTGTTTCCCGTTACAAAGAATTCATAAGACAAATAGCATATTAGTATTAAATATAAACTAAAAATAGCTAAGATAAAGTTTAAAGTCCTTTTAAATGTAGAACTTACAAAGCAAGATAACCATAGTTTATTTTCTTCTGATAGAAAGTATTAAACAGTTCATGTGACATAATATACTTTAATAATCTCAGCTTTACAAATTCAAATAAGCATTGTTCCTTCCTTTTAACCAGATTTACTCAAAATAGCACATCAAGTTTTTCAGATTTTCAGGTTAGATTAGCAGATGGTTTTTCCTCCCTTTATTCACTAAGCATAATGGGACCAATATCATTTTAATAAAGTAAGACTACAATGATTACAATAAAAAAAATTGATTTCAAATGTTTTACTTCTTTGTCTTGATCAGCCCATTCCAGGTTTTTTTGTTTAAATATAGATTACTTTGCATAACAATTTAATTGCCTGAATGTTTTTTATCTCTTACCTAATTATGTTATTTGCAATACATTCTTTCACAAGTTTTAATTTTTTTAAATCTCCCACCCATGTGGAAAACCACATGGCTGACACTTAAATGAATAATACATTAATCATGTCAATATATATATATACCTTTATTAGGTCAAGAAATTAATCAGATAAATTTTTACAAAATTAATGGACTATTTAAAAGCAAAAGATATCAAAACTATATCATATTAAATTTATTTTCATTATTTCCATCTGACCAACCAAGATTCACCTTGAATTTTTATTTTAAACATCACATGATCATCATTCTTTATGCTTACACAAGTCATTTACATGAGGCAAAACTCTGGCTTGCACTGAGTGGAATACTGTATGCAGTTTTGCCTTTGCATAAATAGCTTGTGTAAGCATAAAGAATGATTATCATGTGATGTTTAATGATTTAATACTAATCCTTCCAATAGGATTATGGTGACTGTGGTTATTAAAGAACCAAAGTCACCAAAAAATAAGGATGCTGAACTGAGTTCAGATCTATATGAATATACAAGCTAATGAGCTTGAATTGAAAATATTGGGTTTTCATTTAGAACTCAAAGGTTTATAGTTAGCTAATAAGATAAAAGGTAGTTGCTGGAAGGCTGCATTAGATCATAAGATCTAGTTGCAGTGCTCTCAGACCCAAGACTCCTCACTGATGAAAGCCACAAGCTAGAAACTAATCTGGGGATATTGGATGATGAGGCACTAGATATGGATTTTATGCACAAAACTTTCTTGTATCCATTTATTACTCTGGCTTGCACTGAGTGGCACTTCTGTATGGAGAGTTTTGCCAATGTAATTTTTATTCTAATAATAGCAAAACAATCAATTGCCAATTAACATTGGATGGCTAGCTAGATTAGAAAACATTTAAATCTGAAAAAAAAAATCCAAAGATTACCCAATTAGAATCTGAACCCCAGCTAATGGGTACTGCAGGCGAATTCTAAAATATCATTTTATCTTTTCCACATTCGCATATGGAGACATTATTTAATGATAATCATTGAGTGATGACTACTAATTATGCTATGCTAATGAAATATTTTGCGCACACCTGAATAGTAAGAACAGTGATTAAAATCCACACGAGGAAAATGGAGAAAATTTGTATAACTAATCTGTGCTTTTTAAAATATATACTGTATAAATAAAACCATTTTGAAATATATCTCTGAATGGAAATGTTTTTCGTTGTTTTTTTTTTTTGCAATCCATTAACTTTCAAGAATTTTAAGTTTCGTGATAAATACTGTATTATTTTAACATTACATAACCTTTCTTTCTTACAATATTTCGTGTCGCTTTATCGGTAGGATTTTCTAGATACATATTAGTCTAATCAATTTTATAAAAACAAAATTTAGCATTAATTTCTGTGCGCCATCTAGTAGAAATTAGGAACATTTCAATAGCAAAAACCTAATATACCGAGAACCAAAAAACAGGTGTGCTTTGAAAATTTATAAATAATTATTTTGTATGGAACTCACATAAAATTTTTCTGGACTTAAATTTAAAAAGAGATAATAAATTACTTCAACTGTTTCATTTTATAAAATGTTGAAGATTAAGAAGTTGTTGTCTACTGGGATATTTTTTTTAAATTTGAGTAAGCACTTCATTTTCTGAAGGTAGCTTCGTAATTTTAATGCTAATTCATCATTGTGGGATTTGATTTTCAATTTTACATGTTCCATATACAAATGTTTTTTTTTCTATATACCGTAAGTTATTTAATTAGTACTGTTTTATAAGTCTATGTTAATTAGGAATATATCTATTACTGCCCGCGTTTTCTAAAAATGAACGTCTGTTTTTAGTTGTCAGGATATTTCGATTGAGTAAGATAATTCTCTGAGAATAGAACAAAGTTTATTTGTATTGTATTTTATTGTAAGTATTACTATTCACGTAATGGAAAATGGGATTAGATTATATTTGAAGCAAAATTTAAAATTCTGAAAGCAATTCGTCAAACCCTAAGGCAAGTTTAACAGCTTTTTTTTCTTCATTCTATTTGATTAAAGATATGCTAAAAATTATCTGAGGTTTTTAACTATTAGTCCCGATTTGTTTATTTTACTGTTGATCGTAATAATATTGGGGAAAGTTATGTAATAATATATGCAATTAATTATTTTTGAAATTTTATACTGTATGGATAAAACAATATCAAGGTGTGATTGGTAAGTGGAAATACTCTTTCCTTCTCACAAATCTAGATTTTTAATTTCCAGCAATCATTACATGTTTATATTGATGTATTTTATTATTTCATGCATTCAGCAACAATCTGTTATACGAATAACCATCTAAAATTGGTGCCACATTTATTCAGATTCAGTCAATCTTTCATTTCTGAATGTTACGCAGTTCATTAAATGTCTAAGAATACGAACTTAACACTGTCTAAATTAGCTTAAGAGAACTCTTCTTATGAATCATATATATCTGTATAATAAATAAAGCTAACTAAAAACAGTGCAAAATACGAGCTTAAATTAAGGAAATATAAATTAATTAAAAAAAGAAAAACAAGATTAATTAATGATAATTTTATTTCCACATCTAAAAAAAATAAACCTATAAGTAATTAATTTGTCATTTTATGTCTTTAGTGTTGTCTAATTTATTTCTTCATGATTCTAAAAAGCCTTAATCCAATTGTTTTGGTATATCAAATATATGATTTCGTTAATTAGCCATTTATAAATAATTTCTCTCACTAGTTGTCATTTCTTTTTAATTTTTATTGTTATATGGTTTTATATATAAGTAAACTTGTTTTCACATATGTAAAAAATAATACTACCAAAAAATGATTAATTATTATATTATTGAATATACAATCTAAACAATGAAAAAGAAAATCGGTAATCTTCCCCAGTCCAAGATTAATGGTTTTTTTTTACATATTTATGGCTTCTGGCATATTATAAATCAAAAAGATAAAGATTTTTAATTCAGTATGGACTAGAATATTTATTGCATGTTAACCTTGTCTATTAATTTAGCAACCGGAAATTATTTTTAAAACCTTTGAGATCTGTAATATAAAAGTCAATTCCAATTCTAAAGATCTCCCATGTTCAGGCATAGTGAGAAAATTATGAATGTTAAATGTTTGTTATTAATTCAAGTCTTTTATGTTCAATATATAATAATTTTAATATAAGCTACATATTTAGCTTTTTTCACAAAATATTTCATTAAAATATCCAATGGTCTTGGTTAACAGTTCATCATTTTCAATCACTACCAATGTAGCTCTCACCAAGTTCAATCTACTTTCTCTGATTTCTGGCATCTCTTCTCCACATTAACCCAGTACACTTTCTTATTTCATCTATCCATCTCACATGACCTTTTTCTAGATCATTTACAATCTCTTGGAATCGAAATTAAGATTTCAACTTTCTATCTATTATCATCTCTTCTAACAATATGTCCAGACCAACTCGACTTCAGTGTCTTAATTTTTCAATGATGTCAGTAACACCCATTTGTTCTCTTACCCATGTATTTTGTTTTTGATCTCTTTTTGTTACTCCTATCTTAAATCTCTCCATATTGCATTGAGTAGTTTGAAATCTATTGCTCTTCCATTAAATGTTCAAGTCTCAGACCCATAAGTAAGAACTAGTAAATTACATTTATTAAAAACCTTTTCAAACAATGCATATTTCCTTTTAATGCTGTTATTTCTGCTAAAAGCACTCTAACCAAGTTTAATTCTATGATTATTTTCATTCATTATGTTTCCATTTATAGTAATAATCTGATTAAGGTTTTTGTAATTGTTAACTTCTTCTAACTCATCAATCTTTATTTTTGAGAAAATCCATTAAACATTTGTTTAACCTTTTTAACATTTACCTTTAGTCCTACTTTCTTACTTTCATATGATAATCCTTGCAGCATTTCCTCAAGCTCGTATCATCTGCAAAATCTAGATGATTTAAATAATCTCCATTTACTTTTACTCTCTCATTTTAATCAATAAAATACTTCTTGCAAAACTGCTGTAAAAAGTTTTGGAGATATGGAGTCATCCTCTTCCTAGTATCAGTGTGTAATTTAATCATTGCTTCTGCATTTTTATAAATATTCTTCAGAAATATAGTATTCTGGGTCTGTACTATGTCACTACAAATCTTCACTTTGTCCGCAAAATTATGAAGATTACTCAAATTGTGATGACCAATATGAGGATGCCACTAGGCATATAGCCTCGCAATCTTCAACAATCGTAGTATAATTTATTTATGTATTTCGGTCATATAATATTTTTAAGGCGTAATCTTACACGTACTAGCGGACACAATAGATGCTAACATTATAAATAAATTAAAGGCATTTAAGTATGACTTTAAATATTTATTGTATTCATTTTCTTTCCTAAATACTTTTCAAATTCCCCAGTTATGACCCTCCAAACTTAAGACAAAAAACAAACGTAAATTTTAATTCCATTCATTATCATTTAAATATGGTCCATTATTAAACATTTTATATCTTTTTTCCGAGGGAACATTTGCTGCACAAATCTTATGGATGAAAGTGACTGAAGTTTATTCTGGAGACCTGTCCAAATAGGTATAAACTTTAAGGTGACTCGCTAATAAGAATGGGCAATATTATGCACTATTCCAACCCTCTACATTACATGTTAAATAATTATATTTTTTTCTTAATGGACAGCGCAAGTATCCGTTGTTTGCTTACAGCCATCGGGCATCCCTTTTCATACACCTAATTTCGGCATAAGTTTCCAGTGTTTGCTTATATGGAATTCTGAATTGATCTTTACCCTTCATCCCTGTTTGTTTTTTAAAAATCAAGCAGTTAACATTTTGGGACTCTAAACTATACATACATTGAATATAATAAAATGAATTAAAATTATAAATTTAAATGAATAAAAGTAAATAAAATAATGCCATACCCCCATCCCCTTTTAATTAAAATAACAACAAAAATAACTTTTCAAAATCCCACACTCTATTATTGAAACTTTACAATATAACTGATCCACTTAGTGGAGTTGAGGATACTATCACACTAACTAGAATAAAAGTTCTTTAAGTAACAGTTCATATTTCCCTTGGTTGATCAACTGTTTCATTTTCACCAAGCAGGTACTGTCCATATATATGATTTCAGTCCTGAACTGCTGGCATGAATCCTCTGTTTTGTCCACTGACTCTGATATTCCTTGGCTAGCTTCCTGATTTCATCCTTTCCGCAGTTGAAAATCACTTGGGCGGTTCCAGTGTGGCTGTGAGACATTTTCCCCAAGGGGAAAGTTCTTGATGTTCTCTAGCTGGAGAACATTTTCATGGTGATGTCTAAAACACTTTTAAACAAAGGTTTTGAAATTTTTTTTTTCCTTTTCAAATGAAAGCAAACTCCGCAATTCATACATTTTTCAGCAAATAGGATTCACACTTCTACAGTTTATTTTTAGATACATTTTGACACTAATAATTTTTGTCTTTTTATTCTTGCTGCATTTTTAATTAACGAAAAACTTCTTGATATCTTGAATTTCAACAATAGAGTTAATTGCAAATTTCTCTAATTTTTCCCCAGTCTGCATTTTCCCAAGAAATACAAAAAAAAAGCTTTTAATGAAAATATATATCTCACGATCTAATTAATTTAAATAAATTTAAAAAAAAAAAATCCACCGAAGAAATCCATAAAAAAAAAAACTTTAACTAATTTAAAAAATAATATATTAGTTATAAAATATTTTTATAACTATGGACAATTTTATTAAAATAAAATGTATATTCTTATATACATATGAGATGGCAGAAAATATCATCGCAATATCTTGATGATCCAATGAAGAAATGTTTATAGAATCAAATGCCTTTTCATACTCTACAGATCCAAAGCATAAAGGCAACTTGTATCCATTGGTCCTTTCTATAACTTCTCTCGATACATATCTATGATCCTCAGTACTAAAACCACTTAAATTTTGGTTGATTAAAATTCATTTTCAGTAGATGAATTGTAATTATCCTAATAAAAATTTTGTATAAAACTCATAAAAGACTGATAGGTTTATAATTTCTAATATCTTTTTCATTACCTTTTTTAAATATTAATACTGTATTCTTCCAATCATCTGATACATCTTTATCATTTAAACATTTGATATATAACTGCCAAAAAATGTTTTATTTCTTCACTTGTTTTTTTTAAGATATCAATTATAATTCTGTTGTCATCTGGAGTTTTTCCCTTCATAGATTTAATTGCATGTTTCACTTTTTAATTTAAAATCCTGGGCAATTCAGAAGATATAGTAGATGTAAGAGATACTTTTTCTTGTTTTTATTGCTACATAATTCTTGATAATGAAGCGTTATATATATGCACTTTTTAAATAAAAGTTTTTTTTTAACGTTTTGCAAGACAGAAAATTAATACAAGTACGTGCATGGATAAATATATTAGGCCTCGTTAATTCTAAATTAATTTAAAATAAAATATTTTATTAATTAACAATTGTAAAGTTATTTTATAATTAGGTGGATAGAAATGACATTATTTTTATAAAAGTAATTAAAATCTAGATAAACAGATCGATTAATTAGGAGATAAATATTGTATGTTGTTAATCAAAACATTATCTTTTATTTTGTTATTATTTCTTTTCAAAGCTAATTTTTGTAAAGTTTTAATTTATCAATAAGCCATGGACCATAGTGAAGTAAAGGATTAATCTTAACCAATGAATGGATATATGAAATCGAACCATGAAGAAAACTGATAAGACAGCTCAGTGAACTATAAATAGGGGTCTCTCAGAAGATTGATTAGTATGCTTTGATTATGTTATTATTATGCTTTAATTCTTCAATCATTAATCCTTTATTGACTGTCAGAAGTAGTATTAAAATATTATGACAGCGTAACAAAGCCTGCCGTCTGCTCCATTCTGGCCAAGCCAGCAGAATGCAAGTTTGGTTCCATCATGAAGTAGAAAAGTTGCCATAATGTACTAAACAACCATTATATTGATCATTGTGTCCAAATTATATGGGATCTGTATGCCGGCTAACTTCAAAAATATTTGTATCTTTGGGGAAGAGACCAGCCATCATTCAGCGAGAGAAACACCATCAGATGCTGTCCATTGAAGAAAATAGAAACGTATATTAATGAAAACTATCAGTCAACTAGAATGATCTCAGAAGCTTTGCAAAATATCAGCATACATAGCTATATTATAGACCTACTGTGCTGCAAAAAGTCTATAGGTGCCTGAATTCAGAACCAACTATTAATGATGAAAAGGGTAATTTATATGAACTTTAATTATATACTATTATAACTTTATCTCAGAAACATTAGATATTTCATCTCCAAAATATGTATATTTCATTTCCACTGAAATTTTGGTTATGATTTATTTTACATAAAAAAATATGCATATTTAAAAATTAGAATGGCAATAGATTGCTTAATCTTATTATTCAAGTTTATTAAATGTGCCTCTGTTCAATCAGTATAAACTAAAGAAGTATTTGTAATAAAACAACTAGCTGATTATTGCCATTCTTCATGGTTTGCTAAAAGTTTCTTTAGTATTATTTTGTTAATTATTTTAAAATAAGAGTTAATAATTATCATTTCCACTAGCAGTGTATTAAGAATTAGAATAACAATATAATCATTAACATAAATAATGCTGATTGATGACCTGGATGGGATAAAAGGCTGCATAGACAATTTCAATAAATTAATAAACATTTTTCATAGTTATAAAAGTTTACAGTTTTAAGCAAAATATCCCTCACAGGTTTGGGATAGACCGGCATTAGAAAGGATATTTGTGTGTATTAAATTTTCTTGAGCTAATAATTATCATCCAGAAATGAGTGGGAAACAGATGTGTTTTTCCACCACTTGCACTCAGTGACTTAGTTTGAATAGTATTTGTCTGATAGATGAGCCCTTCCTACCATATATACAGTATATGTTTTATATGTATTCTTTGATTATTATCAAACAAATATAAAGCAGATGCTTTTTCTGCCACTTACACTTATTCTATTATTGTTATTATTTACCAGGTAAACACCTATTCCTACCAGTTAGTTTTTAAGTTTCATGCCTGGTTTACATGAAATTCTGTTTTCGTTATTCAAGTTGCTTAGTATTAGTTTTCCCTACACTACAACTTAAAAGATTTATGTTTGTTTAGTTTTTTTAATAGTATATTTTACTAAATGATTTTTAGCGTATCCTAAAGCTTGTAAGATTAATAAGTCTTACAACTGATTGTGATATTAGTAGTTACAATTTGTCTATGCAGTAAGTCTGTATCTGTCCAGAGACAATAAAGATGCATAGAGTAGTATATAAGGCAATAAATTATCTAATCATATTAATTTTACATCAAACTAGCTAGGGTAGGTAAATAAAATAGATTGATAATAGAACATCGTATTGTTATTCTAGGAGATCAATCCCAGGTAAAAGACCAATAAACTGATGTTTTCTGAGGATTTCTGTCAATTGTGTTATTTGTTTTGTCATTATGTACATATGTAACTAAATCTTAATTTCTCATTATTCTAGGATTTGTCATTTATAGCAATCAATAATGTTAATTAAAATATGAGTCTCTTGCATCTAAATGAATTTAGTGGGATATAAAAAGAAAAAGTTTGTGATCATATGATATCGGAATGTAGAACTGCATGGAAATTATCCTTGGGTGATTTTAATGTTAGCTGTGGATTTTTGACTGTTACAATAGAATTCTTCTACACATTTCATAATGTCATCTCTTTTTTCAATAATAGTTCCATCTTTATTTTTTATTGCAAAAATAAATTTCCTACCAATACCAAGATGTTTTACACTTTTTATTCTCTTCTATAGCTTTCTTTGCTAATTCACAATTATATTTTTTTACATCATTAATTATGCACCATTTTATAAAATTTTAGACATTCAGTTCTTCTTAATGCATCATTTTTATACATTTTCATATTCCTTTTTTTCTTCATATATTGTCTTGTTTCAGTAGAAATTTTGCTGGGTAATTGCTTTTTTGTACTAACTATTTTTAAAAGTGTATCAGCTATTTTCCTATTGATTTCATTCAAATCTGAATTGTGTTCTGAAATCTGTTAATATTTTTAAATGATTTGTAAGTTCTAATTTAAATTCATTGGAATGTTTTTGAAGATTAGGGATATCAACTGTGAATACTGTTTTTCTTAATAATTTCTGGCTCTAGTTTTGCATTCATACATATCTTACATTTCACTAATCGATCATCACTTCCTATGTTGAATTTATTAAGAACATTACATTCTTGAAATACATACTTTCTGTTAGTCAAAATATAAGCCAAATGTGCTATACTTTCATTTGGATGTTTCCATGTTCATTTGTGTTTAGCATCTTTCTCAAAGAAGGAATTTATAATATAAAATTTTTCTTTTCCTGCTAACTCCACAAGTCTATGTCTTTTCTCATTTTCCTCATCATAACCAAATTACCCATTGCACTTTCATCTTTCAATTGTTTACCAGTTCTTTCATTAGTCTCCCATGACAACTTTAAAATGTTGTTTGGTTTGATCAAACGCCTTTTGTATACTGATAAAAACCCTCTACTTCTTCACCACAATGAGAACTTGTGGCATAAACCTGATTATCTGCACTCAGTATTGACCATTAAGTTGAATAATTTTAATCTTGCTGTTTTGTCTCATATACCATCAATCTTCTCAGTGTTGTTCTACTTTTTATTTATAATAAATCCCACTTCACTTGTACTTCCAATATTTGTACCTTTGTAGTATAGTACATGTCCATTTTTTAAATCAATTATCACCTTTTTTTCTAATTTAACAAAATCCAATAATTGTATTTTTATATTGCACTATTTCCATCATCTAATATGTGTA
Source organism: Epiperipatus broadwayi (assembly GCA_028023455.1). Lineage (NCBI taxonomy): Eukaryota > Metazoa > Onychophora > Udeonychophora > Euonychophora > Peripatidae > Epiperipatus > Epiperipatus broadwayi. The sequence goes on from JAQFVV010006251.1 coordinate 5,101,422, forward strand.
TTGAATGTCTTTAGAAAAATTTAACTTTTCTAACAGTTGAATGTATTTGGAATATTTAAATAAAGTTAAATTTTTCTAAAGACATTCAATACACATGTTAACATATTAGATGATGGAAATAGTCTAATATAAAAATACAACTAGAACACTATCATCACAAACCTTCAGAAAAATCCAGTAATGTCCCATTTCATATTAACAGTTCTTTTTCCAATTCTTGCAATCTTCCTTCACTTGAAAGTGATCTATAGTTGAAAGTATCTAAATAAAAGTTGGCATCAAATGGCCGCTTGGTACGCAATCAAGATATTCTTAGCACCCTCGGCCTTGACCGCCAACTGCTACTGAAGACTCTACAGCCTTCTGGGAATAATAACCATTATTTAGTTTTATCTGTCATGATTGTGAATAACTATTTTAAAAAAAGTTCATTCACACACATATTCATTCTGCCTTCAAGAAACTCAACTAGTATTTTAGTTAAGAGCTGTCGGGCAATTGAGAAGAAAGTTCATGATATTTCTTGTTATTAAATTCAGAGATAAAAAGCCAGTAAACTCGCCATACAGGTTGATGCATATTGGTGAACATCTCATCCATATTTGTATATTATATGAATAATCATATAGTAAAACTGCTGCAATGACAAGAACTAACTTATGGAGCAGACCTTGGAAATGCTCAGTTCCTTCAAGACCTCTAAGAGGAATCAAAAAGTCTTCTTTCAGTTAACAGTGAACTCTTTTTTCCACCCTGATCATTTATATTTTAGCGAAATAGTGAACTTGCATTGGCAGCATAAAAGACTTAAATTTAATACAGATCTTTATTTTTATCCAGAAAAGATTGTATGTGATTTACAGAAAATATTTCAGAATGCCTTTTCAAATCATCTACACTAATTTATAAAGATTATTAACATGAAATTTATGATATTAATATAATCCAAAACTAATAATTTGCTTTAAAAAAGATCTTATGTTTATGTTAAAGAATAGTTATATTAATAATAAAATAATTATTAATAATATTAAAAGTCATATAGTAAGTAATCAATAATTTAAAAATAAGAATGAAATGTATTTTGATGGCATCAATATCTGAAAAATCAGGAATTAGTTCAACTATATACCATAAGAATTATTCCAGCAGAGCTTTTTCAGATTATTACCATATACATATTTATTTGCCATTTCTTTCAAGAATGTCTTTGAAACTCTTCCTTCTTTTTTGATATATAACAAAAGTGTAGACAAGCTAAAGGGTTCAGAATGCCATGCTAGTACTGTCACTGGTCAGGCCAGCAACACCTGAAGAAGAGAGGAGAAAAATACCTCTCGAAACATTGTGCATATACTAATTGTTTGCTGTGATATTACTAACAGTTGAATGCATTTGGAATATTTAACTAAAATTAAACTTTTCTAAAGACATTCAACACACAGATGATGGAAATAGTCCAATATAAAAATACAGCAAGAAACCTATATGTTTCTTCATTTATTTCACATAAAGAGTATACATTCCAAATTTTGGGGTTCATAAAACTTGTTACAATTTTTATTACTTTGGGAATTCCAAAAAAAGAATAAAAAGACAATTTTTACAATATTGCCTTTTGTAGAATTAATAATGAAATAGTTGTCTAGATATTTTATGTAAGTTTGCCACTCTGGTATCCCACTGTGTTGTTCCCATATCCGAAACCAGTTTTTACTATTTTTTGCTGGTTGAATGAAGCTTTTAGAATTATAAGGGCATAGCTTTTCTGACTGTCTGTTATATTTACTCTAAATTCCTAAAAATCATATATAGTTATAATTGTGTGCAATAGAAGTCAATATTAAAATTAAAGAAAATCTAAAGCAATGAAATTAAATGTATTTTTACTTCAATAGTAAGGCATAGATCATCATCATCAACCATTATCAGTTCACTGCAGGATGGGGGTCTCTCCAAGTTCAATCCATCTTCTCCAATCTTTAGCTTCTCCACATCATACCTGACACTTTCTTATTTCATCCATCCATCTCACATGTGGTCTTTTTCTGGGTCTTTTACAATCTCTTGGAATCCTGTTTAAGATTTCAATTGTCCATCTATTATCATCTCTTCTAGCAATATGTCCAGCCCAACTACACTTCAGTCTTAATTTTTTTCAAGGTTCTCTTACTCATATATTGAGTTTTCAATCACTTGTTACTCCTAAACATGCATCTCTCCATACTTCTTTGAGTGAACTGAAGTCTCTGCATTGCTCTTCTATTAAGTGTCAAGTCTCGGATCCATAAATAAGAACTGGTAAAACAACAATTATTAAAAATCTTCCTTTTTAAACACATAGATATATTTCCTTTTAGTATCAAGTTATTTCTACCAAAAGCACTCCAACCAAGTTTAATTTGATGGTTAATTTCATCCATTATATTTCTATCTGTATTAATAATCTGACCAAAGAATTTGTAGCTGTTAACTTTTTCTAACTCATCATAATCAATCTTTATTTTCATATTTTGAGAAAATCCATTGAACATTACTTTAGTCTTTTTAACATTTATCTTTAGTCCTACATTCATCTGATTAACATTATTTGCAAAAACAATTTGTAAAATCTAAATGACTTAAATAATCTCCATTTACTTTCACTCCTTTAACTTTCCATTTTAATCCACAAAATACTTCTTGCATCACTTCTGCAAAAAGTTTTGGATATATGCAGTCACCCTGTCCTACACCCTTCTCAATGTTGACTTTCGTAGTATCATTATGTAATCTAATTGTTGCTGTCGCATTTTTATAAATATTCTTTAAAATATGACAATACTATACCTTGATGATCCAATGCTTTAATCACTGAAGAAATATTCATAGAATCAAATGCCTTTTCATAATCTACAAATCCAAAGCATAATGGCAACTCATATTTATTTATCCTTTCTATAACTTCTCTCAATATCTGGATATGATTACTGTGCTAAAACCACTTTTAAATCCAGCTTGTTCTCTTGGTTGGTGGAAATCCAATATTCTCTGTAGACGAGTTGGAATTATCTTGGTAAAAATTTTGTATAAAACTGATAAAAGGCTGATAGGTCTGTAATTTCTAATATCTTCTTTATCACCTTTTTTAAATATTAATATTAATACTGCATTTTTCCAATCATCTGGTACATCTTTATCATTTAGACATTTAGTATATAACTTTGCAAAAAAAATTTCTATTTCTTCACCTGCTTCTTTTAATATATCAATTATAATTCCATCAATACCAGGAGCCTTTCCTTTCTTCATAAATTTAATTGTATGTCTCACTTTATTTAAAATTCTGGGCAATTCGGAAGATATAATAAATATAGGAGGTACTTGTTCTTTATTACTATATAATTCTTGATAGAAATCTTCTACCCATTTCATGATGTCATCTCTCTTTGTAGTAATAATTCCATCTTTTTTCTTATTGCAGATATAAATTTCCTACCAAAATGTTTTATACTCTTGAGATTTTTATTCTCTTCTACAACTTTCCTTGCTAGTTTACAGTTATACTTTCTTGTGTCATTTTCAATTCTTTTCCACACCATTTTACAAAATTCAAGATATTCAATCCTTTTTGATGCATCATTTTTGTATATCTTCATATTCCTTCTTTTCTTCATAAATTCTCTAGTCTCAGTAGAAATTTTATTTGTCAATTGCTGCTTTTTTCTACCAGCTATCTTTATTGCAGTTTTTAAAAGTGTATCAATTACTTTCTTATTAATTTCATTCAAATCTGAATCATGTTCAAAATCTACTAATACTTGAAACCTATTTGTAAGTTCTAATTTAAATTCATTAGAATGTTTCTGAAGATTAGGAATATCAACTGTAAATATTGTTTTTTTTAATAATTTTTGTCTCTCTAGTTTTGCATTAACACATATCTTACTAATTGATGATCACTTCCTGTGCTAAATTTATTAAGAACATTACAATCTTGAAATGTGTATTTTCTGTTAGTCAAAATATAATCCAATTTTGTTGTACTTTCATTTGGATGCTTCCATGTCATTTCCTTTTTTAACATTTTTCTCAATAAAAAAAATTCATAATCTAAAGTTTTTCTGCAAACTCCACAAGGCTATGTTCTCTCTCATTTCTATTATCATAACCAAAATTACCTACAATACTTTCATCTTACATTTATTTACCAATTCTAGCATTAAAGTCTCCCATAACAATTTTAAAATGTTGCTTATTCTTATCAAAAGCCTTTTGTACATCCATATAAAAATCTACTACTTCATCATTATGAGAACTTGTTGGGGCATAAATCTTAATTATCTGCATTTGATATCTGCTATTAAGTTGTATAAGTAATCTTACCACTCTGTTCGATACATCATCAATCTCCACAATATTATTCTTCCACTTTTTATTTATAATGAATCCTACTCCATTTGTATTTCCAATATTAGTGCCTTTATAGTAGAGTACATGTCCACTTTTTAAATCAATTGTCTCTTCACTTTTTCTTCTAACTTCACAAAATCCAATAATGTCCCATTTAATATAAGACAGTTCTTCATCTAATTTTTGCAATCTTCCTTCACTTGAAAGTGATCTGCAGAGATGTAACTATATATATTATTAATTACTAACTTTACCTACATGTCTTTTTACTAATTTACCTCTAATGCGCAATTAAATTATAATGTAAACCAGGTAGACTTGTTAATTCTAGATCCCTGTTTGTATTTTCAATAAGATAAACTGGTTATAAAGCCAACTGCTCTTTCCAGTATCTGCTTCTCTAGTTCTGATAACTTTTTCCTCACTTATTTTTTAATGTATCTCTTTTACAGATTCCATTCTCTGGAGTAATCTGAATTTCTCCAGAATATTTTTCAATCGATTTATTCTCATTAATTTATTAGTATTTTTTTTATCTGATAATTAATTATATTATTAAAATTGTAGGTCTAACTTTAATCTGATAGATAATGGCATGTTTTACAGTTGTCTTTAATTATTTGAGTAGAGTAATAATTAAATATTAAGATCTGACCATTAATATAATTTACAAAAGTTAATATAATTTTTGTTTTATTTGGCATAAATATGTAAACACATCTGATAATGCCTCTTATTTAACAAGTATAATAAATACAGATTTAGAATAAACAAGGTTTAGATAGAAAATGATGTATGTGAAGTAATGTTTCCTGCAATTAAAAAAATGCTTAGATTATAGAAAACGTATTTTAGATATTACAATAGCCAAACATTTGGTATTTAAAATATCCACTTGCTTTTTGTTTGCTTCATTACAAATCTCTATTTAAAAGTATATTATTTATATAATTGTGATATTGTTTATCTATTAAGTTCTGTATGAAAAGCAGATTGGAGTAAAATCGAAATCAATGGATAAGGCTTGACTTATTGTTTATGTAATTTTCTTTGTCCACAATCTTCCAAAAAAAAAAAAAGTGTTTTCTGATAAGTTCAATTACTTTTTCCTTACCCCCCCCTCTCCCTTTGTTATTTGTAATTATCCTAATGTATATTCTTGAAACCAGTTATTTATGATTGACAGTACTGTATTTACAATAAATTATTCAGAGTTACTTTTTTTTTCTACTCTTAACATTAAAAAGTGATTTTTTACAAGTACTATACTATATACATATTTTTTATATAACCAAATTAAGATTTACTAAAAATAACTAATCAATTTAACTAAAAATAAAAATTCAAAAAAGATCGCGATTTTTTTCTATTGTTGTTTTTATTACCATTGATATATATCTATGTTTGCTGTTACCATGAATATAAATTGTTTTTGTTTTGTTTTTTAAAGAAACTAATAATAATAATTAGTAATTATGATTTTTTCTTTTATTAAAAATAGAATGCTATCCTGTATATTTGTTCATTCTATTTATTCTTTCAAAGCAAGTTATAAACTAACAATTGCAATTCCTTTTTGGATTAATATTGAATATATATAACTTTTTTTAATATGAGATTGTCTTTAAAGACTCACTATAATGAAATAATATGAATGTTTAATGATATGGAACTCATAAAAGTTCATGATAGAACTAAGATTTCAATAGTACTGTAGTTCTTTCTGATCTACTCTAGAGTCATCTATTGTTTAGTTCAATTTATCAATAAACATTAATTAGTAAGTACTATTATATTCTCATTTCTGACTTGTGGTTTTTTTGGATTGAAGAGCTTGGATCTAATGCTGGATCTACTTATCTTACAAATCTAACATTCAAAAGATTAAAAAAAAAACTAATGCAGATAAAAATTTAACGAAAGTTTATACAAATGAAATAAATTTCTGAGGCTGATTAATTTCAAAATATATTTTTAACTTCAATAAGATGAGATGAAAACTGTCCAACATTTAAATTTCGTACAAAAAAGAAAATTCTAGTTTTAAAAATATTAAAAGATCACTTATTCCCAATTCTTTATTAACAACTGTTTGGAAAACCTATAAAAAGGACAACCTTAGTTATATTTTAAAAAATTATCCAATTTATGAACATTTTTTAAAATTTGAATGTAAAATTGCCATAACAAGTTTTATTATAATTTCTAAGCATACTTTAAAATTTAATTCTAAAATTGCTAATGTAAAATTATACATCAAAAATTGCATGCAAAAAGGTAGTGTGATATCAATCAAATAGCCAGAAATTTATAAACCCAAATTCTTCTTTAGATATTGTACCGGTCAGATTTGTATATTCATCTAAAAAGATCTAGAATCTGAGCAAAAGTACCTTATACTCTAAATTCACTCTTGCCCAAGATACACAGGTCAGGAGCAATCATGAATTCTGCCCTGTTTGTCCTCTAAAACTATAACATTATGAACAACATTTCTGGTGATAACAGATGAGTTTTATTCATTTCAGTCCCGGAGGCACAGGGAGAAACATGAGATCTACAGGGAAATTATTTACCAAAAATCTATCATACCCTAATTTAGACAGAGACCCTAGGTATAAGAATATTTAACGATTTTAAATAAGGTGCGAAAGACTACCATGATAAGAGAAGCATAAATCATAACATAGCATCCATCTATGATGGACAAGAACGAAGTAAATTCCAAAACAAATGTCATTAAACAATAATCGGTTATGAATTATAATAATATTATTACTAAACTAATGAATGAGTGAGATTCAATGAATGAGATACAGAAACATAAGTAACTATTTACATAAACAATTTAATATGCATAAATAATGTTTAATTACATAAGATAGTATTAACTAACAGCACAGATTTCACACAGTTAATAATTTATGTATTAATAGATGACATGATTTATAATATGCTACATATACGGATGCACTGGCATAAGAGAACACACAATAATTTACATATATAGGAGATAATGTAGCATACGTTATGGAAATGCTGCTTAATATGCTAATGGGGATCATAAATTAAATTTAATAGATTATTGCTATGAAAGACCAAACAGAAATGATAACCATTAATTTATAGGTACATGGAAGAGGAATTATTTATACGATAACTTCAAATGAAGGCTTACAATGACGATACAATAATTAAGTATTTTAACATATTAAGAGAATTTATTTAATTAACAATGTAAGTGTTATATTAATCATCTGACATGAATCAGCATTTATTTGCATAGTTGTCTTAACAGTTTATTTTAATACTCTATTGTCCATGAGCGCATTTAAACCTGTCCAAATGAGAGGGCCGGTAGCTTAAATAAGCTTTACTATGACATTTCTAAAATATACCAATAATAATCAAAGAGATAGGTTTACAAAGATCACTGCATTACGACTTAATAATAATCAAAGAGATAGGTTTACAAAGATCACTGCATTACGACTTATAGATATAGCACAGGGCATACAAATAATAAGGAAAAGTTGCAGTGCTAACTGCAATGATAGCGTTAGGAAGGATTTTAGAGTCACCTTTGGACTGACAGGCTTCATCATTTATTATAAGTATGAGAATTTGCCTGCACCTATGACGGCGGTATTTGGAGAGTGATTGGTAAGGTTGCCATGGTCCGGGTTTGCCAATGTTATTCCATGCAGAGCCTCAACAGGAGTCGGTGCTTCCAAACCCCATTCTGGGACAAGTTATATGAAGAATAAATCCGGGACCTCTGAAGAAGAATTATGACAAAGCAAGATGAGATTTTTAATGCTATCATGATTAAGCAAAGCGAAATAAGGTTCAGGTCTTTAATGACTCTGATGTATTAACTAAAACCCCAAATAAATTAATAATATTATGTATAATGCCATGACATAATAAGGGTGGAAATTATTCCCTCTATTTAACAAACCCAAGTACGCTCAAACGATAAATGGATTATAAAACAAATTACAGTGCTTGATGGCATGATAAGCAAATGATTAGTTATTAAGTATGAAGTGATCATCGAATTTTATTTAAAGAACATAAAATATATTTTAAAAATTGATAGTGTTAGACAGAGTAAGAAATTGTGCTTTATAATGTCCCATAATATGATAGTTTGATAGTCCGCCATTAAACATATTTTTAAATATTCAATCGAGTGAACCTTTGTTTAGTAAGAAATTTTATGTTTAAATATTTAAGCATCCCATAGGATGGTGGTTAAAATGATTTAGGTTCACTAGATTAAGTCATTAGCATATTAAAATTAACTCTATGTAAAATACATAATTTGAAATAAAATAAGTGGAGTTTTCTGCATGAAAAGAAAAGACATAATTAAAGTGTGAAAATCTACGAGATATAATTACAGGTTAAAGATTCATAAATTTGTGCTAATGTTTTACAGAAAAGAGATTTATAAATTTGACAGCAAGAGAGAGTCATTACGATTAATATTATTATGATATCTGAGATTATATTCAGTTATTTGATAAATAGAAGGTTACATTATGATTATAAATAAAATTACAGTGGAGTGAAATAATATTGAGGGTTCATTTTAATGGCATAAACGGATTATCTTCCGACAACTTGGTGGCCATTTGGATTGACATCATGAAGAATAAACATGGAAAGCATGGTCAGCAATACAGAGTTCAAATAAAATAATGGTAAGCATCTTTTAAATGTTAATTCAAAGTTCAATTGAGACAGTTTTTAAGCAGCGATGGCATGGCGAGGCAGCATGAGGACGATCTGAAAGATCAGGAGAGGCAAACCTTTTCCCTCTATTCTGTGGTCCCTTTGTCAAAAATTCAAATGATGTGGATTCAGGTAGCAAAGCGACTCTAAATTTTGTTCTTCTCCCAGTGCTTGAAATTTTGGAAGTATTTATACTATCCTAAATCTTCTAGAAAGCTCTTTTACTTGAGATGATTGGATATGCATTACCTAGCTTGATTTTAGCTACCATTGTTCAATTTTACAGTTAAAAGATGGAAATTAGATAAGTTCTGGATGATTTCCATTAAATTTGGAAATCGTTGAAAATAACTAAGAATGACATTTTTACATCAATTAAGATACGTTCTTTTGTTCTATAAAATTTTAATTATGATAATTCCTTTCCAGAACTTTCTCTGGTATTGCATTAGCTTTACATTAATTAAAAAAACGAATAATATATAAAAATTAATTCATATTTTTATTAACATAAATATTTGTTTCTGCATCTGTAATACATATACACACATATATGGTACCTATAATGAAGGGAATTTAAGATTTTTGAAATAAAATCTAATTAAAATTAACAATAATAAAAATTGTTAAACATAATCATTTAAATAAAACAGGGTGGAGATCATGCATGTATATGTGCGTACCTACATTCCCTGATGACGAAATAAATATGAAAATGTGTTCGAACCTTACTTTTAAGGTTACGTCACCAGACTATGAAGCAAAATATGTACTTCAGATTTTACCACTTAAAATTGTATTTTTTATGATTTTCAATAAGTGTTTTATTATTCCAGAGTTATTTATTATAAACTTGGATAATCAATGGACACAAGATAATAATTCTATTAGATAGAATATAGTCTTTCTCAGTGTAGAGCATAATTCTAATGCTGGATACACAGCATTCAATACACAGAATTTTATTTTAAAAAAATTTTGAAGTATAATCTGGGATTAAAACAAAGGTTCAATAGAAAATTATATTAATACATAAAAATAAAAAAAAATTAGTAATTTCTTTTTTATTCGTTATCATTTTCAATCATTGGCAGTCAACTGCATGTAGATGTTTCTCCAGATTCAATCCAGTTAATCCAATCCCTATTTTCTCATCTTCACAACACATTAGCAAACTTCCTTACTTTATTCATCCATCTCATGTGTGGGGTCTTTCTAAGTTTTTTATAATCTTTTGGTATTCAATTTAAAACTTCAACTATCCATTTAACATTTCTTCTAGCAATTTAGTCTAGTCCAGCTTCATTTCAGTCTTTTAATTGTTTCATTGATATAAGTCACAACTATTTGTTTTTTCACTTAATTATTATGCTTTTGATCTTTTTTTGTTACTAATATATATATATCAGGGACAAAGCATCCATGTATTGAATGGAATGAGTGCTTCCATGGAAAAATTCACTAAAACTTTCAAAAGCTTTAATTTAAAAAATTTGGTTTCAATTTTTTTTACCAGCAGTTGACTTGTTTTTATTTACAGAAAGAATGAACTTAACTAATGCATTCCCGTAGATTATAAGACGTTCAAACAATGCTAAGATTTAATTTACAGTTAAAACTTTTAGGAATGTTAAAAGGATTTGGAAGATAAAAATCTATTGATAATGTATTATCTATATTTAAACTAATCACAGTCTGATTATAATGAACAATTCAAAGTCATTATTTTTTTGTATGGAATTGCTGTTGACTTTCATTGTTTTTTACTAACAATTGAATTGTTTTATATATGGAAAGAATGAACTTGACTAACGCATTCCCATAGATTATAAGAAGTTCAAACAATGCTAAGATCTAATTTACAGTTTAAATATTTAAGAATTTTAAAAAGATTTGGAAGATAAAAATATATTGATAATATATTCTCTGATTTACAGACAAGAGAGTTTCAGATTTTTCTAGGTGTGTGTAATATATATATATTAGGCACTATTACATAAAAATTGTTGTGCAAGTGAAATAAAAACATTATAAAAAAAGAAGTCTGCTTCCGTTCTTAAAAAAGTCATGTTTCAGCACTGATATATATATATATATCCATACTTCTTTAAGTTATCTGAAGTATGTATTGCTCTTCTGTTAAGATATGGTAAAACACATCTATTAAAAACTTTCAAACACATAGGCATATTTCCCTTTTAATATAAAATGACTTCTACCAAAATTATTCCATCCAAATTTAATTCTACAATTATTTTGCAGCCCATTTGTTAATAATCTGGCCAAAGTATTGACAATTGTTAACTTCTAATTCATGATTATCAATTATTATTTTCTTCTGAAAAAATCCATTGAACATTACTTTAGTCAGTGAACCAACTTAAGTTATTCAGAAACCAACTACTCCTGTTAAGATTAGAAAGAAAAGGAAAACTGGAATGAAGTTAACCAATGTCACAATTTATCAAGTTATTTACATGGAAGAAACTGTATATTGAAGAAAAGAAAAATTTATATAAGCTGGAAAAGAATATAGTTATACCAGATGGAAGATATCAAAAATATTTTGTTGTGAAATAGATAAGTAAAATCTATCCAAATTGTAATAATAAATTGTGTGCGCAGTATATAAACAATACTTATTAAGAGTGTTATAATACCCCTATTTATTTTTTTATATTTAGCCATCTCTGTATTACTCAATAACACATATTTAGATGAAAAGTTTTAGATATATTGTGAATAACATAGATTATAAGGAATGATATTTGAATTATTTTAAAGTAAAATAAGAATTCTGTGTAAATGCTGTTAATAAAAAGTAGTAAAAAGGGAAAAGTTTAAAATTCAAAGAAATTTTCATATTTCATTTTGATCTTGTTATTGTTAGTATTATTTAATGCATTAAATTTATTGTTAGTTATTACATATCTATTAATAATCTTTAAAATTTAAATATATTTCCTGGGATTAGAATTGGGATATTTGTAAACGATATAAATAGGAAATGTTTAATATTAATATGGTTAATTATATGTGTGATCCAAATAAAGAAAAGCATTGAATATATTTCTATAGTTGAATGAATTGATGAAAAGCAAAAATAAGAACTTCATTTTCTAGAATTCTGGATTTACTATTTGCTATTCTTGTCATTCAAAAAATGATCTACATAAATTGCTTAATATTTTGGAGGCAATGTATAAAGATTTTGCTTTAGTAATTAATGTTAAAAAAACTCCTAAAAAAAATCTACAACTTTTAATATGAGTAATTATCACTTTGAGATTGTAAACCATTTTAAGTATCTAAATATCTTTTATAATTAGAAAGATGTCGAATTGCAACACAGACTTCATTGTCCCACTATTACTTTTAACAAGTTAAAAGATGGCGTATTTCATCACAGTGAAATAATTATTGTAAATTAGCTGTATATATATATAGACCTGTCATTTTACATAATTTATTGTCTAGAAGTAAAATTTGGACATTCTATTATCATAACATTAAGATATTTGAAAAACTTCATTCAATACTTCATAAAATTTTAATGTAATGGCAAGGTCACAAGATCCATTAATATTTCTTTAATTTGCTGGATATGAACTATAGAATCCATTTTTTTGTGAAATTAAATCTTTAATGGATTGGATATGCAAAATGAATGAACAATATAAGACTTTCTAAAAGAGTATTTTATCATTAAATTGAATATAGTTTTCATGAAAAGGATAGATCCCCTTTATATTATAAAAATTATTTTAAAAGATGTATTTTGGAAAGAAAATGTTGCTACAGAACTAAGTCAAAAAACAGCATTGCAAAATATGAACCAGTATGTTCAGTATGTGATTTATAGATTGATTTGTATAGGCATTGCAAAACTCATTTCTAATGTTTTATTATTTATTTTGTATGTTTGTGTGTGAAGTTGTAATAGTCATACTTGTTTGTGAGCAGCTGTATATTATAGATGAATTGTATAGAATTATAGGCAGATCATTTAACTATTATCATTACACCAGCATATCATTTCTATTATTTCTGTTACAATATGTTTGTATATATGTATTTACACATACATATACCCCTAGGAAGATAAGGGTTAGAACTTCAGGTAACAGTGGTTTATGATAATACTTTTACTTGATTTTTTTAAAAAAAAAAAAAAAAATTTGCTCATCAGGAAATTATAAAAAGTTTATATTAAAATTAATTATTAGCCATCTATACAGTTTTGAAGGTTACTTCCACTTAATAAGTGGGTAATTTTGTCAGTAAAATGTTTCCTCTTTTTTTATATATTTGTAAAATATGAAATTAATTGATGTAATTAAAATTATTACTTAATGATTAGCAATTTGAAATTCTCTTTGAAGACAAGTCTATTTATATTTTCTTTTGCTGCTGTAACGTTTTTTGTTCCCCCCTACAAGGTTAAATTTTTAAATAATTAATTTGATAATAACATAATGCAATTGATTTTAGAATAGTAGAAATAAAATTATTGCTTTTTCTTATTCTTTTCTATGTATATGATAAAAGAAGAGTATAACAGAGAAATGAATGAATATAACAAAGGAATAAATAGCATCTTTTTTTTTTTTTTCAAGATTATAATTATTTCAAAAATAATCTGAAAATCATTAAACTAATTTATTGGAGTTTGGGCTAATTGTTTTGAAATTTATTATATGTAATGTCTGTTCATAGAGAGATGAGGTAAGTTGTTATAAGATATTAAGGACCCACAGTAACACTTGATTATCATTGTTGTAGTTTATCACCCATGTTAATATTTAGAGCTGTGTCTAATAAGCTGTATAGTGAGAAGAATTGCAAATTATGATTAAAACAGTGTTCAACTTATTTCTTAATCCAATATTTTTTGCATCCTGTGTGTTTTAGCACTGCATAAAGTGATGGCTTCAAGAGTGAAAATTTCTGGATCAAACCTCAATCTGTTATTTCTAGTTTTGAATATCATGTGATCTCCCAAGCAACTAATTTAATTTTTAATGCTCTTTGCCAAAAACTTTTTGAAGTCGTTAAACCCGATTTCCATCAGAATAGTGTAAAATTATTTTGGAAAAATAAAATAAAAGGAAAATTTAGGCAAAGGCTGAATAAAGATTTTTTTGGATGATATTAAAACCATCTAGAAATGGCAAAGCAAAAACTTAACTATCAATCAATCTTTGTATTGAGGACAGAGAACGTTGTGTTTGTATTGCGATTGCTGAAAATCAATTTCAATCTGCATTAAATTAAGTCTTAATAATGACTTTCTATCTTATTAATATTTTGATAATGAGTTCTACATTACTAGATATTTATGTGTTTGTGAACAGATTTTAGAAAAATCTTGATGCAACTGTAAAAAAGAATTAAGATATGATATTGCTTTGCCCAAGCATTACAATATATAGCAATCCTTATAATGATGATTAGGTATGCAAATAAAAATAATAATTTACAATAGATTCAAGTTGTGGATGATGTGAAAGTCTGAGTTTGAATCCTGCATATATTACATATATAAAAGCAGGTATAAGTCTGTACAATGTTATTAATAGATTCAAGGTAAATTTAAACTTTTTTATTAGATTATCAAGTTAAACACATTATAGTTTTTGAAAAGATTTTTAGTTATTCTGTGGGGTAGATCATAATTCTTTAGTTATCATATATGGATTATTATTGCTGATGTACATGCCGAAAGTAGTAATGCATAAAATTTGAAATTACTAACCTTGCACAAAAGCGGTAATAAACAACTTGAAAATAAATAAAATTTATTTTAAATATCAAACCAGATTTTCATTCCTTATAGGAACCTATCAAGGTGATTTCTTTTTTATATATAGAGAGAGAAAGAGAGGAATTGTATTAGATAATAAACTATTTCATCTTTTTATTGCTTGAATCAATTTTAATTTTCTGCTATCATTTTTTTTTAAGTTAGAGATGAAAATTATTTTTTTTATTTAGTTACACTAACAATTTATTTAGCATTTTAAAATTGAGATACCAGAATAAATTAGTGTAGGTTGAGAAAATGGCAAATATTATCAAACTATTACCAATGATAATCAAGTATTATTGCTTTGTTAATTTAGCTACCTTCAAGCAGAGAATTTAATGAACAATCCATCTTTCCATGTTTCTTTATATTTTTTTGTAATCATGTCAATCTATTAATTATGATATGTTTTATAATGTAATTATCAAATTGAGCATTGTTGTACATGTTTTTTTACGAAGGATGGAATACTTACTGTGAATGAAGTAATGATATATCAAATTTTCCAAGATGTATGATATTAAAGCATTTTAGTGATCAGATTAAGCTTTAAAAAGTTTCCATTAAATTAATTCAGTCAATTTTTATTATTATTATTATGTTACTTAATTGAGAAATGATTCTTAAAGAATACATCTTTTAAATAACAGACACTAAGATTTTATAAAAGTAATTTTGTTTCAATGAAAGCACTTTATGATTTAAGCATTCAATAGCCTTTGAAATTTAGTTAAGTATAGTAGATCTATTATTATAAAGCGCTGAAAATGTGAAATTCTTAAATCGGAAGACGAATTCCGATAATGCCTATTACTTTAAATATTATAAATCTTACTGACATGTGGGTGTGATTTATAATATGTAAAGTAATAGCACATTATTGGAAATTCGTCTTCTGATTTAAGAACTTTAAGTATAGTAGATACGTCTAAACAAATAGCTTCAATTTTCTTGTGAATATGATTGAAATAAGGTCTAACTTTTAATGTCTCTGTGATTTTAATCTTGGAGCATACTAATCTGTGGTTTATCCTACAATATGTACTTATAAGTGCTCATGTAATATGAACTTCTCTTGAGCATGAATGCATCCATATTCTTTTATAGCAACTTTCCTGTCTAAACAGTATTTGTGATAATCAATCCATGTGTTGTGCAAAAATTTGAAAACAACTCATCATTTGAATTTACGGCACCAGTACCCTTATTTCTAACAACTTTTGATCAAAGTCTACTATTAACACCAATACATGCATCAAAGTCTCCAAGAAAAATAATAAATATTTTAATAGTATTATACTATTAAGCAAGAAATAAAAGATTTCTTTTTCTGAATCAAAGATTGAACATAGGTATTAATAAAATGAGCACTAGTATATTATGCAATTCAAGTTTTATTACTATTAGATTTTCATTGATATAATGAGAATTCCAAAAATAGAAGATACTAATGTAGATTTTATAGCAAATTCAACATGCTTCTTTCATCTGTCCTTCTAAAAAAATTTTTTTTAGCCATTCATCTGATTTATTAAACCTCCTTCCTCTGGAAGATGTTTCACTAAGAGAAGCTATATCAGTCTTAAATCTTAGAAGTTCTAACCATCAGTGCAATTCTCTATTCTAATCTTGAAGGATTTATATCAAATAAAGCTCACACATTCCACATAATTATGTTTAGAAAAAAAAAAATTATAATATTTGCATTTAATATTACTACTGCCTCCTGCTTTACCACTACTACTGATATTATTATTATTATCATCATCATCACTGTAATATATAATCTGCCAAGCTCAATAACCTAGCCAGGCTGTAATTCAGGCTATTTTTAGACCATCTTTTCTAGGCTCCTTCCACTTCTGTAGTAAGGAGAGAAATCCCTAAATTGGGCTGCTTAGGCACACAATCTTTGCAGCTGAAACTTTTATCTCTAATTCAGTTTCATACTGACATATTAGTGACTGTACTGCTTTGAAACAAAGATCATAAATGAGAATTTCCTGCTCACTAAGCCTGTCTTTGCATTGCTTTTTTAATTCTTAAAGGGCAAGAGTGGGAGTCAGAAATGCTGTACATATAGTTAAATGATGGAAATACTATTCTACAAATATAGTATCCATTGTCAGAATTAGTATAGGGAGATGTTAGATGTCATGAGAGGATGATGATGAATGGCTACAGCAACATAAGTAACTGAAGAAGAAAAAGAGGAAATAGAAAAAACTATAACAGAAACAGTACCTAGTCTTTGTCGAACTAACATCCCTTCTTACAAGGCATCATGAAGGACTTCTGTTTTACATTGCTTGTTAGTTATTCACAGTTAGTATTCATATCCGAAGGACATTCCACTATCATCCATCAATGAGCCTATTGTTAGCCTGAGCATGCAACTTATATTAACACAAAATAAAATTATAGCATGATAAATTAGTATTAATGTGAAAATTATAAAGGTCATCCTGCTATTTTATTTATTAGAAATTAAAGTTTAATATAGTTTGTATAATAGCATTGATATACAATATATGTCATTTTATGTCTATTGAACCGTGTTCGAATGTGAGTATTCGAAACACCGGCCTCTTAGGCAGAGAAGAACATACTCGGAGAGTATGTATGCCCAAACGATAGCTATAAAGTATATAACTAACGTTACATTTCCAGGACATAACTTCTTCTCGACTGTTGAGTTCAACACCAAGTTCAAAGCACTTTTTTGTTTGTGTATAAACACGGGCGCCAGCTATCTATTCAAGGATGAATAAATAATGCACTTTAAGCAATGGCCACTAACTCAACGCCTAAATCCATGACTAGCTCAGCTGTTTGTAATCACTAATAGATTATACTTAATTAGTGATTAAAAGAATTAATAAAAGAATTTGTTAAAAAGAATTGATAAAAAGAATTGACCGACAAATAAAGTTTAATTTTAAAGATAATTTATTAACTAACATTTATTTACTAAATTTAAACATTCTAATAAAACACATGCATATTTTAAATTAGACTCTTGGAGGATTCGCACGAATTAATGAAATGCAATGGCTATTACAGAATACATGAAAATAAGCAAATGTTTTACCTAGGATTTTGAATGTTAACGTAGAATTTTGTTCTTTGGAGGCTGCTTTCGGTGAGGATATTTCCATTATAAATGCTTACCAGCCGGCTGGGACGTTTCCATGCTGAGTTTCCTGATTTTCACGATTATTGCTATCGGAGACAAATAGATACTGACGGAGATTTTCTAAGATGTTAAGCTGACATTATTTCACGGGCAGATCTGCTGTTTTCTCGGACATCTGGGCTGGAGGTGAACGTGCGTTCCAAAATATTCTCAGCACTGCATTTTGTTTCTTAACTGAATCAATTAATTTCTGAACTGCACTCTCTCAATAACTTTGTGAACGGATTGTCTCAACTCAATTAATTTGTGGAAAGCATACTGTCCGATAAAAAAAAGTCTATTTATACCTGCGCCTTGTTGTCTTTCTGATATCTCCGGCAAAGATCTGTTGTCAAATTGATAATCATTTGATAAACGTGTTTTGAAAGATTGCTTAATTAGTAATAGCCATGCAAAAACGTAGTTTTATATTAATTAATATCTAATAGCCATTGCCGTGTTTTTTAATGATAATCTTCTTTAACTTTCACATACATTTTATTTATTTACAAATCACATATATATATGCACATATATTTTTAATACAATTTACTATTTACTTTTAACATTATTTTTTCTTTAATTAAAATTGAATGAAAAGAGATTTGTAAGTTTTAACTTTTTTAAATTATATTTTTACGAATACTAATAAAAACTCTTTACTTCCTTTTATAACCCTTAGTTTCATCTCTCAAGCCAAGACTCCCCCTCCCCCCTTTTGACTAATTAATTGTAGCTTTTTTATTTCAAAAACTAACGCTAGAAAACTATTTAATTCTTATCTTTTTCGAAAACAAGCTGCAATAAATTCTTCAACATTTAATTTTATGTTTTTCTTTTATGAAAGATTACTTTAATAATAATTTTAGATAAAAATTATATGTGCCTATATCAATATAGGTACACTATATATATATATAATTTGCGGCAAATTTTTTTTTCTACTTTTAGGATTTAAAAGGAATGAAAGTTTTATTTGAAAAGGACACAAATGGGAGACCTACCAGGTAGGTAAATAGTAGATCAAAAAAAAGTCAAATGAAGTTACTCTGTTTTTTTAAATTCAATTAATATTTTCATAATAAATATAGATTTTCCACATTTTTCCTATAACTTCATTGGATTTAGTTATTTTAAGCACTAAAATTAATCTATAAAGCATAAACTTTGTAAATAGCTTACTTAAAATCACCATAATACTGGCGTCAGTCCACCCTCACTGTCATTTATTTCTTCAGCCTTCTTTGAGGTATCCAAATTGTGTGTATTTTTCTAATTTTTTTCATTTTATTTTCTAAGGTACCTGAAAATGGAATATATTAAGTAATAATATAATTAAGAACTTTTAATATATTGGTAAGTTAATATTTTTTCTTAATATCTCAGAGAAAAATCCATAATATTAGATTTATTTTTAAATTCACAAATTATTAAAGCAAATTGTTTTTCTTGGTAAATCAGTTAGTTATTATAATAGACTCTATAATCTATAATTTTTTTTTTAAGAATTATTTCTGTCAGATAGTATTATTTATGTAAAAAAAAAAATTTTATATATATTATTAAAATCTGTCTTTATTTTTTTTACACAAATTAAATGTTGATTGGGTGATGGGAATTATTGTTCTTTTCATTTATTGTAGTACAATGTTTAAATTAAATTTTTTATTATTCATATTGAGATGATATTTTTCAATCTCATACGAGATGTATTATTATTCTAACTTATTGGTTTTAGTTTAATATTTATTTATTTTTTAATTTGTATATTTATCATTTAACAAATTATTAAAGTGTATAATGTGTGCCTATCTTATATATCAATCAAAAAGAAAAAAAAAAATTTTTTTTATAATCAAGATTTAAAAGTTTTGTACTAATTCAATCAGAAATATATTTTAATTGTGCAAATTTGAAAAGTTTTAAAATCCTGCTTAATTACTAATGGCTTTGAAAAAAAAGAGAGAGAGAGAAAGATGGGGAGGTGAAAATCTAAATTTTAAATCAGGCTCTATTGTGAAATGTTAGTGCAAGTATTTTTTTTTATAGTGATATAATGTTATGAATGAGTCCTAATTGCATCTTACTAAAGATTCACCTGAGAAATTGAGAGACAAGGGATAAAATATTTTTTTTGCTGTTTCTATTGTTTATCGGCTCTAAAAATATCACTGAAGTGTGAATCTTATTTTCAAAGAAAAATCAAGGAAATGGGAGAGGGGTGTGTGTAGAAAGAACTATAAATTGAAAAAAAACTTTTGTCGAAAGAAAAACGAGAGAAGAGAGGGAATTACTAAGCAGTAAGTGTTGAAGGAAAAAGGTCATAGAAACTGTAGTAGTGAATCTATAAGGTTTTTCGGCTAGAGAAATCAGACTCTTCTCTGTGAAACCTTGCCTCTTTTGCCGAGTCTGATGTCATCACGGGAATTCATAATCTCTGGAAGGAAAGGTGTCAACCAGCTAGCCAAGGTTGCAACACTATAAGCCAGGAAAATCCAGATACGTGCTTTACACAGGCACATGGTTGCAAATGCAGGAATTTCTCATTCCTGAGTGAATTCGGCAATACTTAAGCATGACGTGGAGGGTCAATGCCAATTCGGTCAACAGTAACAGCACTACAATGGAGTGGGTAATTATGAACTTTCTTTAAGTACACTTTTTGATGCAATTTAGATACTCATTTATAATAAAATAAGATATACTTATGAAATTGGCATTTCTCTCAATAGCGCTTGACATTAGGTTTCTTTTATAAATTTTGTCTTGTATACATTTTATTTTGCTCTGCATATGTGTATGTGTTCGTGTAGCTGAGAGAGAGGATCTTGGAAAGTTAGCATGAATAGGATACATAAATAAGTCGATAATAGAACTACAGAGATACTTATTGTCAATTTAGAATCATTAGTTCTTTCACACAACTTAAATGGTGAGGGTTTGAATTGATCCAGTGAGATAGTGATCAATTGTATAATATATCTAAACCAGGGTACTTTTATTTGGATGGAGATCTCAGGAAACACCTCATATCTCCATCGATTCATAGGTGCTAGCTAATTCCCTTGGGTGAATTTGGCTATCAGATAGCTGCCAGTTAAGTGTGACACGGAAAGTCGATCGCAATTCAGTCAACAGTAACAACACTACAACAGAGTGGGTAATTATGAACTGTTTCTTTAAATGCATTCTAGGATATTTTTTTTAATGCAATTTAGAGACTCATTTATACCCTATAATAAGATATACTTGGGAAATTTGCATTTCTCTCAATAGAGCTTGGCATTAAGTTGTCTATATATATATATACATTCATAATAAATTAAAAACATATTATCTTTTATAAATTTTGTCTTATATCCGTTTTGTTTTGCTTTGTGTGTGTGCATGTGTTTGTGTAGCTGAGAGAGATGATCTTGGAAAATTAGCGGGGATAAGATAGGTAAACAAGTCAATAATAGAGCCACAGAGATACTTATTGTTGATTTAGAATCATTAGTTCTTTCACATAACCAAATGATAGGGGTTTGAGTTGATCCAGTGAAATAGTGATCAGTTAGATAATATGTCTAAGCCAGGATACTTTTATTTGGATGGAGATCTCAAAAAGCACCTCTTGTCTCCACCAATCCATAGAAGGAGGTACCAGCGTATTAATAAATGTTCAAAGGTTATAGTGAGAAATAGCATATGTAAAGAGAATCGGGAGCAGAGTTAAGAAGAAAGAAGATCGTCTCGCTTAGGTACATAGTATCCAGGTTATTAGAGAACTTAATAATAGTTTAAATTTGATAATTTTACTTGTGTGTATATCTGAGTTTATAAATTATGTATTAGAGATGTGCCTTATGTTAGTGGGTATTTGGGTACAATAATTAAGTGCTTGAGAGTTTGGGTTACTGTGCTACATAAATAAATAAATAAAAAACTAGGGTTTGGGTCAGATTGCAAAAATTGAGATTCATTCAAACCTAAGTGATGTGATGCACTGTGGCTTCTTCTTTATCGAAGTCAGGAATCTCTCAGGTACTATGCCCAAGGAAACATATTATCTTCCCTTTTCATTCCCCACTCTTAAATTTTTTCCATATTCTATATCCTGCTCCATCCCATTTCCACAACATTATCTTTGTCAATTCTATGGTTTTATACCTAAATTCCTCTTATCTTTTCCCAAACCCAGAATAAAAACCAAGAACCGACTTTCTGTATAATCATTTTGTTTATATTTATTCTCCCACATCCTTATTATTTGTACCCTTCTGTTTGTAGGCAATTACATTCGATTAACAGATGCCTAATATTTTCTATTCCTTCCTTACATAACTTGCAGACTAAACCACTCATATTTTTTCATTTATGTGTATATTCACTTGTTGCTAACGATCCTGTTCGAGCTTTAAACAGTAAATTATTTTCCTTGCTATTATCATAAATGAACTCGGATTCAATATTTTGTTTACTTTTATATATATTTGAACTTTTTACTCTCCATACTAGTTCTCCATCTCTTCAATTCCTAGTTTTTATTAATGCATCTATTCTTCTAAACCATTTCTTGCCACTATAACACTCAACAATTTTCCTAACACAATCATCCCAAAGTATACTGACATAAAGTCTATCCAAATCTTCTGCATACTGTACTATCTTTCTCACCCATCTTGTTACCTGTCCTTTACTCAAAACCCAATTAAATACTATTTTGGCTATTCTCTTCTACCGAACATTTTCATGTTGTTTTTTGCATCTCTCATCTAAAAACTTGACCATCCCATTTCTCCTTGAATTGCCTACTTCACCATCCATACATCTGCATCTAATGTATATCTTCTTACTTCTATTTGTACTTTTTCTAAGTAATATGACACCCCTTTGCTAACACATAATGCATCGTTATCGTAAGTTAACCCTGCTACTGCCACTACTCCATACAATTCTAGCTACATCATATTTATTATATGAAAACATTGTTAATTTCTTTATCAGTCCCTTTCTTTTCTTTGCTTCATTTATCAATTTTTTCCCCCATTTAACCAAATAATTTCTCTGATTACTTAAGATGATTCCTAAATAGTTATATCTATTTACCACATTTAACTTTATATCCCCAATAAAAATTATTTCTCATCTCTTTCCCCAGCATTTATCATCATTGTTTTTGATTTTTCTTCACTAAATTTAATTCCCATCTCTTTCCCCACCCTTGCCCATGTCTTTAGCGTAACTTCCATATCTTTCCTACTTTATGTGCGAAAGAAGATATCAACAAATAAAAGACCTTATAATGTATATACTCTATTGCCATCTATTAATAGTATCTCTACCCCTCTTCCTAGTCTTTCAATTGCTCTCTCCATTTTCTCAAATATAACAAAAGCAAAATAGAGGACATAGAGCATCCTTGCCTTAGTCCCACCCCATTTTTAACTTTAATATTTTATATTTCCTAACTGATACATATAGTAATGATTTTCATACAATCTTTCAATAAGATCCACTAAAGCTTCATTCATTCCCAAATTTACTAAACTTACCCATAATTTATTTCATGCCTTCTCTATATCTATAAAGACCATATATAACTGTCTACCTGTATCCCTACTCATATCTATAAGTTGTGTGACTACAAATAAACTATCTCCTATACGTCTATCCAATTGAAAGCCTCTTTAAATTTTCCCACTATATTATTTTCTCCCATCCAGTTTATGACATTCCAGCTACCATATATGTAAAAAACTTTATATAATACTGACATTACTGCTATCAGTTTATAATTGTTTTAACTCTTTATGATCCTTAAATAGTAATCTTACTTTTGTATTATTCCAGCTAGATGGAAATGATCTCTTCTGTGCCATCTTATTAAAATATAATATATTTAATTTTATCCTATATTTTAAATTCATCACCATTTTTGCTGCACATCCATCTAAACCTCTTGCCTTTTCTCTTTCAATTTCTTCCCTGCTTCATTCATTTCATTTTCTGTAAACATAATATTTCCATTATTATATGTTTTTATGTTTGTTATCACTCCGTCCTTCACATCTAACATCTTTTCTATATCCATTACATACTTATTTAATATTGTCTCTAATTCTTCCCTAGAGTTATACTCTTTTTCCTCATCATCTAGTAATACTATTTATCTCTTCCCTACATTCCTCCCTTTAATATATTTGCAAAATTTTTTACTCCCACTTTTATTAATAGCTTCCAAAAATTTACCATTTAATTTCATTCTCTCAATATAATTATCTATTTTAGCCAACTTTTTTTTAAAATACTTTTCCCATTTAATATTAATATCATTTTCGCTTTCTTTGTTTTTAATAGCACATTTATAATCTCTGCATGCTTCCTTCTCTTTTACACTTTTACTAATTCTCACTTTTTTATTACTTTTATTCTTCTGAATATTTTCACCTAAAACTCTATTTTCCTCTTTTTCTACTTCACCGCACCAGTCCTTATATTCACCCCCAACAAATGCTTCTATGATTTTTTCTACTTTTATTTTATGTTTTTATTATTCATTCTCCATCCACATCTTTCACTATCCTTTCTATTTTTATTACTATTTTCCATCACATTACAACCATTTCTATTATAAAGAAATTATTATCACTTTTGCATGCCTCTTCAGTTTCAAAAACCTTAATTTTCTGTAATTTATTCGTTCCCTCTTTCTCTTCTCATACATAATCTATTGTGTGAAATATATTATTTCTAGACTATGTATTGTCACTCATAAATATTTGATAAATTTCCAATGCTCAAATTCACTCTCTGACAAAATTTTTTCAAAAGTTGTCCATTCTTGTTATCCACATCATCAATTTCTTCAATATGCCTATTCATATTCTCTATAACCATTATTTTCTTTCTCTTTTTTTTGAAACTGTATATCCTTAACCAAGCATTCATATATGCTACTGTTTTATTCCATTATAGTTTGGCTATTTCCAGTGGCCATATATACTATAGCCACTATCCATTCTTGTCTTCCTAACCTTATTTCAAACTTCTTGACATTTAACAGTATTTAAATATTTTTTGACATAACTCCTGTACCACCACCTCTCTTTTCTATTTATACCCTGCCATACCAAGTCTTCCAGTAGGTTCCTCTCTTACCGCTAATACCTCAAGTTCATCATTTTTTATCCCAACTACTTTTCTGATCTCCTACCAACTTGCATATTCAAATTTCCAATTTAACCAAATCTTCTTTTCTTACTATCTTTTATAAATTCTTTTGACTCTTTCTTCTCTATTATATTGCTTATCATTAATTTTACAGACTCATTCCTTCTCTTCATCTACTTTTATATCTTCAACAGTTACTTTTTGTTTATTTCTTACATCCTATCATTCTTTTTACTTTTGATAATATTCCAATTTTAAACCCTATCCCCATTTATAAGTTTCCTGAATTATAATATTTTTTTGTAAATGAAATTCTTTAATACTTCACTTCCTTATTTTGCTATGTGCAATCCATCTTTGCTATACAACTCCCTCTTACTAATAAAAAAAAAATCCCACACATCCACAAACATAACATTATTTCTCTCGCATAATTTTTCCAATCTCTCATTTATAGAACATGTCCTATCTAGCATATGCCTATTGGCGAATCCAGCTATTCCTACTCTTTCTTTAATCTTACTCAAATTAGTAATCAATTTTTTGTACTTGTCCATCACTCTCTCTAATGGCTCTGACAAATTATTTGTCCCTACTATAACATAAACATCTCTACTTCCTTGTTTCTTTACCTTATCTATAACATCCCTAATTTTAGCTCCAGCAAACATATTCCTTCAAACCTGTTTCTATTTTCCCTTTGCAATTACATCTCCACATTCTCTAATTATGAGTCTCTAATCAATACTGTCTCATACTTTACTTTCCCTACTTCATCTGTAACATTCTCTTCCACGTTCTGGACTTCCTGTGTTAAATTTATTAAGAACATTGCAGTCTTCATATACATAATTTCTGTTAATCAAAATATAATCCAATTCTACTGTACCTCTATTTAGGATGTTCCAATATTCATTTTTTTTTAGCATTTTTTTCTAAAAAATAATTCATTATATAAAGTTATTGTTTTTTAGCCAACTCCACAACTCTATGTCCTTTCTCGTTCTATCAACATAATCAAATTTACACACATATATAGATAATAGAATAATTTAAATCCAAACTCCCACTAGTTATCATAAATTCTATCAACTTTTAAGAAAATTACCATTTCTATTTGCAGTTCTAGGTTTTTTATATGGATTATTTATTACAACAATATCAGCTTTTATTTGAGTTAACAGAAATTTAAAATTTTATAAATAGATAGTTAAATATGTAACAACAGAATATTTTAGTGCTTATAAGTATATAACATTTGTAGTGATTGAATCCTAAGCATTGATCATATAAAAGCAATCCTCTCTAGTCATTATAAATTCTATCAACTTTTTCAGATACAAAAATCGTCATATTTATCTGCAATTCTAAATTCTTATATGATCATTTTCTGTCAGAAAAAGTTGAAATTTACAATAACTAGGGGACATTGCTTTTATATAATCAGCATTTAGGATTTAATCACTTTGAATGTTAAATCAGGTTTTTAAAATGAGTAGGAATAGCACTGACATGTAAACTCAAATTTCACTGCTTCAAATAAAAGCTGTTATAAACATTTTGGTTAAATTAATATTTGCTCTCAACTATTTATATAAGAATTTGGAATTACAAATTGAAATGGTCATTTTCTGCTTGCAAAAGTTGATAGAATTTATGCTAAATAGTATTGTTTTTATATAATCAAAGCTTAGGATTTAATCACTCAAAATGTTAAATATTTTTTTGATATTGTAATATTTTAGCATGACATATACATATCCATTTGTTATGAAATAAGTAACAATTATAAAGGAAAAATAGAAAAAATGTGTATTTAAGTAAATAAAAACAGACTTTATTTTTATAAATATTATTATAATAATAGTAAAATAAAATTTCTATATAAAATTCTCATATGAAACTTGTAATTGTGTATTAATGACAGATTTTGTAACATTCTTCCATTTCTTTAATATGCATAATAGAAATATGATTTCTAATATTTCATTTGCTTCTCCTTCTAACTAAAAACATATCTAATTCCCCCCCCCCCTTTAAGTTTTAAAATAAATACCCTTTTTTAATTTTACATCTTTATTTCTAATTTTTACAAATCTTTTATACAATTCAGACTTAATACTAATTTAAATCAATTTATCATTACCGCAAATCTCTAATTAAGATCTCTTTTCTGAGTATTCAACCATGAAACTTTTCAAGCAAACAAAATGGGCTTCATACAATGTCTCAAATTTATTTCTTCAAATTTAGTAGCAATGTCCGCTGAATTTGATTTCCCAGACATTGTTGGATTCTTATCAATAAGTTCATAATTGCTGTGCTTACTTTTAGAAATGGAATGCAATATATCCTGGCTTATGTTTGTCTGATGAAAAGTAAATTTATAAGCAAAATACAAATTATAAAACACAAATTTACAAAGTTTTGTAAACAATCAACTCCACCAGCCTCGTATAAATTTATTAAAAAATACATTTGAAATATATCAGTCAAAATTAAAAGTCAATCATTATGCAAACACTGAAGCAGCATCATGGTTTGAGCTTAATTAACCTCAAATATTACCAAAGTATTGGCAAGACAATAATCAAATTTTTTTTATGAAATTGAGCAATTTTTGCTTGAGGAAGAATTGCCTCAATAGCCAATGTAAAACATTAAGAAGTCACTAAACATTTCTTCAAATGATTAAAATAATCATAGAAATGGCTACTGCAGATTAATTTTTTTATTCAAACTCCACATAATTCTTTCTATGAGCAACTTGGTCTTCTTATCATTTCACCTTTATGTTGTACTTTAAGATGAAACCATATTTCATAGTCTCAATATCTCTGATATTCTAACAGAAAAACATTTGACTTGCTGATATATATTATTAAAACTAAATTGCATAAAGCATTCTGAAAACATCGGATCTTTTTTTTTTTTTGCATTTGTTTTAATATCTTCAATTTATGTTCGTTTTTGATTCAATGTACCACAGACTTTTGCAGCATTTCTTTCGTAAATGGTTATTGATTTATTACTAGGATATAGATTTACTGTTTAATCTAATCTGATAATACAGCTCATGCATCAAGCCATAATACTAAATGACATTGTAGTTATTTCAATAACTAACCTATAGTCTAAATTATTAAGATTCAAAGGGTAATCATCCAAATTTTAAAGCTTCAAAAGTTTATAATCAGCTATCTAGTAAGTACATAATAAGCATAACTAGAAAGAAGAGAAATTTAGAAATTATTGAATTAAACAAAAATAAGAACCTCTAGTAATTTTATTATGAAATAATATAAGTATTATTTAATAACTGACTTGTAAACTATGATAATATGAACTTATAGTATTAGTTTCAAAGAAATCTTATTCATCAGTTTGTGCCAAGTCTTTAAAACTCTAACCATAAACTAGAATCTTATTATGATCAATTCTCTTTAATTTAGTATATAGCTATTTATTATAAGTTTAGGTAATCAGTAGTCATCAAGTGCTATAATGTTAGAATATTTTTAACTTCTGACCTGATTTAAATTTTTGTCAGTAAGGACTAGAGCTTCATAATTGAAAATAATGCAGTTATGTTTCTAGCAATCATTTGAGATCTGTAGAATAAGTAGAAACTGAACTATGTCAGAAGTATATAGCTGCAAAATAAATTGTTTGAGTTCAAGAGAATTTTAAAGTTATTAGTTTAAATCAGTGTTTCCCAGCGTGTGGCATATGCTCACATGGAAAAGGGGGGGGGATTCAAGACTGAATTATCTAAAGTGAATTTTTTTGAGTTATTAACAATAAATTTAAAAACCTGCTAATTGTTCTTATATCTTATTATTCATAAATTAAGCTAAGAATGCTTTTTAAATTTCCCTTTTTTTGTGTCATTTTCTTCTCAGTCTTTTGTTTAGGTAACCTTTACTCCTGGGGAAATCGTTTGAAATTCCATTGTAATTCAACTGTTTTTTCATTAAGAGCCTTTTAGGCTTCCTCCATGTGAATAGGAGGTCACTTTTTAAATGTTAAGAATTATATGTCATGGGGGGGGGTCAGGATTTTAGAAATGCTTAAGAGAGGCATAGCTAAAAAAGATTGGGAACCACTGGCTTAAATAGTGTAAAGCAAAAGCCAGTAACCAGTCAGGAGATTATGTTATGAACTATACCAGGGGTCCCCAACCTTTTTGCACATAAGAGCACATTCTATAATACCGGCCAGATGGCAGACACCATTTATTTTTTCACTGTAAATTTATAGTTGGATATTGTTAATAATACACATAATGTACAAAAAAATATTTATTTCAAAAATAAAATTTTAACATATAATTAATGTTTATATTTTTACACTGAAAAAGTATAGTATGCCCTACAATTTGATTACAATATAATACAATAATTTATAAGAAATTTTAAAAATTAAATTTATTTATATCAGATAAATAATTTTTTATTGTGTTCAGATAGTGGCGGGCACACGTAAAATGGTCTGCGGGCGCCATGGTGCCCACGGGCATAGGGTTGGAGACCCCTAAACTATACTATCTGATGTCCATTGATTACTTAGGCTTTGTATAAATGATTTTTGTAAGAGGGTGATGGGAACTGCTCTTGGAATCATATGAAAAAGTTATATATTAGTGTCAGAATCTTATTTATAGAAAGAATTTGATTTGCTTTATTTTAAAAATGTACCCTATTAATATTGCTTTTTATAATCATTAAGCATACCTGTGATTATAATCTAGACATTTTTCTATAAATCTTGTCATATAATGTATGGAGTGCTTTTAGTAGAAATAACTTGATACTAAAAGGAAATATGCCTATGTGTTTGAAAAGGAAGGTTTTTAATAAATGTGTTTTGCCAGTTCTTACTTATGGATTTGAGACTTGGACGCTTAATAGAAGAGCAATACAGAGACTTCAGACCACTCAAAGAAGTATGGAGAGATGCATGTTGTGAATAGCAAGAAGAGATCGAAAACGCAATGTATGGGTAAGAGAACAAACAGGTGTTACAGACCTCATTGAAAAAATTAAAAGACTGAAGTGGAGTTGGGCTGGACATATTTCTAGAAGAGATGATAATAGATGGACAATTGAAATTTTAAACTGGATTCTAAGAGATTGTAAAAGACCCAGAAAGAGACCACATGTGAGATGGATGGATGAAATAAGAAAGTGTGCAGAGGTGATGTGGAGAAGAGAAGCTAAAGATTGGAAAAGATTGATTGAACTTGGGGAGATCTTCATCCTGCAGTGGATTGATAATGGTTGATGATGATGATGATGAATGTATGTATATATATTGAAACAATAATTTCATAATGGAA
This sequence comes from Epiperipatus broadwayi, assembly GCA_028023455.1. Taxonomy (NCBI): domain Eukaryota; kingdom Metazoa; phylum Onychophora; class Udeonychophora; order Euonychophora; family Peripatidae; genus Epiperipatus; species Epiperipatus broadwayi. Next base: position 5,132,028 of record JAQFVV010006251.1, read on the forward strand.
TGTGCATGCATAGATCATATAAAAGAGAGAGAAATAAGAATCAGAATAAAAATTTAGAAATAATTTACAATTTGAAATATAAGAATTTAGAAATTCATTGTAATTAGACAAACTAGGCTAAGAATTTAAAAATAAAAAAATCACCATAAATTAATAGTTTTATACTTGTGTGCTAACTATAAGTATAATATGTATGTATAAAGTAGCATGCAAGCACAATAAAATATTTATTATGTTTTATTTAGTTTTAAATAAGTACTGTAAATTCTAATAGAATCTATTCAGTTGTAAATTTTTATCTTAAATGAAAAATAAAATTCAATTCAACATAAATATTTTAAACTCTAATGGAATGAATCCAATTGTCAAAATTTTTAGCACAGAATGATAATAATTCAGTTTTGTTTTAAAATGGTTACAAAGTCTAAAAATAGTCTTTCAATTGAAATTTATATTTTTTACTTATTTATTCTCTTTATCAAAAGATTAATATAATCCATTACAACAAATTTTGTTTTAAAACAAATGGAGTCGTGTGTTTTTGTTAGCATGGAAATTTTTGTAGTGCATTAATATAAAAGAATGATATTAAATCAATGACAGTAATAGTGTAAAATCAAAACTTGTTATTATAATTCATTGAAAATGGCTGTTAGTGTTATGGATTGTGAGTAGAATTTTTGTTTTTTTGTTAACTATCACCGTATTTATAATATTGCAGTGACTGAAGATTCACTTGATATGGAGTCAAATCTAAAATAAGTTTAAAAAATGTAATTTGAGTCAGATATTTTAGATAGTTGAATTGTCATCTCTAAAAATCTAGATTTGAAGTAACTAGCCAACATAAATGAAATTCTAAATATTATTTTGAAATTGCTTGGCACTTTAAATTCTAATAAAATCTACCCTATTATAAATGTATTCTTAGTGAAGAATGAAATTATTATTTCAGTATAAAAGCTCCAATGAAAAGTATTTAATTGTCAAAATATTACAAATGAATAGAAATTAAATTTTGTTTTCTAAATGATCAAATAGTCTGAAGGATGAAATTTAAATTTTTTATTTGTTCTCTATATAGTTGAATTAATGTCATTCTTTATAACAAATTTTATTTTAAAATTAATTAGTCATGTTCTTATTGGCATAATAATGAATATGGTTGGTGTATTAAAATAAAAGGAAAAGATTGTACAAAGAAATAGTCACAACAGTTAGTTGTGAAGTGAAAAATTTGCTGTTATAATTTAGTCAAACCACTTGTTAATATTGTACATTATGAATAGAGTTTCCTATTATTTCCTTTTTTATTAATTTTTACTAAATGTAGGATCCTTGATTATACCTAAAAGTTCATCTGAAGTGTAGTAAAATTTAAAAATAAATCTAGATAATACAAGATGATTTAAATATGAAAATTGTAAGTAAAAAAAGTTATTTAAAAATACTTTTCATGGCCAAACTATCCCTTAAAAATTTTGATAAAAATAACTATTTGAAAATAAACAATATATTTTTTAATTGTTTGGCACTTTTCTAAATCCATCTATAAATTCAATACAATGGAACTATTTTTTAAAAAATTTTTTGTCAGAACAAAGAAATGCCCAAAATATGTTCATCATTGAGAAATATTGTTTTTATTCATTTTGCCAAGAGAGGAAATTGTAAGTTTATACCTTTTTTTTTTCTTTCCTGAAATGATTTTTAATCAAAAAAGAATACTTTTTTAATATTAATTAATTTTATTTGATTTAAATTTAAGATTATTTGTAATCATACTTAAGGCTAATTTAATGCAAAGGAGGTATTTAAAAATATAATGGAAATGATATTAATTAAGATATAAAAGTAAGTTAATAATATTAATTGATAGAAATTTGACTGATAATTCCTGATATTTAAACATGTTTATTTAAATAAAATGTGTGAAAAATGAAGCTATACATTAAATTTTAAGTGAAATTGGAAAATCAAAAATACAATCTTGGTCCACTTCTAAACAGAAATGTCCTATTAAGCATTAAAATAAGAGAGTGGATTTAGTTTGAAGTAATTGATTCAGAAATTTTATATCATGAATTGAAATAAAAAGTAAACTTTATTTGAAATAGTTTAAGAAAAAGTAAGTTAAATTTCCAATCTAAATTAAAATTAATACAAGCCAATATAATGAATTTTGTATTACCTAAATGAATAATTATTTAAATAACAATATTGCAATCAATGAATCAATTTAATTAAACTTTCCACTACAAATAATTGTATATAAGCATATTTTATTTAGGTTATTAGTGATTAAATATAGAGAATATTTATTTTGATTTATTTATTTGATTTGCCTTCCCCAATATTGTTTTACAGCTCTAGGAGTTTTCTTCTTCATATATATGTTTCAGAAATCTTCAATAATGGTGATTAATAAAACAAAGACTTAATAGAATTAGTACTGAATGTGAAATACATTTAAAAGTCATGATATATCATCACAATAATATTACCAAAAGAGCTATCCCTGTATTTATAAAATGAATTATTTAGGAGCTTATCTACCAATAGAACATCTCAGTTTAATAAGTTAGCTTCTACATGAATTATGTTCAGAGATGATAATAAATGACAGTTGAAATCTTAAACTAGATCCCAAGAGATTGATTATACACAATCTACAAAGAGACCATATATAAAATAGATGCCTAAAATTATGATATTTGTTGATGTGATACAGAAAAAAGTTGTAGATCAGAAAAACTAGATTAAACTTGAAGAAACTTTTGTCCTGCATTTAATTAATAATAGTTGAAAATAATGATGATGATGCTAAGAAAAGCTTTAGCATTTAGGGAATGATTTTGATTTAATTTAAGAGTAGAATGGAATTTGTAGAAATAAAATGTCTAGGATCCTGAAAATTTAGAAGGGTGTGAGAGATTTATTTATTATCACAAACATTGAAGAGAAAGTTTGAAATTGGTTTTTGTCAGTTTATGTCAAGTTAATGATTGAGTAGAATATTCCTGCATAAAATTTTTATTGATATTATGTTAATATAAACTGTTATTAATCTTTCTGCTCATATTTTATTATATTTTGTGTTATATCTGATTCTAAAGTTTATCATATCCATTCAATTTGCTATGCTTGATTATATGAAAAAGTAATAGGACCAATAAAATAAATGACAGTGTATTATTAGTCCAATAATAGATTGATGAACACAGTAAAATAAATGACAGTGTATTATTAGTCCAATAATAGATTGATGAACACAGTACCAAATAATATCTCTTCTGAAAATAGTTACAAGGATCAATATCAAACTGATAGGAAAAATTTGGTAGAGATAACCCATTAGGAGTTGATTATGAGGAATTCAAAAAAACTGAGATATAAATCTTTATCAGAAATTAATATAATGCAAAGAATGTGTCTAAATAGTGTACCATTAATTATCTATATATTATTTATGGAGTTAAGATTTAATAAATTATTTTGTTATTGATATTAATTCAGTCCTAAGAGTGTCTTTTAATAGCAAGAAGTAATTATTAAAATAACAGAAATCAGAAGAGAGATTCATAGCACCTGCTGATTTGGCTTGGATGAATAATGAAATATTTTTCATGATAGATGATAGAAACAATCAAGTATAGAGAATGATGCTTGAGATAAATAGGTGATGGTGATTCAAAACACAGAAGAGTAAGCATCATTTATATATTCTATTAGATTGATTGTATTATGTCATTTAAAAAAATTCTGCACTTTTTTCCAAGAGTAGATATAACTGGCAAAAAGTATAATTTAGATAGGGTTCAAATTATAATAATTCAAATATATAAGGTACTTGATGGGGTTCAAAATGAGGATGATTAGTTAATTATTTATAGTCCAGGGTACTAAAAGATGCTTAAGTGGGTTAAATAACCATATAAACTCCATAGTGAAAATCATTATTGCATGATACTTTAAACTGATTTTCCTGATTAATTTCAGTCTGGCAAATAAATCATTAATCTTCTGAGTAAGGACTATGTAGTTAGCATTCATGAACTAACTAGTGTTTGAATACCAAATTATATATATATCCTGATTATTACATAGATTTATTATTATTTCAATGGTAATCCAACATAATATGAATATGACAATCTAAGATCTTATCCATTACAATATATTTATGTATGTATTTAAAATGATAGACATCAATGCAAAGTTGTTAAACCTGTATGCTTGAATAATTAATGTAATACACATATATGCAAGTTTATTCTAAACAGGAAGAAATTTGATTCACCTGCCCTCCCCAACACTTCTTGATGTTTAATTCAAAATGTAATTAACTTCTAATTTGATTAGAATATATTGGTGTGTATATGTGGGTGTGTGTGTGTTTGTATCTCATTGATAACAAAAAATCACATTTAATGATTATTGTTATATCTATTACTTTCATATATATATTACTATAAATATTTTTTGTTGAACAATAAGTATTTTGAAACAAAATTTATAATTACTCTTAGATATTAACTTACAATGAAAATATTATATAGTGAATATAAATAAAGTTCAGAAACAAACTATTTTTTTTCTTGTTCAAATTCTGCCAGCATTTGAAAAGATTGTAGTACTTATTAAATCTCTATCCAGTGCTGTCCTACTTCAATCTCCAGACCAGTTTACAACTTAATGCCTTTAACAGTGAAGAGTTTTGGACATGAAAAGTATTGTATAAGTTGAAGTCATGTGATGTTCAAATAAAAAAAAAGTTTGCCATACAGTTTTAATTACCCCCATTTAATTTTATTTATATTGATTATCTTCTTCAAGAAGTTTGAATATTATGTTATTGGGCTAAACTTGAAGCCTTTCTATTTTCTACATTATAATAGAAAAATCATTTAAACATTCTCATTTCCCTAACATTTACCAGTAGACTAAATAAAATAATAATATACCTAATAAAATCAATTCAACACAAATGTTGTAACTTTTGGAATGTAATACATTATTTAGAATTGCTTATGCATAATTCATTGTAGAATTTTATTTGAAATTTTTTTCATTGATGTTTAAAACCTTTAAACATAGTTTAAGAATTTATTATAGATGACAATGTTTGATAGATAAGATTTATTTTGTAAAATCCACAAGCAGTCATGATAGTTTCAAACAAAAACTACAAATAAATGAAATTCTTTAGTCATGATTTGGTGAAAATGAAATAAAAGAAAACTTGAAAATAACTGTGCAGTATAATAATTATTCATTCTTTCACAAGATGTTTAATAAAAATGGATAGAAATCATTACTCACTTCACATGAGAGTGATATAATGAAAAAATATTAACCTATCAACATGGGCCTAGAAATTTAGATACTTGATATTCTAACACACATATTGAGTGAAGATTGTTTGCAAATTGCATCCATAGTGAGAGTGAATGAGTTTGTGTGTTTGGTAGATGTTTGCAATATGATAGAGTTGAAATAAGAAATACGCTGATAAAAATTAAAAAAGAACTTGAAATCTTTACCATATATGTTTAATGTATTGTTCTACTATATTTATTCTCTTTTTGGCCACATTTAAAAGATATTGAAGTGATTTTGGACTTTAGTTAAAAAATAAATAATTATTTAAAATTTTTTAAAAACTTTTCCTTAACAATATTTTTTTTAAAAAAAGATGCTTTCTTTTGGAAAAGTTTTCATTGGCTGTAGACTTGAGTTTCTAGACAATGGGCTTCTATTTATTTATCATAATTATTACCTATTTTGTGTACAGATTGAATAACAAAAGTTGAAATCAGCAATTTGATTTATGTTTGAAATGACTTTTCTTTTTTTTTTCATTTGTTTGCTTTTGTCAGTTGGAATTAATCCTGGAATCACTTAGTTCCTTAATCTGTTTTTCTCCTTACTATGTTAATTTTCTCAAAGCAAAAAAAAAAATCTTAGTATTCATGACTGATTTACTCTTATCTTTTAAATTGTTTTCTTTTAATATTCAAAAATGGAAATGATTTTAAAATGTACTTGGTGTCACATTTAAAATTTGATCACAAGATTTTGAAATATACATTATACATAGATCAGATTATCTTTCACTTAGTTTTCTGATGTTAAAAATTATAAAACAGCTATATTTTTATATTGAATTTCTAAATATATATGCACTTTTTTAATGTAATTTATGCAAAAAATTTCATTTTGACAAATGCATAATGATTTAATAATTTTATTTACTAGGTCTCGGGATGACTCATAGTGAAAATCGTACTACATGGATCAAAGAAGGCTTAATTGGATTGGGAGGTACATATGTATTAGAAAATTATTAATTGGAAATTTGAATGGTTTTTTTTAAGTACTTATTTATATTAATAGACAAGACAATTAGTTTTGCTCAAAAGTACTTTGTGTGAGTGTGTGTTCAATAAAACAACCAACCGTTCAATAGTCTACTATAGTCTTTCATAGAGAAAGTGGTGAAGTTAGAAGGCTTTACTAGGCAGATCAGCTATGGAATATGTGTTTTTAGCAATTTTCATTTGTTTTATTCTCTAGCTAGGAATAGCTTGATAAAAATGTTCTAATTTTGTAATTAGTTAGCTATATTAGTCATGGATTAATTGCTTAAAAGAAGAATCTAGAATTTATATTTTTTAATTTACAAACAGGTTATGGTTGTTTTTTTTAAAGTTTTATCCTTCTGGAAATTTATACTTGAAATGGTCCATTGTTAGTAAATGTGCTAACAATTAATGTGAAATCTTTCTTTTTAGTGAAATAACTGAATAACAAGAGAGATTTTACATTGGGCAATAATAGTTCAAGATTTGTAACAGGCTTTATATGAGTGTCTTGCATATTAGAAAGATTTGATTAGTTATATATGTGTACATAAAACTTTGATATAAATATATAGGGAGAAAATGCGAAGGTCAGTAAATAGATATGTACATAAATTGATATAGGTGGATTTTTTTCCTCTAACAAAGTCATTTCACTTTATTCAAAAGTATTAAGTTATCAAAAAGAAAAAAGAAAATGATGAACAAAATTGATTTCATTCATCATTTAAGAATATCTGAGTTCATTATAAACATCCAAAGAACAATGAGATGTTGAAAGCAGAGGTAAAAACAAGTTATTGCCATCTGTTTAATTAAATCAGAATAAAGACAGTCTTAAGGAGCTAAGGGAGTGAAGGTTATCTGTCTATTGAAAATCTGTATCATTTATATACATCTATGAGAGGGGATCCAAAAATAACCTGAATTGATCTCTCTCTGGTAGTGTGCTTGTTGCTTCTGCTGTTACATATCTTTTGTGGGGACGCTTGTATCAATCTGCCAAATTACATTACCGTGTGAAATCGTAGTGCCACGTAGCAAATTTTTTCTGTAAAATGTGTTTCGCAGATTTGGCGATTTTTTGTAATGGCTGAAAAGTTGGAATAATGTGAAATTCTGTTTTTTTTTTTTAAGGGAAAACAGTTGTAATCTTTGAAACAGATTACAAAAAAGTTGTTCTGGAGAAAACAAGTTTATGAATGACTAATAAAATTGTCAAATTCACCATGTCTCAAAAAATCATGGCAAGTGAAGTCCAATATCAAAATAAAGATTTTTTTTTTTTATTGACAAAACAGCTTTTTCTCTCAAAATTAGTTTCTAATGGTCAGACGTTTTATCTACAAGTTCTGAAATCTTTGTATCATGTGATAAAATGTAACCATCCCGTTTTGTAGCAAAGTGAGGAATGCAAGCTTCTCCGTGATAGTTCCTTTGTGAGTAATCTTCAATGTAAAACAATTTTTAATTAAATTCAATATAATTCAGCTTATCTATCAGTCATATTCACTTGATCTCTAACTGTGTGACTCCTTTTAACGCTCTCAAATGAAAAAATGCCTCAATTTTTTTTTTACTGACTTAGAAGTGGTAATAAAAAAAATGACGCAGGTATTAAAAGGCTTCACTTTATAAGTATTTCCAGACTATCGAGAAGTGAAAAATACAATTAGACTGATGTATTGTATAAAATAGACAGTACTTTGAAGGAGATTAAATTTCCAATTATTTTTGGATTCCCCCTCATATATATTTGTCCAAAGGAAAAAAATTGGCACTACATGTGAATATTCATGAAAAACTTGGAAATAATGCAGCAGGAATTAAGTTTTGAAGATTTCCCTTCATTTAAATTTAAAAGGTCCATATTCTGTTATATGTTTTATTATATTCAAAACTGCACATTCGTGGAGAAAGTACAACTACCAATCATCAATGCAAATTAAAACTTTCTAATGTGCGTTAGAACCGTTTGATTGAAAAGGTGAGTACACCTCCAAACAGATTTTTAATATCGATTTGGGACTTTATTAGAAATGAATGCCATCTTATACATTTAGCAAAAAGAAAAAACTGTTTTTTTGCCATTAACTAAAGTAAAGTTAGCAGCATTAGATCATATGACAACTAATTAAAAATTGAAAAGGCTGATAGACCTATATTCAAATAAAGATAGAACTAGTTATTCTGCAAAAGATTATTGGTTTTGTTAAATAAAATAGTTTATTTTTTAAATGATTTTCTAAGTTTGAATGTGAAATAAAAAAAATAACATGTTTCCAATCTACCAAGAACCTTTATTTCAAAAAGTAAATGTTGACAACTTTTTATTGGTTTTTTTAAATCTATCTTATCATGAGTGATTTTTTTTTATTTTAAAACTTTTTATATATTCTTATTTTATTTTGTTTTTAAATAAATTCAATATATATATAATTAGCAGATTTTATGTATTTTATAGATGTAAATATTGAAATTGTAATGAGAATTGTATATATTCCTTTAGAATATACTCTTTCTCGAGAAGGTGACTTCAACCCTGCAGTATCAGTTTTTAATTAATTGTTTATTGGGTTATATCATACTTGAAATATTTTTAGATAAATGCATGAAAATTCCCATTATAATTTCTATATTTACACACATATATGTATAGTGAGATACAGTATTTATAAATTGATTAATATGTTTTTAATAAAAGTAAATATTTGCAGTGGTTCTTCACTAATTCAATCTTCAATGCAACTTTTCTGGAATGTTTTTGGCGTTGTGTTATTTTATTAATAATTTCTTTATCAATTTCTTAGCTTTTTTTCATTTGCTGCATTCTATGAATTTACTTTTATTTTGCATTACTATTATTATATATTATTTCTGTAGTGCACTTTGTTGTATCTATTCTACATGTATGTGTGTGTAAAAAGTACTGAAGATGGCATTGCATAAATATATCAAAACATAGGAAATTTTAATTAATGTTTTAAAAATAAAAGCAGCAAAAATGAAACTTATAAAAATTATATATATAAAATATACAATATTCCAAATAAGTTTGAAAGAGAAAGTAATTTTTTTCACGTGCACCTTAAACATTTGTATAATAACCAAACAATGTAGTTTTTGACTATAGAGAGATCGCTCAAATCTTAACACAAGATAGGGACTTTATAAAGATAAGCGGCCATCTTATCTTTCACTAAATTTTTATTTATGTAGGCCAATCTGAAGCATCTTGATTTGACAGTGTGAAGATATTCTCTTCACATTGAAATCCACTATTTCCTTTTACAAGTTAACTTATGCAAAATCTTGCAATTTGATCTTTTTAATGGAAATATAGAAACTAATGTAGCATTCTCATTATTTATCTAGCACACACGATGTCTGTAATTAAAAAGAGAAAGACTAATCTTTTTCACATGCTCCTTAAATGTTTGTATAATAGACAAATGATATAGATTTTGTGAAAGGAAATAATGGATCTAAATGGGAAGAGTGTAATAGCTCTCAAATCAAGATACTTCAGAGTGGCCTATATAAATAAGAATTTAGGTTAAAGAAAAGTTGATCACTCTTATCTCTATAAAGTCCCTATCTTGTGTTGGGTTTGAGAGGCCCCTCTATAGTCAAAAACTATATTGTTTGGCTATTATACAAATGTTTAAGTCACATGTGAAAAGGATAATTAGACTTGTTGTGTGCTTAATGAATAATCAGAACATTGCATTAGTTTCTATATTTTCATTAAAAAGATCATAATATTAACTCTTAAATTGCAAGATTTCACATAAGTTAATTTGTGAAAGGAAATAGTAGATTTAAATGTGAAGAGACTAATATCTTACGCTCTCAAATCAAGATATGCTTCAGATTGACCTATATAAATAAGAATTTAGGGTAAAGGTAAGACAACTCTTATCTTTATAAAGTCCTTATCTTATATTGAGGTTTGAAATGTTTCTCTATAGTCAAAAACTACATTGTTTGGCTATTATACAAATGTTTAAGTTATAAATATTAATTCTTATTAAGCGCAATGTCAGCACGTAATACTTATATAAAGCTAAAGCTTTAGTACATGCGCCTTGAGTGCTTAATTTTTAGCAAGAGAGACCTCTACAAATCATAACACGAGATTCGACTTTATAAAGATAAGAGGGACCCTCTTATCTCTAACCTATTTTTCTTAATTATATAGGCAAATCTAAAGCATTTTGATTTGGGAGCATGAAGCTAATAAATTCTTCACTGATTAAGTCCACTATTTCTATTAAACATTAACATTCACGAAATCTTTCGATTTACAATGAGTCAATATTCAGATATTAAATTTAGAAATATTTTGAATCAATTTAAAGTTATAAATATTAATTCTTATTAAGTGCAATGTCAGCATGTAATACTTATATAAAACTAAAGCTTTAGTACATGCGCCTTGAGTGCTTAATTTTTAGCAAGAGAGACCTCTACAAATCATAACACGAGATTCGACTTTATAAAGATAAGAGGGACCCTCTTATCTCTAACCTATTTTTCTTAATTATATAGGCAAATCTAAAGCATTTTGATTTGGGAGCATGAAGCTAATAAATTCTTCACTGATTAAGTCCACTATTTCTATTAAACATTAACATTTGCAAAATCTTTCGATTTACAACGAGTCAATATTCAGATATTAAATTTAGAAATATTTTGAATCAATTTAAAGTTATAAATATTAATTCTTATTAAGTGCAATGTCAGCACGTAATACTTATATAAAGCTAAAGCTTTAGTACATGCGCCTTGAGTGCTTAATTTTTAGCAAGAGAGACCTCTACAAATCATAACACGAGATTCGACTTTATAAAGATAAGAGGGACCCTCTTATCTCTAACCTATTTTTCTTAATTATATAGGCAAATCTAAAGCATTTTGATTTGGGAGCATGAAGCTAATAAATTCTTCACTGATTAAGTCCACTATTTCTATTAAACATTAACATTCGCGAAATCTTTCGATTTACAACGAGTCAATATTCAGATATTAAATTTAGAAATATTTTGAATCAATTTAAAGTTATAAATATTAATTCTTATTAAGCGCAATGTCAGCACGTAATACTTATATAAAGCTAAAGCTTTAGTACATGCGCCTTGAGTGCTTAATTTTTAGCAAGAGAGACCTCTACAAATCATAACACGAGATTCGACTTTATAAAAATAAGAGGGACCCTCTTGTCTCTAACCTTTTTTTTTTTTTTTATTATATAGGAAAATCTAAAGCATTTTGATTTGGGAGCATGAAGCTAATAAATTCTTCACTGATTAAGTCCACTATTTCTATTAAACATTAACATTCGCGAAATCTTTCGATTTACAAGAGTCACTATTCAGATATTAAATTTAGAAATATGTATTAAAGCTTTAGCTTTATATAAGTATTATGTGCTGACATTGCGCTTAATAAGAATTAATATTTATAACTTTAAATTGATTCAAAATATTTCTAAATTTAATATCTGAATATTGACTTGTTGTAAATCGAAAGATTTCGCGAATGTTAATGTTTAATAGAAATAGTGGACTTAATCAGTAAAGAATTTATTAGCTTCATGCTCCCAAATCAAAATACTTTAGATTTGCCTATATAATTAAGAAAAATAGGTTAGAGATAAGAGGGTCCCTCTTATCTTTATAAAGTCGAATCTCGTGTTATGATTTGTAGAGGTCTCTCTTGCTAAAAATTAAGCACTCAAGGCGCATGTGAAAAAGATTCAAGTCTTTCTCTTTCAAATTATAGTTTTACAACTTTATACTTCATTTTTATTATTGAAATATTTTAAAGCTTTTGTGTTTAATAATTAATATATAGTATATTGAGAGTGATAAGTAAATAGTATGTTATAGAATAGATTTGTATTTTAAATAGTAACAAAGTTAACTAAAGATGGAAATCGTTTCAGAGATATTAAAATATTGTTATGATTAATTGAGGTTTTGTAATCATGAAAGATTGATAAGAAAAGATTTGGATATTTGTGAGAAAATGTGAAATATATAGAAGTTTGGGTTTTTTTTTCATAAAAAAAAAAAGAATACTATATACAAAAAAAATTATGAAATGAAAAAGAAATTGAATTGGACATCTGCAGAAGTGAGAAAAAAGAGAAGTTGAAAAAAAAAAAGAAACTAAATGGTTTTAAAAACATGTGTATATGTTTAAAGAGGAGAACAAGAAAAAGAAAGTCTTGGAAAAAAAAAATTGGTCTTGTTTAATGTTAAGAGTTATATTTTTTGTTGATAATGATGTTGTTTTAATTTGCATACTTCATTTAAACTCCAAGAAAAAAAAAAAAACTAAGAAAGATTAAAAACAATTATGATACACTAAAAATGAGTTATGTTATAATTAACAAACCAATTCAGAAAACATAAATAAAATTTTTTATATATGTAATTTAATGTACAAAACAAATCTTAAAATCAAAATTGATTTTTTATTAGTAAATGCTTACTATCCTGGGAAGTTTAGTGCAACAGCAGTGTGACAATTCGAATGTGATATGACCTCCAAGCGTGAATTGTTCTATATTTTATAACATTTATTAATGATTATCAACCTTTTTTACAGCAATAACAACATAATTATACTTGCTAAATTGTATCTCCTACTATGAATATATATATACAATTACCTATATGTTTCACATAACCTTAAAAGAAAGTGTTGTAATAGAGAATTTAAGGCATTTTTATTTTTTTATAGGATTTAAAATCATTTTATTTATCTAAATTTTATTTACATTATTTATTACTTTTTTTTTTTTTAGTTGGGGTATTGTATGGAGTAACAAATGTTTGTGTTGGCCATCCATTTGATACTGTTAAAACCAAAATGCAGGCTCAAGTTGGTTTCGAAAAAGGTGGAATGTTTGGCACCTTTACTAAAGTATTAAGAACTCAGGGAATCATTGGTCTTTATAGGTATATATAAAAATAGAATGATGATACATAATTTTAAAATTCTTTAATTAATATTATAATTATGTATTTTTCTTCCAAATATTTTTATGAGATTTTTGTGTTGATCATATATTATTTTTATATCAACTGTAAATAATATTTTGAAATATTATTTTTCTTGGAATTGTTATTTATTGTAAATTCAATAAATTATTTTTATAATTGATAAAAATAATTCCTTATTAAAATTGGGCATCAGATAGTTATCTCTTACTGGCAATTTAATAATATATATAAATAAATCAAAATAATAATTGACAATTTGTGTCTAGTTATGTGGTGCTTTTAAACCATTGTCATAAATCTAAATCTGAAATAAAACGAAACTTTTAAAATCAGTTTATTTTACTCATCATCAAAAACATTTTAATTGTTTTAAAAAATTTATATAAGGATGAAACACACTAGCAAATTACCACCAACAATGAAGAATTATCAGTTCATCATGATATTTTTTACCTAATTAACAGAACTTGCTACTTAATATAAAAATTTATTGAAAAATAATTTCAGTAAAAGAACCATGGACTGGTTAAATTAGTCAATAACATTTAAAGAACTATTTTCGAAATTGCAATATTTATGTTATACTGTTAAAAGTCTATGCAAAAATTATAAATACATTTATATTATACAATAGTATAAATTGAAAATAAGGTGCTAATATAATTAATGGAATGAACTCATTTCATATTGTTAAAACAGCTTATTTTTTTAAATATTTGTGTAAGATGTAAAAAAAAATTTAAAAAAATATTGATATGTTTCAACAATAGAGTTGGTGAAATCTTGTGAAAATCCTATGAGCAACAAGAAATATGAAGAAATGGACATTTAGTCCTAAACATGCTCTTGAAACAAAAATGATTAGATTCTCAGTTTATCTTATTTTAGTCATACTGCTTGAAAGCTTGATTGTGTAAGAATGAAAATGACCAGAAATGGATTGGATAGACCCCATCACAATAATAAATATGCTATTGAAGATCCTGAAAAATTAAATGAAAAGATAGATCATTCTGGAAAAATGCAATTATTATGATATCCAGATATTGACATCAATTTTGTATGAATTTATAATAATATATTCACATTTTTATGTCATAACTTTGTAATATATATATATATAATTATGGAGTAATGAAATCTGAATGTACATCCCGCAAGAATAAATTACAAGTCAGACTTTCTAGAGTCATTTTAATGAACTTTCAAATAATGCTCATTCTCATATCAATGTTTATTCAATAATTGGATAAAAAATAATCTACTTTTATTCAACTTTCATACTGTATTATATGGATAGTAAATTAATCACTGATATTTAAAGGAGTGAAATGTTATATTAGTGATGATCTTCATACAGTTTTGATCAAACTAATTCACAGAATCACATATCAATTATGGTATAACTTTTAACAATTTTAATAATCCCATAAATAAACAATATCTATTAAAGATGTAATCCTGAAAATATTGAAATGGATAATGTCTTATTACTTCATAGTCAGTCATGGGAGTGAACTGGAAGAATTGTCATGAGATTAGCATTATAAAAAAAAAAAATCTTAAAAGTTACATAAAAAAATAATATCTTACAATAAATTATTAAAGTTAATAATAATAAGTAGAGTTGAAATTTTTAATTATTAAAAATAATATTTTAAAGTAAATATAAATAATGCAATAAGTTTTATTATAAGTGATTAAAGTTAAGAAAAACTAAATAATAAATATTAATGAATAGATTAGGTGTTTTTTTTTTTATCAAACTTTAAAATTTACAATTAGATAAATGTTCTTAAAAGAATATATGTTTTAATTCATATTTGTATGAATTGTTCATTGTAAAAACAATATAATTACGAACTTTAGTATTAAAGAAAATAGATTTTAAAGATTTTAAAAAATCTACATTTTAGTTTAAAGAAAAGAAGGAAAAATAAGGTAATTAAAAGATTAAGACTGATTTTAAGGTGCCATGCAGGCTTAAATCGTTAATTGCACTCCATAATAATATTTAATTTATTTTCCATCCTATATAATTTATTGTTGTTGTTTTATATTTTTATTTATATGTAAGTTTACATTTTTTCATTAGAAATAATAAAGGATTTTCTTTTACATTCCATTTTTTATTCTATATCTTATTTAAATATCCCTCCACCTTCTACTTTTCTGTATCTAGATACAATTCCTTTGCCACTTAGATATGGATGTGGGATAATCTTTACTCTTTTTATTTTTTTCTTTGAATGGCCTTTTTTATGAAATCTAATGACCTCATCAAATGTTTTCTTTAATATTATATTAATATCCACTGAGTTTTTTTTATTCTCATACTTATCCAATCCAGGTTTAGATCCAAATTCAGTTTCTTAAACAATTTTCTATAATTATAAATTAACCACTGCAGAGCAAAGGTCTTTGGCATCAATCCACAGAGGATAGGTGGAAAAAATATTGGTTGCTAGGTTGAGTAATGTCTAGTTAGTAAAGATTTTTTTGTGGATTTCCCTCTCTTATTTTATTTCCTGTTGAGAATAAGTAGGCACTTACTTATTAACAAAATAATTGAATGGTTAGCTGTTTGTTAAAGACTAGCTGCCAAAAAAAATTTCTCAATTTCATTCCAGTTCAAATTAATCTTGATATTAAATGCAAAAATGGTTTAAAACAAAGCTATTAATCCAAGCAGAATATTAATGCTGCAACAAATGCAAATATCATAAACTAAGCCAGGCAATCTTTTTTTGTAATAGTAGTTATAATTTTGAAGATTTCTAGTTTTTATTTATTTGTTCTTTTATTATAGATAAATGATACTTTTGAAATTTTTTCCAAAAAAAAGATCAGCAATCTTTTTTTTCATCAGTATTTTAAATTTCACTTTAGATTTGGATGGTTTCGTTCCATTGTCTTTTACTTATGTTCTGTCTTTTTTTTTTTTTCCAATGATGTCTATGATTTTCCATCCCTTTTCTTTAACAGATTATTCTCAAGGTTAATCATAAAAAGTTTTGAGATAGATGGTGTTCCAGCTATTGTCTTGAAATGGATCTTAACTTACTCCAATACTTAATCATCAACTTAAGCTTTCTTATAAATTATATCTTTTCCTGACTGATTGAAAATTGTTCATGAAAATGTTAGGGAGAAATAATCAGACTCCCATTTCTATCTTACTTCAAAAATTTGCCTTGTTAAATGATAGATGATATGAACTTATGAAAACAATCAGTTTGCCAGTAATTCCATCGCTAAAGTTCACATTTAAGGAATTCATCATCTGTGAAATTAGGATTAATTAATAGGATATTTCTTAGGCTTTTAAACAAAGCTGTCATAAAATTACTTTTTAACAAGATATCCATATGCTTTACTGTGTGTAATTTTTTTTCCTAATCTATCCATTTAAGATAGAACAAATAGATAGATATTCTATAAATACAATATTGTTTCTAATAAATCTTAAAGCTTGATTCATTTTTTAACTCTCTCATTCATATAAGTCATTTTCTACTAATTATTTCCCAAGCAAATTTTTTTTTTTTTTTCTTTTGCTAATCTATCATTAAGTCAATATTCCAGCTATAATTTGATGTTACTATTGTTATTACTTGTTGATTGTACTAATTCATTTCTATTAACATTTATTATTTTGTTTCAATTTATAATCATTGATTGTACAGCATCAGTGTTATTTGTTTTATTACTATTTTCAACATTTTTACAATATTATTTCTTTTTTTATTGATTACTAAATTGTTTTACTTTTAGAGGTGCTATTCCACCCTTACTCGGCTCAGGAATTTTCAGGTCAACACAATTTGGAGTCTTTGAATCTGCGTAAGAGCATATTTATTTTATTTTATGTTGATATTTTAAATAAATTTGTCAATATGTTTTACCTACATCATACATAGGTTTTTTTTTCATATAATAAAAATATTTTCAAGGATGATTATATTAACAATGCTATTATTTTTAAATAAAAGAATAAGATTAAATATAAATTGCATAAATCTACATTAACTTTTCTGTAATCTTTATTTTAATCTTAAGTTTATATTAAAAGTAATATAGTTAATTTGAATAGCATAATGAATATGCCATTTCCTAAGCCCAGAGAAAAAAAGATAGAAAGATAAAAATAAAAAAACTGTTAAAGAGAAGTTCTTTGTGATGACTATTCAAACCAATTTTAGAAACACAAATGCATAATAGTTCCAAAATCTAACTTTTAATACTTGCAACAAATTTCTCCATGACTTCAGTACCTTGATTAAATGTAGATTTTTATTGTATTCTTTCTCAGTGAAAACAAGAATTATTAATGTCTTTGAGATATTCTTCATAGCATAAACAAAGTCTGACTCTCCCCCAAAGTCATACTCAAGCTCATCATAAATACTTTTTTAGTATTTATTGGGAACTTGAGCTATAAATAGCAATGGGGAAATGTTACTTTTTTTTTTCACATACTTCAATGAAAATATCATCATATTCTATCAAGCTGAAATATATATTAATTTGTCTTTTAATCTTATTATTGTTTAATGCTGAATTCATTCCTAAAATTATTATTAGGATCCACAGATAGCAAATAGTGAAATGATTTTCAAACATGAGATTCAATTGCAAATCTCACTTGTATCAATACTGATTCTGATACAATCTTTTTTATGTGTGCTTTTTTCCTCCTTTTTTCCCATTTTTTTAACCTTATTCTCTTCAGTCAGTTTGGTTAGTATAAGAACATCTTATCATGAATTCTTCATATCATCAATTATTTCTCTGCACTAGGATTATGTGTTTGTGCAACTATATTTTCATTCTTTAATTACATAAACAATAATTTTGACTCCAATTCGGAGAGTACTACATGAGTCACTTCTGAAGCACTTTTGACTCACCCAGAGGGGCAGAAATAGTAAGATATATTTTCAGAATCTTTGCATTATTGCATTTATTTTATATTTCTATATTGTATTATGTGTTATATTATGGAAATTCAGATGAAGGTGAATAATAATATTTATGGGAATTCATGTCCACAGATTTCTTTTCCACTGATAGTATTTTTGCCTTATCTTTTATAAGAATTACATTACATGCAGATTTCATTTCCTGCTGATCATAAGTGGTTATAACATTCAAGTACCAATTATGTAAGACAGAACACATGTAAGGTATCAAGCTCATTCTGCACCTTGATTGCTCAAATGTCAGGTGATTTCTTGAGCAACTGATCATTTAATAATTTATTGATGTTTATTATAGGAAATCCAGCTGTTTTTATTATTGTTTACAAAAGTAAAAAAATCGAAATGTTTATTTTATTTCAAAAAGAATTGATTCAACTCTATATATATTTTGCAAAAGTATGAATTATGAACTTGAGAATTAAACTTTAACTATAAATGTAGCCCATTTTATTACTCCCCATGCTCAAACATTATATGACTTCCCACATAACAAATTGTTTGATTTTTTTTTATGTGCATGTTATGTCTTACATTAAGTAAGTTTTTCACTTTAATGATATAATGGTCTAATTAAAATTTACAAACCAACTAATTATTGAAATGCTAAATTTTATTTAAAATGTGCTAATTACTCGCCAACTATCTCAAATAATGATCAACTTTTATTGTTTGGTTTTTATTTATTTTTTAAATGTATCTATATATGTAGATAAAAGATTATAGAAATTCCAACCAAGAGACAAATTTGTGAGTCATTAATTGTGTAATTAATTGTTTATGATTATGTATGCCATTACTATATAAATCGCAGACTGTTTAATTCCATTCTCAAAACTGAAATGGCAGCAACCATGGATTATCCTGAATCTGTTGATGACACTCCATTAATGTCTAGGAAAATGAAATAAAGGTGGCTTTATTGTTGGATTTTGAAAATAAATTTATTTATGACCTTATGCTATAATTCTTTGATTGTTTGAAAAGATTTTTTTGCTGAAAATCTGTAAAGAGAACTTGATATGAGATGAATTTTAAATATTTAAACAATTTTTGATTTAAGTTTTTTTATATATTTTTGTGAGATAATTTGTCTTTTAATATGTGGTGTAATTTGTCTTTTAATATGTGGTGAAAGAATAACATACAGTAGTGCCACCCTGTGCCAAACAGAGTAATCAATGGATGCCAGAAGGCTTGTGCATAAAATCCCTATCTAGTGCCTACTCATCCAATATCCTAAGATCTAAGTGTAGTGCTCTCAGATCCAAGGCTTCTCACTGATGATGGCCACAAGCCAGAAACTAGTCTGGGGATATTGGATGAGTAGACACTAGATAGGGATTTTATGCACAAGCCTTCTGGAATCCATTGATTACTCTGTTTGGCACAGGGTGGCACTACTGTATGGAGAGTTTTGCCTTTGTTTACAACAATTATGTGCTAGTATAGAGAAGGTGGTCATGTGGTGAAAGAATACCTGAAAGTCTGAGAAGTCATTGAAAGAGATTGGACTTGAATGGTGCCTATTAATACTTTCCATGATGTTATTTAATTTTGTATCCAAAACTTTAGTGTGAGCACTTTTTCTCTATATAGGAATCCAGTTTCCCAATAATGCTGTCCACCTTTCTAAAGGGAGTTTTATTTATAGAAATTACTATACATATAAACTTTGATAAATTAGATAAATTGGACAATTGCCCAAGACTATTCCTAAATAATGTGGGATAGAGGTGTTTTTTAGCTTTTTGTCACAGAAAATTCTATTTTCTTTCTTTATGATTTCCTTGTTATTGAATTGAAAAATTGAGCATATAGTATCTTTATAGGATTAAGAATAAGAAATCAGTCTTTGAAAAAAATTTCTAAACTTTTTATATTTTTATTTAGAAACTTTTATTTCTGGAAAAATTTTGGGAAGTCAAAGCAATGTAATTAGTATAGAATATTTAAATACAAGTATATTGTCTACACCAAACTTAATGTAATTAGAACAGATAGACTTTCAAGCTCCCTAAATCTATTCATTTCATCATATACAACCAATACATATGACCACATATATGTGAAAAACATACAAATGTTCTCTCATATATGCATTTCATGCTAACATTCATCAGTTGGTCCAGATCATTATCTCCATCACATATATATATATAATCAGTGCTCAGTTTATATTAAGATAGCAAATTTTAAAACTTTAATGAACAGACTTCAATCTTCTTCACCCTCCAACTATTCAGCCATCCATATCATTGACTATCTAATGATGGAATGCTCAAAGCCCTTATTGATGCCAATATTATTGTCATATCCATGTTTACCTTAAGTCACTCTGATCTCTCACATATAGGACCTTAATATTTCCATTTAAATACTCAGAAGAGGGATGGGCAGAATACAGGCTGAATATGTAATATTTAAATACAAGTATATTATCTCTGCCGAACTTAATGTAATTAGAAGGGATTTGAACTCAAACTTTCAAGTTCCCTAAATCTATTCACTTCATCTTGTATAACTAGTACACATGACCACCTACATGTGAAAAAGATAAATGATCTCCAATATACGCATTTCATGCTGAACCAGCATTCATCCCTTCTAATTACATTAAGTTCGGTATAGACAATATACATGTAGTTAAATATTACGTATTCAGCCTGTATTCTCCCACCCCTCTTCTGTGTATTTAAATAAACATATTAAGGTCCTATATGTAAGTGGTTAGAGTGACTTAAGATCAACATGGGTATGACACTAATATTGGCATCATCAACAAGGGCTTTGAGCCTTCCATCATCAGATTTTTAATGATATGGATGGTTGAAGAGTTGAAAGGTGGAGAAGATTGATAAAGTTTGAAGATTTCTTATCTTAGTATAAACTGAACACTGATTATATATGTGTGTGTGGGAGATGATGATCTGAACCAACTGATGAGTGCTGGTTCAGCATGAAATGCATATATTGGAGATTATTTATCTTTTTCACATGTATGTGATCAGGTGTATTGGTTATATAAGAAGGAGTGGGTAGATTTAGGAAGCTTGATAGTCTGAGTTTAAATCCCTTCTAAGTAATTAGTGTAGATAAATTTCCTGGTCTCTTTCTGAAAATCACTTATGGATATATTAAACAAATCAGGTGAGAGAATTATCATTTAATATCATTGAAATTATCTATTGGAGATTATTCTATCAAATAAATTAATGGTTTTGTTACACCTAAGGATGACAGAGACTTGTAGATCATTTTTTCAAGTAGAATCATAAGCTGAAGTTAAATAATAAAAATAACATCAAATTTTAGTTTATTTTGAATGATCCATTCAGTGTGAATTGTTAAAGACAAAACATCTTCACACCAGCTTTTTCTGGCCTAATCCCATACTGCTCTATAAGTAGCTGACTCTTAACAATTGGAAAAATTGCTGTTAATATGATTTTTTTAAACAGCTTGTGGGGAACTCATAATAATAATTTTGGATAAAAAATTTAAGTTTGCTGCAGTTTCGCTTTTATATCAAATTTTTGGAATAGTTTCTGTATGAATGTTGTTGATTACTCAATTGTACCTTAACTGTTTTAAAAACTGGAAATACTTTGTATGTTTCTAAGAGTAATTTCAAGTTGGAATAGCTAGGCAATAGATTATTATAATCAAATAATAATTCTTGATCTTTGTAATACTTTACCTTTCCTTGATCAAATTTTTTATATACTATTCTATTTCTGCCATCTATTGTAAGTTTGGTTAATAGATACTAGACAATAATGTTTAAAAAATTCCTATCAAGTGCTATCTTATCAATATTGCCAGATTAACTCATGGCTTAGTTTGTATCATGGATCCAAAATTCATCACTATGACCATCAGCCAGGGCTAGTTATTGGATATAGCCGCTGGAAAGGGCTTTATGATCACTAATATCTATTGATTACTTAAGTGCAGAATAGATAGCAGAACTAAAGTAGTATACATATATTTATTAGAGATACAACATAAAATAATAAAGCCTTATGTCATTAAGATGACCATTTGACTGAACTACATTGAGTTTCATCTTCCATTATCTGTAGTTTTTTAATAAGGAACAGTTTAATATTATTTTATTTATTTATCATTTTTACTTTTTATTAGCTTTCTTATAATTATTTTATCATTTTTATACATCACTTATTCATTTATGTAATTAATTGAAAGTAACATAAATTGACTAAGCATGCTCCCATTATTATTTTTTTCATAATTTGATTATAATAGATAACTATATAAACAGAACTTGCTATAAATATTTATATATGGATAAATTTTATTTATATTGAAAGATATTTACTTTTAAATATTCGTTTTTTGTTTGAAAAACTAAAGAGATTAAATGAAGCATTTAGCTAATATAAGTTCCATAATTCATTGCTATAGTGATGGAGGAAGGGGGATAGAAAAATAAAGAAATCAATTAATTAATTTTAAAATTGAAATAACTACAAGTTTTTTAAGAAATAGAATAAAATTATGAAAAATGGTCTTATTTAGTATGTGGGAACTGTCTTTTAGCAGACATCTAATGATGATAGATTCATTGCAATTGATAAATAATCTTTTAATAAATTTGAATATTACCTCTGATCCTATTCTGGTAATATTCAAAACAGTGAGTTCTTGCAATTAAAATAGATTATTTTATTTTTATTTCTATACTGTGATATATTTAAGAGTGCATAAATAAAATATTGATATACTGTTTCATACATCATCATTAATAACGAAAATTTTTTTTTACATTAGTCAATTTCATTCAGTGATTAGAATAATAAAACTAGAATTAAGAATTCTAGATCAAAGCTTATATCTGTCAAATCCAGTGCTTAAAATTATATGATCTGAATAAATGAATCATTTGATTATTTTATTTCAATAATATTATTTATTTTTTAAACTAAGTCTAGATGATGTTATGATTATTTTGTTTTTCTGTCTTTTTTTTTCCTTTCACTGATTTAGAAATTAGAAAGTTTTGGTAGTAGTCTTTTTTAAGATACTAACTTGAGAATAGAAGCAAATTTTCCCACTTAGCACAAATATTCAATATTATTAAAATTTTAACTTTAAAAGTCCGTACAACTGTTCATTGTGTTTTATTTTAATACTAATGTAATCTATTTTTATAATAGTATAGGTTTTATAAAGCAATTACCCCCCCCCCTCCTCGAAGTGATTTATTAAAATGTATACTATTATATCTTAACTTTTTTGTATTAACATATTAATTTATGGTTAAAAAAAATAAAACAGCCACATCAGAGAACATATTTCTATAACAACTCCACTTCCATCATCCCTACCAGTATAGTAATAATAAAGAAAAAGGTCTTCACTCACTATACAATTAGCAATGAATGGGAATGATTATTTACCATATTTGCAAATTGTTTTTTTAATTTGTCTAGCTTTTTTATTAGATTAAAAAAGAAATAACATAGTATATCTAAGAATAGAATATTATTACTGGCATGAATAATCATTTCTCTAAACCAAAAAAATGCATAGGTTTAATACTGTGAGCAATAAACATCATTTTATCTACATCAATAAAGCAGATTCAGAATAGTAGTAATCACTCTGATGTCATCTAAAAAAAAAGTAATTAAGTAATTAAAAATACAATATGTATAAAACAATTTAAGAATATGCATACCCATTTCTTCATATTTTCTGAAAAGACTATTTTCAATCTTTTGAAATGAGGTAACTTGTAATATTCTCATCAGTATATCTTCCAAATCTTAAACATTTTAGTTAAATTTTTTCTCTAAAAAGATGCTAAGAGCATTCTGCTTATATATTTCTATGAAAGAACAAACTAATTATTCTATTCCCTACAATCATTACTTTTAATGAAAGCTTGAGTTATTAGTAGATACTAGATGGTATTATTTAATTCACAATTAGGTTACCCTATTCATATCTCCCAATTAGTTTCTTTTTTGCTGTCTTGTGGCTTTCATCAGTGAGGAGCTTTAATTTTAATTTTTTGAATTTAATGCATCTTCCTGACATGCTGAATAGGAAAAGAGCATCTCCCATGTACAATATTCTCTTTTTACCACATTAAATTAGTTTGGTTGTGTAATGTTATGACGCCGGTTGAATGCCTTCAAAATTTTAAAGATATGTTGAGGACAAAGATTATGAGAACAGGAATAGCAGTTGACTTTTAAAATACTGAATAAAATATAAAAGTTTTACCTTTTTGGATTATTCTGCAATAACAAATGATCCCACTGTCAACACTGTCAAAAGATTTGATGTGAATTGGCAAATTTAAAAATTATGATTATAGTATTTTGTGAAATTCTAAATGAATGTGAAAGTTATAATGAATGAAAATAAGAAATTGGTTTTTACACAAAAATTTTTTTAAATATTATGCCCAACAAAAATAACAATATGAATTTTTGATAAATTAAACAATAAAACACTTTATATTATTTGACACATGGGTAGATATTTCTTTTTAATAGGTGATCCACACTCTCGTGAATCAATACTTGATCAGCTTGTGAACAAGTGACTATGCTTGTAAATTGGTTTTGAAGAAGCCTTTTTCTTGCAGCAAGCTATAAGATTTTATTTCACTTAATCAAATTGAACTATATTTTGAAGCATATATGAATTAAATAATGTCTTAACATCTTCACCGACACTTTTTTTTCCAAAAATAATCCAAAAATATAGTAAATAATATACATACATATGTTTTATGTTCATCACTGAATTATTAATAAATTCACTTCTCCATTCCTGATATTTCTATCATTTTGTATGGTTTTATCAAAGAACTACAAAATCTCAGCAATTATTAAATTAAACTTACATTAAATTTTTAAAAATGTAATTTATTAATTGTGAGAATGTTTTCTTAAGAACTACAGTTTCATATTGTAACAGTATCTGGGTTCGAATACAGGTGCTAAAGTAAGTAAAGGGTAATAATAATTATAAAGAGTGTTAATTGCGAGTGGTGGTATGAATTAACTAGGTTGATGCGAGAAAATTTATAAATAGTCATTCGAACCCTGCTACAAAAGAGTATGAATGGACCCCCAGTACGACTTTTCTAGAAATTTCTATTTTGAGCTGAGTTTACGCGTAAATGGTAAACATCACACATACGCGCAATATGTCATTCTTTGCGCGATTTCAATATCTACCTGAAACTCTAAGAATTTTTTCTGTACGACAATTTTTAGATTTTTTATGAATATTTTTAGCGAAGTGTACCTAAAAAAAATTTTATTTTTTTTATCATTTTATTTATCGTAAAAAAGTTATTCCACAATTGTTGGATCAATTACTGAAGATTTTATTGTGATTTTCCATTGAAGTTGTCCGTGATTCTGGGCCCTTTTCTCAAATTACGTTTTTGGATAACGTTCAAGGGTATGTAATTACTTTTTTTATATATTTTTTTTTATAAATTATAATATTTTATATTTACTAAAACAAATAAATATGTTATATAATAATAAATTATAATATTTTCGATGTACTGAAACAAATAAACGTTTTTTGATAACATTCAAGAGTATGTAATTACATTTTTATATATATTTTTTTTTTATAAATTATAATATTTTCTATTTACTGAAACAAATAAATATGCTATAGAATAATAAATTATAATATTTTCAAATAAATATGTTGTAGAATGGAAAAAAGTTGGGGACTGGGGTATCTGTCACTGCGTGAGCTAATGCACTTTTGGCATGATTATAAATATGAATAGTGTATCACGCGTGACCAAGTTTGAATTTATGGACGAATTATTGCATCAGTGCTAAAGTTATGACCCTCAATTGATTTGTGTCAATTTTAGGCAAGTAATATAGGATATTGTATAGATTTTCTAGCTTCCTCAATCTATCAACTTATTGTTACAGTGCCATGTATTTGAACTCGGCCTTTCTTCATATTTTTTATGCAAAATAATAAATATATTTATATACAAGTTCATGCTACACAACTGGAATTTCATATAATATAGGATATTTTATACACACTTTCTGGCTTCATCAATCCATCCACTCTGTATTATACTGCCATGTATTTGAACTCAGCCTTTCTTCATATCTTTTATACAAAATAATAAATATATTTATATACAAGTTTATGCTACACAACTGGAATTTCATGTAATATAGGATATTTTATACACAGTTTCTGGCTTCATCAATCCATCCACTCTGTGTTATAGTGCCATGTATTTGAACTCAGCCTTTCTTCCACACATGTAATCATTGTTAATAATAATAAAAAATTATCTTTATTGATTTATTTTTATTCATTTTATTTTTTATGAGTTTATTTATTTATTTTTGAATACACTGTTCTGTTACTTTTTTCTCCACTAAAAACCATTCATATTTTTACAGATAATTTACAAAACTGAACATATCTGGCTCTAGAATGAAAATGGACCACAGCAAGTCCGCTGTTTTAGTAATTTTCTCAGTGAAAAATTACCTCAGGTAAGACTTCCAATACATTATTTTTTTTGTAATTTTGTGACGGATGTGATGAAGCTGTTTATGAAAGTGTCATTTTATCATTTGAATTTCAAAATTTAGGATTTGTGAATCAGTGTAAAAATAAACATTCTTAAAACTATTATAAATAGTATTTTTTTTAACTTTTTCTTTATGAAATGATTATTTTAACAGCTTCATTACATTCTTTCATATATGACCTTGCTTTTACAACATGTTTTTTATATATTTATTACATTCAAACACAAAATATCTAAGTTATTAGAGTTAGGGTAAATTTTTCTAAAAATTAACAATGGCCACCTGGTTTTCAAAGGGTTAATCAGTTAATGGCATGAATGTATACATACATATATATTTGTTGTACGGGTTATTGTGACGTGTGTGTAGAATTACTAGCAGATTTATATGTGAGAATATAGAAAAGTGATTGTGCGGAGTTGTGTTATTTTTTTTAATAGTTGTGTTTTATATATATATTTTGTTGTTTATTAATGTCGTAAGCTATAGATTTAAATAATGTCTGTAGTAGCACATGTTTCTTAATGAAAACCCATTAAGCATAAGGGTGGAGAGTAATATAAAAAGAATTGAAAGTTGTGCTGGGGGCGGTTTCAGTTAATGACTCTGTCCACCGGAATTCTTAGAACTGGTCAAGTTAGCATTTTAGAACAATGAAAGCTAAAAGCATTCTTGAGATCTGGTCAACGGCGTACGAATAGATAAAAAAGAAAAGTGAGGTTAAAGAGCGTTAAAGAAAGGAACTATATATTTTTTCTCAGTGATTTAGTCAGTGATTAAAATTTAATAAAAAAAAATAGATACAAGTAATAAAGAAGCAGGAAAAGGAAGAATAAACGTATTAATGTGATTATTAATTAATGAAAATTTATTTGTAATGTACTCCATCGAAATGCAGGGGTAATTATAATCGTGTGAGTTCGTTAGGTCGGCTCACTGGACAGCTATTGTAGGACTCGCCTGAACTTTATTTATGGAGATTTGCTGTTTATTTAATCAAGTGTAATGGCTACGAACTATAAACAACTAGAACCTCTCACAAGCAAGTTAAAAAATCATCTACTTAACCTCTAGGATGGATTATTTTGTGTAGAATATTTCGGAGCCTGTCATCATGATTCAGATCAACGACTCTCACTAAAACCAGCATTCCTTTAAGACTGTAAGCTTACAGATCGTTAGCCTTGACCACGTGAACATTCGCCCTTAACAGAGGTAATCTTGACCATTTCTCAATATATATTCAATGAACATTTAGTAATAGATTAAGAAACATGTGTTATTCCATTTTAAAGAAAGTAATAAATAATTTCTTAAATCATTTAATAAACAACTCTGACGTGTAATTGTACTCTTTCGTTAATATGTATATGAATCTTATATGTGTGTGTATCGGAATAAATGAGTTGTGTGCTTAAAATATTGAGATCTGTATACGTGTGTTAATAAATCTTAGAATTTGATTATAACTTGTGTATTATTTGCATTCTGAGATTCGGATAACTTCAGGGCTATTGTAATAGGATTTGTAGGCAGATAGAAATTATAACGAGATATATATATGTGATGTCTCTTCATAAGATCACCTTAGCTTTGTTCTCTCGTTAGACATTGTTCCCCAGACCTTGAGATTGAGCTAGTCTGGATCAGATACCCAAAGAGGGTTCACTGAACTCTTGTTTATATTTTCGAGAGGTATAATTCTTATTAAAGGATAAGACTGGCACTTGAGATGGGATTAGCCCATGCTCATAAATATACCTACTCAAAGCTTAGGGAAATAACTTGTACATGCTCAATTCTTAGAATAAGATTACGGGTAGACTGTTAAAATTGAGGTCATTCAGAAAGATAATGAATAAATCTGATCATCATCATAAAAGTGCTTTTGCAAACTTGAAATCCAAATATGATGGACTCTGCAAAATTGACATTTATAAGATCTACAGGGATTAATATTGATTTGTAATCATCATAATTTAATCTATACTGTGATTTCTGGTCTTTTTTTCACTTTTAAAGATTTTTTTAATCTGTTCAACTTTATTTGAGTAATATTTACTTAATCTATAAATTCTGTAATTTTAATTTTCTTTTTAGAAGCAAATATTTTGGATTTCTTATCTTTAATAATGTCTTAAAAATATTTATTATTATACAAAAATTCAAATAAAATGTATTTACCACAAATGCAAACTTTTATTTTACAATTTTCAGATATACATTTATGAACAATTCATTTGGAAAACGGGAGATACCTTTCACTGGAGGAATCCAAAAGTATGTCAGTAAAGTAATTTAATATTTTACAATGAATAGTAGAAAAATCATATATATTTACTACACAATTAATTTTTTTTTTACAAGTACTTATTTTCAGTAATAATTTACAAGATATTTTTAGCAGTATTTTGTTCACAATAAACACTTTTTAATAAATATGTAAATGATTATTAGTGATATCAAATTTGAAATTATATATTTTATTTTATCTTAGATATAAATTTTATTTTAATAAAATTCAAAAAATCTACATTATCCTTTATATAAATACATGCTAGCCTCCATCTTTTAATATTTCACTTTTGTTTACATATTTATCACAATCTTATTTATAATTTATGATTCACTCCAACATTTCAAATATACAATTGCAAACATTAGGCAAAAAAATTCTCTTCAGTTAGATCAAGTCTATATCATTGAGCATAACTAAAGAGACTTGGTTGATCCAAATGTATTTGTGGATAATCCTGATGTCTTTCAAGCATATGCTTAAAATTTAAGAATGAGAGTACCAAACTCTCCATACATTAGTGCCACCAAATGCAAGTCTTTGTAATCAATGGATACAGAAAGGTTTGTGTGGTTTTCATCAGTGAGGAACCTTAGAGAGAGCACTGGAACTAAATCTTAGGATCTAATGCAACCCTTCAAGATGACTAAGCACTAGATAGGAATTTTAAACACAAACCTTCCTGCATCCATTGATTACAAAAACTTGCATTTGGTGGCACTACTGTATGGAGAATTTGGTATAGTTAACCAAAGAATAAGTAAGATAGAGGAAGAGATAAAGAATATAGAAGCAAAATTAAAATCGTTAGAGATGAAGTGTGATCAGATCAAGGAATTAATGAATAGAAATGATAAGGAAAAACTAGATGAGGAAGTCCAGAAGGTGGAAGAGAATGTTGCGAATGAAGTAAGAAAAATAAACTGTGAGACAGTATTGATAGGAGACTCGCTAATTAGAGGATGCAGAGATGTAATTGCAAGGTAAAGTAGAAATAGATATTTAAGAGTATGCTTGCCTGAAGCTAGAATTTAGGGATGTTACAGATAAGGTGAAGAAACAAGGGAGTAAAGATGTTATGGTAGGGACAAATAATTTGTCAGAGCCATCAGAAAGAGTAATGGATGAATACATAGAATTGATTAGGAATTTGAGTAAGATTAAAGTAGAAGTATGAATAGTTGGATTATTACCAAGATTTGGCAATAGGTATATGTTAGATAGGGCATGTTCTATAAATGAGGGATTGAAAAAATTATGTGAGAGAAATAATATTATGTTTGTGGATGTGTGGGATTTTTTTATTAATAAGAGGGAGTTATGTTGTAAAGATAGATTGCACTTAGCAAAACAAGGAAGTGAAGCATTAGAGGGTTTGATTTATAAAAAAATATTATAGTTCGGGAAACTTATAAAGGAGGATAGGATTTTAAATTACAGAATTATCAAAAAGAAGAAGAATGAATGGCATGTACGAAATAAACAAAGGGTAACTGGTTTAGATATAAATGTAGATGTGGAGAGGGAATGGGTCTGTAAAATTAATGATAAACAACCTAATTACAAATGTAATAGATAAGAAAAAGTCAAAAGAATTTATAAAAGGGTAGTAAGAAAAGAAGAAATTGTTAAAATTGGATATTTGAATATGCAAGGTGGTAGGAGACCAGAAAAGTGGTTGGAATTAAACAAAGCAGCTAAAAATGAAGAGCTTGAGGTATTAACAATAGTGGAAACACATCTAAAAGAAGAAGAAGAACCTATACTGGAAGATTTAATATGGCAGGATATAAATAGAAAAGAAAAAAGGAGTGATGGTATAGGAGTTATGTCAAAAAAATATTTAAATATTGTTAAGTGTCAAGAACATTTGTGTTTGAGATAATGTTAGGAAGACAAGAATGGATGGTGGCTATAGTATATATGGCCATTGGAGATAGTCAAACTATAATGGAGTGGAACAGTAGCATATATGAATGCCTAGTTAAGGATATACAGAGTTTCAAAAAAAAGGAGAAGAAAATAATGGTTATAGGGGATATGAATGGGCATATTGAAGAAATTGATGATATGGATAACAAGAATGGACAGCTTTTGAAAAATTTTTGTCAGAGAGTGAAATTTATCAAATATTTATGAGGAACAATACACATGGTCTAGAAATAATATATTTCACACAATAGATTATGTATTTGTAGAGAAGGAGGAATGAATAAAGTATGGTAAATTAAAGTCTTTGATAGTGATCATAATTTCTTTATAATAGGAATTGTTAGTAATGTGATGGAAAATAGTAATAAAAGTAGAAAAGTTAGTGAAAGATGTGGATGGAGAATGAATGATAAGAATAAGTTAGAAGAATGAATATAAAATAAAAGCAGAAGAAATCATGTAAGAGTTTGTTGGAGATAAATATAAGTAGAAAAAGTGGCAAATAGGGTTTTAGGTGAGAATATTTAGAAGAATAAAAGTGATAGAAAAGTTAGAATTAGTAAAAGTGTAAAAGATAAAGAAAAAACATGCAGAGAATATAAATTGCTATTAAAAACAAAGAAAGTGAAAAAGATATTAATATTAAATGAGAAAAATATTTTTTAAAAAAAGAAATCAGCTAAAATAGATTACTATAGAGAGAGAATGAAATTAAATAGTAAATTATTGGAGGATATTAATAAAAGTGGAAGGGATGGAAGTAAAATATTTTGGAAATATATTAAAAGAAAGAATGTAGGGGAGAGAGTATTACTAAATGATGAGGAAAAAGAGTGTAATTCTAGAGAAGAATTAGAGACAATCTTAAATAAGTATGTAATGGATATAGAAAAGATATTAGATGTAAAGGACAGAGTGATAACAAACATAAACACATATAGTATTGGAAATATTAGGTTTACAAAAAATGAATTGAAAGAGGCAGGAAAGAAATTGAAAAGTAAAAAGGCAAGAAATTTAGATAGATGGGTAACAGGAGCTGCTGATGAATTTAGGAAATAGGACAAAATTAAATCTATTATCATGTTTTAATAAGATGGCACAGAAGAGACAATTTCCAGATAGCTGAAATAATACAAGAGTAAGGCTACTATTTAAAGGAAAGGGTAAGGATCATAGAAAGTTAAACAATTATAGACTGATAGCAGTAATGTCAGTGTTATATAAAGTTTTTTCATATATGGTGGCTGGAAGAGTGGCAAAATGGATGGAAGAAAATAATATAGTGGGAGAAATGCAAGGAGGTTTTAAATTAGATAGGCATATAGGAGATAGTTTATTTGTAGTCATACACAACTTATAGATATGAGTAGGAATACAGGTAGACAGTTATATATGGTCTTTATAGATATAGAGAAGACATATGATAGAGTAAATAGAAATAATTATGAGTAAGTTTAGTAAATTTGGAGAATGGAGTTTTAGTGGATCTTATTAAGAGATTGTATGAAAATAATTACTATATATATCAATTAGGAAATATAAAAGTGGGGTGGGACTAAGGCAAGGATGCCCTATGTCATCTATTTTGTTTTTGTTATATTTGAGAGAAATGGAGAGAGCAATAGAAAGACTAGGAAGAGGGGTAGAGATACCATTAATAGATGGCAAGGGAGTGTATATATTATCAGGTCTTTTATTTGCTGATATATTCTTTGTGCACAGAAAGTAGAGAAGATATGCAAGTTATACTGAATATGTGCGCAAGGGTGGTTAAAGAGATGGGGATTAAATTTAGTGAAGTAAAATCAAAAGTAATGATGATAAATGCTGGGGAAAGAAACAAGAAAGAATTTTTATTGGAGGGATATAAAGTTAAATGTGGTGAATAAGTATAACTATTTGGAAATCAACTTAAGTAATCAGAGAAATTGCTTGGATGAATGGGAGAAAAAATTGATAAATGAAGCAAAGAAAAAAAAAAGGACTTATAAAGAAAGTACTAGTGTTTTCATATAATAAATCTGATGTAGGTAGAATTGTATGGAAGGAAGTGGCAGTATCAGGGTTTACTTATGGTAATGATGTGTTAGTAAAGGGTGTTTGATTACTTAGACAAAGTACAAAGAGAAATAGGAAGATATGCATTAGATGCAGATGTGTGGTCAGCAAAGAAGGCAAATCAGGGAGAAATGGGATGGTCAAGTTTTTATATGGGAGATGCAAAAAGCAAAATGAAAATGTTCAGTAGATTGCAATTTATGGATAATAAGAGAATAGCCAAAATAGTATTTAATTGGGTTATGAGTAAAGGACAGGCAACAAGATGGGTGAGAAAGGTAATACTGTATGCAGAAGATTTGGATAAAGAATTTATGTCAGTATACTTATACAAAAGGTGGGATGATTGTGTTAGGAGAATTGTTGAGTGTTATAGTGGTAAGGAATGGGATAGAAGAATAGATGCATTAATAAAAAAATATGAATTTGGAGAGATGAACTAGTATGGAGAGTAAAAAGTGTTAAAATATATATAGAAGTAAACAGAATATTGGGTGTGAGTTAATTTATGTTAATAGCAAGGAAAGTAGTTTACTGTTTAAGGCTTGAACAGAATCTTTAGCAACAAGGGAATATACACATAAATGGAGAAATGTGGATGATTTAGTCTGCAAGTTATGTAAAGAAGGCATAGAAAATATTAGGCATCTGTTAATTGAATGTAAATGCTTACAAGCAGAAAGGGTGCAAATAATGAAGTTGTGGGAGAACAAGTATAAGCAATGTGATTATACAGAAAGTGGATTCTTGGTTTTTATGCTGGGTTTGGAAAAAGATAAGGGGGATTTAGATATAAAGGCCATAACGCTGACAAAACTAATGTGGAAATGGGATGGAGCATGATAGAGAAGAATATGGGAACAACTTAAGATGGAAAATGGTAAGGTAAGGTGGCTAACAGGTTTCTCTGGACATTCCTGTCGCCAAGAAAGAAGCCATAGTGAATCACATCACATTACTTTTATTAACAGCATATGTAAGCATATGAAATGGTAATCATGTGATTTAAGAATGAGCTTTAATTAAAAGTAAAATCATGGAATATGAATAGAAAGATTAAAAAACATCTGTGAATCTCTAAAAAGTATTACAATATAGAAGCATTTGAACTTTAATTTAAATTTATTCAAACCTAATAAAATATTTTCAAAATCTTTAATATATTTATTGATAGGTGTTTGTTGTGAATAATTGATTGAAAAATGATATGTTTTCTATAAAACAAAAATTATGTGTTGTATTGAAGATCTATATGGGATTTGGCCTAAGGGAAGAAACTTAATTGGTCATTCTACCTTTTAGAAGCCATTACCTGTAGCTGGTTGTGCGAAATGTAAAATAAGCTATAGTTTGTTTAACTGCCGAGGTTAGTCAGTATTTATCGCCAACCTTTAAAACGTCCAACTGGCTCTGAACTAATTAATGTTTGCTCTCTACTTCACAATCAATTTATACTACTAGCAGATAGTTCCTGCGTAAGCTTTCAAGTTAATAATTCCGTATATATATATTTATATCACGTGAGCATGTAAGTATATTAGCAACAACGAATACTCCAACAATTATTATTGTTGTTTGTTCTAATAATTTTACAGTCGATCTCTAGCAAATAATTATTTGACAGCGGATGTATCCATTGTTCTGGGTAGTATCTCATGTCAGGTTTTGATTAGTATATCACAAGCTATTAATTATATATTCATACATTATGTATTGTAAGATGTGGTCTTACACCTTTCCAAAACTATTAAAAGCATCCTTACCTAATTAAATCCGATACCCACAATAACAACATTCTCTACATATAATAGAAAGCAAGCTATATGTATAATTAGAATGCAAATCAAATGAAACTTATTACCAAAAGATGAAATTGGTCCCAATCACTGTAGCTGAGAAACAATTAATTGTTTCTATAATTAAACGTTTAATTTTTTTTAAATTAAGCATTTAATTAATATATGATAAGGTCTAAACTATAAAAAATTTAGACACTAATACTTATCTTTGTTGTAAAAATTCTCTCATCAATTGTTGTTTAATTTACACACATTACAACAATACAAGGAAAGGATGATCAAATTTAGACATGAAAAAATTAAAAAAAAACAAAACTTAAAGGCAAGAAATAATAAACAAATTTTTTATTGTTATTAATCCACCATATATATATATTAATTATAACAAATGACGTAAATAATTCAATGCATGAACACAAACCTGCTGTTTGAAATCATGAAATCACATTAAATAGTGATGTAACCATATATATGATTCTATACATTAAGACACAATGTTTTTAAGTAATCAGAATAGCGAATAGTCTGCAACACTCTATGTTCAATTCCCACGATGTTATCTTGCAACGAATGCTCTGCTGTTCTCTTGCAACGAATGCTCTGCAACGACTCGATTTCTACAGTTCGCTAAAGTTCAATTCCCTCGATGTTCTTTCAGGCTGGCTGCTACAAAAACGGTTCACAATGGGCATACCTTTGCCCCAGTCCAGTTTAGCTGTACACGAATTCTTCGTAGTAAGCACTGCGACTGACCTTAAGCCAGCTTCCGTCTCTGCAACAGTCTACTTCACTTGAAAACCGCTGGAAACTCAACTCTTTATTCAGCAGCTATCCAGACGGTTTCCTCAGGCCGTAGTCTCCTTCAGCTATACCCGTGAACTACATTTCCATTGTGCGCTGGACATTAACCGCAAGCACTGATGCTAGATGTCTCCTACTGGAATTGAACAGTAACTCTACTGTAGATGCACTCAAATACTGTCTGCTACTCCCTCTACTGCTTACACTGCTCTTATCTCTCTGCATAGTTGTTATCCAATCTTTTTATAGCTTTCTACTAACTGCAACAATCAATTACATTGTCCAATAAGGTACGGTCTCTTATCTAGAAATATTTACCATCAGCAAATATTTTTTGGAATTAACGTTCGCCATTACATTAATTAAATTCCTCAGTTATCAGTGTGTGATCTATAAACAACCTCTCGAATACATTCTAGTTTTTCCGGAGTGCACAAACATGTCTGCCATTTTTACAAAATACTACAAATAGAACAACCTCATTTTGGTGATTAACAAAAGATTTAAACAAACAACCTTCTTAAAAATCAGATCAAAACCTCTTATCAGCTAATGAACATGTACATTTTGTGAGCAGAAAATTGGACTTGCAGTTTGAACAGAAAAGTCTGCCGCCATCAAAGTAAAAACATTAAATGAGAATAACTCGTAGGATATGGATTAAAGCTGAAATAAAGGCATATGGATTTAAACCCAAACAACTAAGGGATTTTGAATTATAAATCCCAAAAACAGCTTTAAGCTATTCAATATTACAAGAGTATTTTCAATTTTAAGCCGGAGATTAGATTAACTTGAACTTGAGTATCAACAGCAAATCTCTTGCTTTTTAACTAGCTCAAGAACTTTTATTAACTACATACATAGAAACACATACAACCATATGCTGCTAAAGGGAAAGTTACATCTCAGAAAGAAAAGTCGTCACCTATGGAGCTGTAATCGCAAAAGCCAAATTTAATTCGACATAGATTATTCATCTACACTGCGATCAACACCAACTTTACTATTTATATGGGAAGCTGCATACTTAACATCTTAAAGCAGGACATACGATGAGAGAAATTCTGCTCACCATCATGTACTAGAACACTAACCCCACTAACAGAAACATGAAATAGATTAATGAGGACATTTATAATCCTTTTGACATTTTCCTTATGGACTCTTAATTGATCTTAGGTTGATATCATATTTTTATTTTATGTATCGATTTTCTTTGTTTATTACTTTCCTTTGCTATAGATTGAAGGGTAGTGTAAACTCATGATAAGTTAGAAAAGGGGAAAATATTACCTTTATTTGTAAATTGAAATAAAATATAGGTTCAGGCATAAACTTGCTTGCAGATGAATTTAACCATTAGCAGGGGAGAGGTAAAATTTTAGCCTATTATATGTTAAATGCCAACTCTTGTACAATGACACTGTTATTTATTTTTTTGTTTGTTTTTACTAATCATTTCGTCTTTTAGTTATTTGTTTTTCGGTATATATGATTAATAATTTTTAGGACAATAGAAGGGGGAATCCCATACCACCACCTCATTGTTGATATAATCTTATTGGAGATAATGAACTACGATTTTGATAAATTATAAATTAGCAAGCCAAGTATAAACGTAAATAATAACAAGTTATAATTTAATTTTTTTATTAGTATTGATATTAAATGATTATTCTTTGAAGGAAAACAAGCATTGGATTAAATAATCAAAGAATGTTTATCGATATCTAAATAAATTATTTGTTTTTGTTATAACCTGGTTGCCTAAATTATGTTAATTATAAA
The DNA here is from genome assembly GCA_028023455.1 of Epiperipatus broadwayi. NCBI lineage: Eukaryota > Metazoa > Onychophora > Udeonychophora > Euonychophora > Peripatidae > Epiperipatus > Epiperipatus broadwayi. The sequence continues at coordinate 5,169,638 of JAQFVV010006251.1, forward strand.
TAAATTTGTTAAATATATGATTTTAAATTAAAAACTATCATTTGTGTTTTTTCTATATTCAGTTCTCAATTTGTCACATCTCTTGCGTATTACCCCTAAGTTTGAATTCCGAGATTAATGGAAAAAAGAGATGATTATATAGGTAGATTTTTGACATGTTTGTGTGTTAATACATCATCTCCCAGGAATGAGATCGGAGTGGACATGAATATATATTTAGAAATCCTAGCTACTCTTTCTCATCCAATCTGATGACCTATCAAGTCTATTGTCATGTAAGGTCAGGACCCATTCTCTTACTATATTAAATTCTCTATTTAAAAGCAATTTGATTAATTAGACAATAGAATATTATAACCTAGCAATAAATCTTGACCATCATTGATAGAAGTTTACCATTCCTTGCCATTCTTTAGCTCAATTTATTCTAGAAACTCAATTTTAGAGCTACATTATAAACTTTGATTGGCCCTAATCATATTTAGCTGAATAAAAGACATTATTTCTAAATTGAATTGATTTTCATTATAATAAAATTAAAAGTGATGTCTTGTTTTTTAAATATAAATTTAATTTATAATAATCTAAAAGAAATTATTGGAAATAGAATATTGCAATCAAACGATAAGAGATAAATTGAATAAAGTTAACACTAATCCCTTCCTATTGTCAAACAAACTTATTCTAGCATCTAGTATCTAAAGTTCATTAAAAGGCACTGATATTGGTAATGTGATATATGTACTTATAACACCTCCATGAAAAAATAATTAGAGCATTCATCATTTTATGCTTGGTGAATCTAGAAATTTTTTTGCAAGATATTATGATGGCTATAATTTTTTTCTTCAGACAGCTGGACTATAATCACTCTAACTAGCTATCTGGTATTGGTTGGTATATTCTTGATATTAATGGTATATCATTAATTTCCAATCTGGTTAAGCATCTTCCCACAGGTCTATGCCATTTAGATGTACATGAAAAAATTGAATTGTAAAGTGATATATGTTACAAGTTAAAAATTACCACTCATTCAAATTATTGGCTTTGTTGAAAATTTTCCAGTTCTAGATATGAACTCAATTGCCTTATTATTCTCAAATATCAGATAATTATTCCTCAAATTTGAGTCATTAAACTTTATTCTCTTTGTGATATGCACTTTAATTAAACTTAAATATAAAATATATGACATAACTTCCAATTAGTTGAATACATAAGCTTAACATCTTCTTATTCATATGTCATCTATAATCAAAAGCATTTTTAAATTAGCATTAACACTCTTCTACTCAATGAAAGGGACTGGTTTGACTGAAACACGTATCATGTAAGCAATTTGCATTTTTCCAATTTCTTTTATAATTGTTTATGGAAATAAGGATGAATGCTAAATTTACAAAAGGACAATGGTTATAAAATTAATTGAACAATATGATAAATTGCAAAGCAGGTTTTCTTTGTTTTCCTTGCTTTATTATGTTGGTAAATGATGGAAAGTTTTTCCCTAAATAATATATTGCAAACCCATTTCTATAGTGTACATTCATATAATATAATATTAAATCATTTACTCACTTTATCACTGGTTCACATCTTCTTCAGAACTACAACATAATACAAATATACATTCTTAATAATGTTTTCATTATAGGCTCAGCTTTAACTCTCTTCTTCTTACCAAACATTCGCGATATTGCACCAATACTAGTATGTGTATTTCAGTTACTTCTGTGAAATTGCTCAAGGGATTAGTTCTTCCAATCAATGTCTTTTTCTCTACTATTGTTTTAAATTAATTATTTCATAACTTTTTGATCCCCTTATTGAGCTGCTTATTTATAGTTGCAATACGAAATAGCATAATTATATTAATAATGGTAAATAGCATTTTTATGTGTTTTAGCACATAAACAATGAATCAAGCGTCGTGTGTGTCTAATCAACCAGTACCATTTTAATTACAAATATTTTGGTAATATGAAAGGTAAAATTTTTAAAAATGTGGATACACATGAAAAAAAAGTTAGGAACCATTAGCCTAGAGAATATAAAGGATTCGAGTCAATATGATTGAAATAAATGTTGATATATTGATTGTATAAAGAAATGTGATTATATGTTATAATATGTTGGACTATTTCCATCTATCATTAAATGCTGACTGTCTAGAAAATTTTAAACTTTATTTAACTTTTAGTAACACACAAATAGACAACACAGGTTATCTAAATTACACAACATTTTGAAAGTTATTATTTATTCACATTTCTTCTTCAAATGTTTCTGATCTGACCAATGACTGTATTAGCACAGGAGTCGAACTTTTATTTTAGATTGTTGAATATCAAATTTTAACGCAATATTGTAATCAACTGAGCTATTCTATCAAAGGTGTGAGTTCGACTCCTATGCTAATATTATCACTGGTCAGGACAGCAACATCTGAAGAAGAGTGGGGAATAATATCACTCGAAATGTTGTGTAATCTACCAACCTGTGTTGTCTATTTGGTATTATTTATAACAATTGCTTGTATTTGAAAAATATAATAAAGTTTAAAATTTTATAAACATTCAACATTTAATGCTAGATGATGAATATAGTCCAACATATTATAAATCTAAAATACCATCATCATAAACCTTCAGGCAAATATGATTATATTACACAGCCATCATTACTGATGGGTGAGAGTCAATTCTCACAGGTGCTAAACATTACTTTTAATAAAATAATTATTTTTACTTTAGAAGATCATATTTTATGAAAAAAAAGAAAGAAACAGCAAAAAGTTGTCTTGTAAATAATTATGTTTTAAATTGTAAATCATAAGTTTTACAAAAGGGCTTTTCATGTTATAATTCAAAATCTTTTCAGGTAACCAAAGATTTCTTAGGAAATATAAGGGAAATGTTCGTGTACTGATCATAAATAAATGTATGATTATAATATCATGTTGCACTTATCACTGATGAAGGAGGTAAAGTTACTGACTCCAAAGTTTATATTTATATATAAACATCATATGATCACCACTTCTTATGCTTGCTTATAACTGTTATCAATTTATTACTTTGGCTTGCACTAAGTGGCAATACTGCATGGAGAGTTTTGCCTGTTTTTATATTTATATATACAGTAATATAAAAAGCAAACAGTCTTTAATAAGCCTATTATCCTTCCAACAGAAACAATGAAGGAAAAAGAAAAATATTATTCAGCAGGTTTGTTAATTGCTAGGTGACAAAGGTTCGAACATTTTTTCACCATTTTATTCTCTAACTAAGAATAATTACATACTCATTTGCCAACCAACATCATAATGTTAGCTGAATTAGTTAGTGACTGAAAAACTAAATTTTTAAGCCTGATTAAAACTTATCTGATCTGGAATCAGGTTATAGGAGTGGCAGATAAATACATACTATACCTCAAGATCTTTTTTATTCTTTTATATATATTTTATTTATTTTAGTCGGGTGATTATAGGTGGTGTCATTGCATCCACTGCAAGAGCAATAATTGAGTGTCCTTTAGAATATATTAAAATACGTAAACAAACAGGACAGAGTTGGATCTTTAGAGAAGTTTATTTAGTAAGTATATTATTGTTCTATTAATTTGTTTTATTGCTTAATATCATGTCTTTGCAAATATAATCTGCTGGAAACATTTATGTCACTTGTTTATATATTAATTATATAGTCAATTTTTCATGTGACTAAACATTATTTGAGTACCATAATATCAGTGAATAGCAATGAAAGACTTACATATAGCTATCTATCATATATTATTCCCAATATGTTTATATTGGTTTTTAAGTCTATTTTATTTTTAGATAGTCAATTTAAATATTAAATTAATAATTATATAGCGGTATTATTTTTAAATATGTAATATATAACAACAAATATCTTCACAAATTTTTATAAAACTTCATTCAGTATATCTAAATAAATTGTTCTCATTTCTTGATTCAAAGAATAAATATAAATTTTTACAAGACATTGAAGAAGTATTATTTAATATATTTATTTATTATGTTTTTAAGTAAACACTATATGTGTGTGATTATTGAATAAACACAGATATATATCCAAGATACTTTAATATATGTAACAAAGTTGATCAAACTACACACAAGCATATAAATGAATTAATAGACAATCACTCATATCAATGCATAGAGAGAAAGTATCACTATGCAATATTTTTTATGGAACTAGAAACTCATTAGATGATATGAATATATCTCCTTTCCCATTCATCGACATGGTGATGTATAATATTCAAATTAATAATAAGCAAAAAAAATTTTGATTCTCTCAATTGATGAACTATAATTATATGATTATATAATATAAATAAAATAAGATAAAGATAATGTCATATTTTAATCATATAAATGATTTTGAAAATTAAAGATTTGTAAATCTTTATGTGTATTAAAAATACTATGCACAAGTTAAAAAAAATTAAGTTGTGTAATATCTTCTCATTGAATATTTGCTTAGGAAAAATTTATATTTCCTGTAAACCCAATGAAGGAAAATATGAGTGTATAAATAAAAAATGTACAAGGCAAAATTAAATAATTTAAATAAAGTTTCTAAAAATCACAAATGAATTTTGTACTTAAAATATATTGCATAAATTCATTCAAAAATTTAATTGAAACTAAATTTAATCAAACATCAAGTAATTAAAGGTAATTATACAAGTTAATTAAAGAAAAACAATCATTAATAGTAATTATTCAAAAGGAAATAATAAAAAAACAAGAATTAGTGGACAACAAAAAACAAGAAAGAAAACAAATGGAGACTTGTGGGAAGAATTATCTTCGGGCAAAGGCTATACAAGGAGAAAGAAGAGAACAACAATGTCTGCGGAGAGCCAAAGTGAACATATAGCTTATAAAATTAAGGTGTTCATCAAAACATAGAAAGATTGCCATTCTAGTTTCATGAGCATTGTTTATCGTCTTAAAATATCACTATTAAAGTATTTTTTAGTACTAATTCAAACTCAAAATAGCAAAGTTCTGATTAAGGAAAATAATAAAAATATTGTACCAAACTAACCGATATATGCCAGCTGAAGCTCAACAACATAGCTCTACTAACTTTTAAAAATATGTCTATAAGGATTGCAGAGATGGTAAAGAAGTAAAGTATAACTTATTTGCCCGTAGAATAGTTTTTCATCACCTGCAGTTATGTAGCCCACATATTCTTACCAATATTAAGAAGGTTTTAACTTGAATCAGCCAAATGATATGGATTAATGTTATGACACCGAAAACACAAACTGATCAATTTGTCTAGTAAGTTTACTGAATTATTTTAAAAAAATATCTGTGCTAAAATCTTATTAAATTTATTTGCATATAACTAAAAGATGTCAATTATATACAAAATTTTGTTAAAATAGTAACTCACTATTTTAGGTGAACATGTATTTATATTTAATCCTTAGTATAGAAATAACAAGTTTCTCTATAGTTGCATATAAGCGCACTTATTACAATTATTTTATATTTAATTCTTAGTATTATTTCATTTCAACTTAATATTTTATGTAAACATCTTTTTATATTTAATTTTGTATTTACATTTAATCTTTAATATTATTTCTTTTCTATGTTTATTAATTTATTACTTTATTCATAAAGTAATAATGTTTATATGTAATTTCAGTATTTTAATCGAGAATATCTTAAATAGATTACTTTTGTTGTTTAAATATTTAGTTATCTCATTTAAAGGATGTACATAACTCCTCCATAGATTCTCAGAAGTCATGTTCTGAACTTCAGGGAAAAATCATGTTGTTATTGGAGAACATGATGATAATTCTGCCAGAGGGTAATATATCTATAGGGGCTCTTTCTGAGAAGAAAGTAGTGCTCTAAACTAGAGTTAACAGTTCAAACCTCATATATATAAATATTTATAAATGAACATTAAGTATTATCCTCTGAGAAATGATTTGATAGTTAAATGATCAAGAAATATAACCAAGGTACCTTATATAAACAGTTATATATGAGTAGTAAAGTTTGATCATTTTCAATATCCATTCTAACTAAATTTAATTAATCAAATGTAAGTTTTAATTAATTTTTGTTAAATTGACAATTCACGTAATTTTAAAATAATTTGATTTTATGCCAGAAGTGTTTATTTGCATGTTAATGTGTGTGCATAGATGTGTCTTCAATAGAGGCCTCATCCTTATCATTGGATTTAATTAACATTGTTATATATATATTAGTATTCATAAATAATCTGTTGAAGTTTATATACCCCATAAAGCTAATTACTTTGTTGGGTGTGTGCATACAGTTTGATCAGTCAATTTTGTTACATTTATTTCTCTGTTTATTTAAAAATTTTAGACTGTCAGAAAACTTTCACTCAGGATTTGAATTTTCACTTAAACAGTTAGTCCATAATGGTTTTTATAGCTATTTAATATTGGCTGTTTTGTTTGTTTGAAGGTGTCTCATTATTATCATTATTAAATTTTATATATTATTTATTTATTTAAATATGTATGATTATATAATATGCATAAATTTAAATATTGTGTTAGTAAACATTATTACATATAGGTTTTTAATTTCATATTATAAATATACTGTTTTTGTTTGTCATTTTTATGAATGTTTTTAAAAATAAATGAATAAATACAAGTAGCTAGCTAAATTAATTTATCTTCATTTTCTGTTATGGGGACAATTCTTGACCCATATTCCACTATTTCACTCTCAGACCTGATGGTATTTTACAAAAGGAGAATAATATCACACATTTCAGAATCTACAATATTACATAATCCCTAACTGGGAATAATCAGATAACCATTTATTTGCCTTTATGTCTTGCTAAATACTTTAAAAATTCTGAGCTTAAATGGAAATTCTTCAGCTGTTTGAAAAATGATACACTATATGATTAACCATGTTGCCTCTTGTTTTCTTTGAATAATTTATACTGCAAGCAAAATGTTCTGAAAGCAGTAGTGGGTATTCTGTAGATATATCCCACTATCAGTAAACAGAATAGTTGTTAAGAAATGGGCATTATTAAAATAATGTTCTTCAGCCTTTTTGCTAAATTCCCTCAATCAGGGAGTGAAGATTAAACCACCATAAAGATGTGATGGATATTACTGTTTGACACTTCTTTTTCAATCATCAGTTAAACAAGAAATTTTTGCTAAAGTGAGAGAAGATAGCAATTGCTATATTGTCAGTTGATGTCCTTGAAAATTATCTTAATATAATTCTGTTCCCTTAAACTTTGAAACTATCTATTTGCTATCACAACTCTGCATTGTCTTATAGTCCTTACATATTCTACTCCACAATAAAAGTCTCTCTGATATCTTCTCATAGAAGAACATTAAAAGAAAGGACAATAATTCATCAAATTTTCTAATTTCAATTGGTGAGAATTTAACTATTTTCCCTTTTACTTTTTTTTTTTTTACCCACTAGCTAAGAATAATTAGTAGCCAATATTTCTGAGCTAGCTACATGAAAAAAAGATCTCATACTTAATTGGAACCTCAAAAAATTTTCACATTTATATGGGTTATAATTTGAACCTTAGATTACTTACATAGGAAATGGATGCACTATGCAGCCCATTAATATAAAATAAATATAAGGAGAAAGATTAGTTAGGTGGACAAACAGAAATTTATTTATAGTGATTTTTATTTTCTTTTTTTTTTAAAAAAATAACTTTTTATAAACTAATTAAATATTTGTTTCATTTTTTCTTATTGTTTTTTTTTAAGGGTTTTGGTGTGACTTGGTGCAGAACTATTGGTCTTATGACATCATATTTTATTTTTGTTGATAGTGGTCGTAGACATTTAAGAAAACAAATTGAAATTCCCTTTGTAGGTCCATTTTTATTATCTGGTGTTGCAGCAACTGCAGCCTGGTGGATTATTTGGCCTCTAGAATATATGAAATCTCAAGTTCAAGGGAATTATGGACAGTAAGTTAATATTTGAAATATAAATTATTTGATTAAAATTTTATATGAAATGTTTTTAAGCTATTCACCACATATCTTTTAAGATTATTATTTTGGGGTATAGATAGTAATCTGGTTTCACTTTCTCATCTAAGAATCAAGAAATTGTCCAACTTTGCAATTGAAAGAATAATTAGAAATTTTCTAGATTTATTGGAAGTTAAAAAAGCTTATTTAAAACAATATTCTTTTCCAAAGTAAATGATACTGTTCTCTAAGGCTGGAATGATTCACTAAGGTGGTGGTAGTATCTGGTGCATTTGGAGCATTGAATAGAAATGAGCGATAGAAGCATAAAAAAAGAAGAAAATTTTGAAAAACCATTTATATACCATTTCTTGTGTAATATAAAGTCATAGTGATTACTTTATCTTCTAAGTAAACTATAAAATGCAAGTTCTAACCAACTAGTGGTCATGCCCTCCGACAAGTTTTAACAAGAATGGATTTTTGTTGATAAGTCTAGCGTGCATTAACAATAATGTGTGTGTATGTAATGACTTGATTAAAATATGATAATTTAAATATGAAATGTATGAAATCTAATTTAGATTGTTTTTTAATTATGTGAAAAACAGTTAACAATTGTGTAAGCACAATAAGTATTTAAAAATTTTGATTCATAATCGATATCTTCAATCTTTACGGATCACATACAAAGTTAATTGTATTATTGTTGTTTCGATAAAATAGAAATTTAGTATTTTTATATATTTTCTTACATATCTACAATACATTTTTGTGTCTTCTAGTATTTAGAATCATAGCAGGCTTATGTCAATACAATATTATCAGACATATGCAGTCAATAAATTTGTCAAATTTTTTTTTTTCAATATTAATGAAAACAGGAAATGAAATCATTATAAAATTATTAATCATTAACATTTATTTATATTTATTATATCATCAGCGTTAATAAGCATATGTTAATAAGAAGAAAAAAAATTAAATAAAGATTACTAAATTAAATCTATTAACTGATTTTATTTTAGGGCTAAATCTTGCCAGAAGATAAAACAAAAAAGTGAAGAAAACTACTATAACTGTCAATTATATTTAATTATTTCCTTTCAATCATTTCAATTAGAATCCAGGTTACAAAATTTATTCATGTCATTCATTGCTAAAATAAATCAGTAACTTTTAATTTCATCTTATTATTTAATAAAATCTAAAAAGATGGTATTTTTTCTTGTAAATTTTATTATATTAATTGAATAAGATTAAAAATGCAAGCATTTTTGTTGTTGTTATTCTATTCTATCCAAATTTATTTTTATGGAAGTGAGATATGGTTTTCCTATTAGTATGCATAAAGGTACTGAAAAAATTTATTTATGCATACATCATACTATAAAAATGTGATAAGATTTTAAAACCAATTTTACGTTCTTTATCTTATTGGGGATATTGATGTTGAAACTGATCTATGAATTTATGGGATATCTGAAACAAATGAGTAATGGACATCTTGAAAAATATTTTATGGTCGACTTCCTGTAAGATTCTTTGTAGTTGATGCAGATGATGGTCATATTATAAAAATTATTTTGAAAAACTATTGTTGCTTTTATTAAAAAAGTATATTGCTGCAGAAAGGAGTTTGCTATTAACTGAAAGGAGACCCTTTGATTCCTCTTGGAGGCCTTAAAGTAACTGAGCAAGGCAAATTCCTAATGTCCACTCCATACGTTCTTGTCGTTGCAGCTGTTATTACTATGTGATTATTCATATAGTATACGAACATGGATGGGCTGCTCACCAACATGCATTAGCCAGTGTGGTGAGTTTATTGGCTTTTTACCTCCGAGTTTAAGAATTTTTTTTTTTTTTTTCAATATATACAATCATGACAGACAAAAATAAATCATAGCCCTTATTCCCAGAGGCTATAAAGTCACCAACCAAGGCAGCGGTTGGTGGCCGAAGGCGGAAGGTGCTAAAAATCCCCTGATTGCGGACTCAGGCTGACATTTGATGACGACTTTTTATTTAGGTACTTACAACTGCAGATCACTTTCAAGTGAAGGAAGATTGCAAGAGTTAGAAGAAGAACTGTCTTATATTAAATGGGACATTATTGGACTTTGTGAAGTTAGAAGAAAAGGTGAAGAAACAATTGATTTAAAAAGTGGACATATATTCTACTATAAAGACACAAATATTGGAAATACAAGTGGAGTAGGATTCATTATAAATAAAAAATTTAAGAACAACATTGTGGAGATTGATGGTGTATCAGACAGAGTGGCAAGATTAGTTATACAACTTAATAGCAGATACCAAATGCAGATAATTCAGGTTTATGCCCCAACAAGTTCTCATAGTGATGAAGTTATAGAAGATTTTTATATGGATATACAAAAGGCTTTTGATCAGAGTAAACAACATTTTAAAATTGTTATGGAAGACTTTAATGCTAGAATTGGTAAACAAATGAAAGGTGAAAATGCTGTAGGTAATTTTGGTTATAGTAATAGAAATGAGAGAGGACATAGACTTGTGGAGTTTGCAGAAAAAGAAAAACTTTATATTATGAATTCTTTTTTTGAGAAAAATGTTAAAAGGAAATGGACATGGAAGCATCCAAATGGTGGTACAGCAGAATTGGATTATATTTTGACTAACAGAAAATACATATTTCAAGATTGTAATGTTCTTAATAAATTTAACACAGGAAGTGATCATCGATTAATAAGATGTAAGATACATGTTAATGCAAAACTAGAGAGACAAAAATTTATTAAGAAAAACAATATTTACAGTTGATATTCCTAATCTTCAGAAACATTCTAATGAATTTAAATTAGAACTTACAAATCAGTTTCAAGTATTAGTAGATTTTGAACATGATTCAGATTTGAATGATATTAATAGGAAAATAAGTGATACATTTTTAAAAACTGCAACAAAGATAGCTGGTAGAAAAAAGCAGCAATTGACCAATAAAATTTCTACTGAGACTAGAGAATTTATGAAGAAAAGGAATATGAGGATATACAACAATGATGCATTAAAAAAGATTGAATATCTCGAATTTTGTAAAATGGTGCGGAAAAGAGTTGAAAATATATATCGTTTTTTTAGTGTAACATATTCAAATGGAATATGAAATTTAACATTATTTCCACCAGAATGGTTATTACATTCAATAAAATGTTTAAAATTATTAATTTAAAAAAATGCAACTATATTCCATAATTGTTAATAAACAGTTTACACACTATATTCATGTACAAGTCAGTATTCATAATTAATAATAAGTTTAGTAAAATATTTATTCTTTATTATTTGATTCTATTTTTTAAAATAAAATTTTTGAAGTTATGCTATATTCTGAATCTGTATTAAGAGTTAAATTTTTTATCATTAAAATTTATTATAATTGCTTATTTTATATGAGATTTTGACTTATGATGAGTATTTGGAAACAAATTACTCTCATTATTTGAAATAATAATATATATTTAATTACATTTCTTATGAACAGCTATCACCACCAGCAGGTGTTCACAAGTGAATATGGTAATTTCAGTTTGAAGAAGAAAAAAGAAAACAAAAAAATAATATACTCTAGAGATGAGTTTTGCCATGATAATACAAATCAATCCATGAATCGCAAATGTATCCACCTATAGAAGACACTAATTTATTAACTGTTTATTTGATATTTTGTAATGCTGTCTTCTAATTTCTTGATAGACTTCAATTAATTCTTTGTCTAATTGTAGCTTTTCATTGTAGTATATCCTCAATCATGTCTTCTCAATAAAAACAATCAATGTTTTCATTTCTTTAAAATATCTTCAAGATAATCTTTATAACTTAAATGGGTTCTGTCTCATGAAAATTGAGATCCAGTTTATTATAAAATTATTTTAGGATGTCTTGTATTTCTTCATTTCAATAAAGATATGATTTCACAATAATGGATTCCACAGTATCAAATCATATTGATTGGTCTTATAATCATCTTGTGCTCATATTTTTAAAATTTTACAGAGAATCTTAAATAAAAATTTTCTAATGCCTTTTTGGATTCAAGTCAACTAGTACACATTCTTATTTAGCACCAGTTTTCATTCTAAATGTCTTAGATTTTCTATTTTTAGTAATATCAATTGTCCTCTTTTTATCATGTAGAAAGTATATAATACAAATAACATTTGATGGTCAGTTGACTAATGTCAGACAATTCCATAGATATATTTAATTAATTCCTTCTATTTAGTCCATTCTAAAACCATCTCCTATAAGTTTGATACTATATCTAAATTTCCAGACTAATTTTTAATTATTACACTCACATATCTATCAGTCACCATTAATTACCCAAATTAATACCATGAAATTCAAAAACATCTTAGAGTCCAGTAATCTCAAGTTTATAATTGATAGTTCTGAAGGAAATAGTTTTATTCATAATACAGAGAAAGTCATGTATAGCCTTGTTTGGCATATATTAAAACAACTTTATTTTATTCTATTTGTGTATATAGTTATTATTAATTTTTTTTTTTTTTTTTTTAGAAAACTTTCTGTATGGCAACGTATGCGACTTGTTATCAGAGAAAGAGGTGGATTTTTAGCATTATATAGAGGTATCATGCCTGGATCTGTTCGAAGCTTTTTGGCCAATGGAGTTAGCATGGTGGTCATGATGAATGCTCAAAAAGTGGTTACAAAACTGGGAATAAGAAATTCAAATAATTAGACTTTTTTTTTGTTTTGGAACATATCAAATACATAGACATTCCAAATATTTATTATACACCTTTGTGTTGTTAAAAAGCACTTTTTTTATTATTATCTTATCATTGCAGGGTCAATATTAAAAATATTTTTTTAAAATATATGTGTGTTTTTAAGGAAATGAAATATCATTCTCTCCTTGTCATTAATGATTTATATTTTATTATATCTATTTTGCATATTTTTTATTTTTATATAGCATATACAAAAAAAATAGTTTTTCCTTTGTTTATTTATTTACAGATGCTATAGATTTTTGGAACATTTTCTAACGACACTTTACTTTCCAGGCACAGTGACCTCAGTATTCTGACAACATATATATATATGTGCATGTATTAATTGATTTTGGAATGTGTAATGGAGCATATTAGCACAGATATATTCAGGTGCACTATAAATAAATAAAAAAAATTTTAATAAATCTAAAAAATTAAATTAAATTGTAAGGATGTAAAAATAGAAAAAGTAGTATCTTAAAAAATCAATTTATGAAATTTTAAAATTCTATTAACAACTCAGCATCATCAAAAAATATTTTATTAACAGTACAAATATATTAGATATAGCATTCAAAATTCTAATTATGTCCTTAATCGGAGAATAATATATATATACTTATAGTCACATGATCACTATTTGTTATGCTAGCACATTACTGTTATTAAAACAGGCAAAACTCTCCATATAGTAGTGCCACTCAGTGCCAACCAGAGTAATCAATGGTTGTTAAAGAGCCAAAGACATCAAAATGTATGGGTACTGAACTGGGTTCAGACCCATATGACTATATAAGCTATTGAGCTTAGATTGAAAATATTATTGTGTTTTCAATTTTATTCTCATAGTTTTGTAGTTAAGTAGAGACAAAAGGTGGCTGCTGGAGGGTTGCATTAGATCCTAAGATCTAGATGCAGTGCTCTCAGATCCAAAGCTCCTCACTGACAAAGGCCCTAAGCCAGAAACTAGTATGGGGATATTGGATGAGTATGCACTGGATAGGGATTTTATGCACAAGCCTTCTGGCATCCATTGATTACTCTGGTTGGCACTGAGTGGCACTACTGTATGGAGAGTTTTGCCTGTTTTAATATACTTATAGTCATTTATGTATAAATACCAACTAAAAATTCAAGAACATTGAATCATTTTTAGTGAGAGTAATTAGAGGCTAAAACTGCTTTGAATCATAATAGTTAAATTACTATATATATTGGGTGGTTACCAATTCTCATTAGTAATTACTTATAAACAAATTTGGCCATCTCTAGAATAATAAAAAAAAGGGAAAGCATTAGAGATGAGTTTAGTATTATCTATACAAACCAAACTGAGCAATAAACATATTCACATGCTGCTTTTATAATCCGATTTTTTTATATCTTATGATACTATCTTTTAACATCTTTTGAATGGAACATTATTTTTTGAAATACTTCCAGACTTTGCTTAATTATAACTCTCCATTGTATTTTATTATTAGCCATATCTTCCTGATGAAAGCAGTTCAATATTGCACTTTTTTTAAAATGTATTTGAGATTATCTTTATAACATAGACAGAATCTGTCTATCTCATGAAAACAGTAATTATTGTTCATTCATTTCAATGCCAAATCCAATGAAGATGTGATAGTATCACATCTAGCATCCTGGATGTAATATATTTATATTTTTAATTGTTGTATTTTTATAATGAGCTTAAGCAAATTAATACAGTTTAAGTGGATCTTAATTGTTTTCTATACATAATTTTAATATGCATATTATATTAAAGGACTTTTTTAAGTGTTTCTTTTTAAAATTACTATATAAAGTGCATATTTATTTTTAAAATATGAGTCAGAGTAACAAATTATCCTTTGGTGTACTCATTGCGAAATAAGATTTTAAAAGAATATAGGTATATATAATGATTATTGGTTGTGCTGAAGAAATATATTTAAATAGGCATATTTCAAATAGTAACAGCATAAAGGAGAGCAAAGCAAAGATGAGTGCTAACAAAACTGAAAATCAGATTAGTTAAATTGTTTCTATTTTATAACCACTAATTATTCTTGGGTATATAATCTCATCTTCCTACTACTCTCATGATCTGGAGTTTATATCTGGCAAGTGAAATTCTTTTGAAGAGGTTTAGGATTTTTCTCATATGTAACTGGCTCAGAACTAACCCAGTTATTCATCCAACTTTATTCACTAAGTTGGTGTATCTAGCTATTCTTAACTAAAGAATGGAACAAGAAAAGAAAACTATTCATCCCCTTATCATCTGTCAGCAAGCTGGTGAGTAATGATTCTCTTTTTATTCCTTTATTTAAGGCTATAGGAGATTTCTTTGCCATTCCTTGTATATTTAAAAGGCTGTTAAAATATGCAAATAGACAAAACATTACTGTAAAATCTATCAAAATATACATTTTTAAATTTATGAATAACTTTGTAATAAGATATTACATTTAAAGCAGTAAATAACTTATCATATTACTTTAAAAAAAATAAAAGAAAAAAAATTGTGACTTATTACTGTGTATTTGGGTGCATTTGTAGTAATTCCAAAATTATGATAAGCATTACTTGACAATTTTAAACAATCAATATCACATAAAATGATGACAATATTTTTTTTAATATGATAATGCCTATTTTAAGTCTAATTCAGGATGTGATACATTGCCTCTCCGTTATGAGAAGAAAATATATATATATTTATCTTTGATATATAACTTACTCTGTTGTGTATTTGCCCACGATTTTCAAAGGGCAAATCACAATTAATTAATAATTAAAACTAAATTTAGTACTAAAGATTTATTACAAGTTACACAACACAAAACTAGAATATATAGACAAGCTTAAATATATACAGACAAATAAATGAATCACAGAGTTCATAAAGTCTTTTAACACTCTTTAAATATAATCTGACAATTACTATCTTATTTAATGAATTGACTCCTTCCACAACTATGCTAAATAAATACAAATTCCACAACTATGCTAAATAAATACAAATTCCCCAAGCTAAAACCTAAGAGCCCTTTGGGCTTTCAAAAAACAAAATATTGGGACGACCGGCTTAAATACTAGTTGGATTTTTATACCTTTAGATTTTGAAACATCTGGGTTTATTCCCTTGAAGATGTTGGCTGGTTACCGATGATAGTTGTTGCACACAAAAAACACACTTCACCAACATGAAAGAGCACTTAACTCTAAAATCCCAAGTTTTTATAGTCTTCAGTTTAATTGTTCTTTTATCAGCAATTTTCCATTACATAAAATTCCTTTGCGAAAGTATTTACTTAATTTCACTTTCCAGAACTACTATTTTCGTAAGATTTTATCTTTACACTAATCAGTTCAAATTTTGTTCTTCTGATCTTTTCGTTCAATCTGTAGAAACCTTTTAATTACATAACTATTCATTTTCATTCCTAGAAGTTTCCAGTCATTAATTAGTACTTTTAACTTTAATTTCTGGAGTATTCTTATCGATCTTTTTTACTCAAAATTTTAGTTTTAAATTTAAATTTCTTTTTATTACCTCTCTATATCTCAAATATGTTCTATCTCGATAATATGTACATCTATTGTTCAATGCTACCATAAAATTAAATTAGTAAATGATTAAAAGATTTCCTCTTTCATTACTTTCCTTATTTGTAATAGTAATTAAACAATTTGTCGGACAACTACATGTAGTTCAAGCATTAGAAGTGACAATCTAAACTTTTATCCAAGATTTTAGTTCTTAAATCTGTCACTTCACACTATGATAACTAATAATAGTAATAATAATTATAACAACACTAAAAGTATTTTACTGAAATAAGATCTTGAAACAATTCAACATGATTAATGAAATCTTTTTGGTTAACATCTAACTTTTTTTAAAAATATTTATAACAAATCATTTGAAAACACTAGCTGAATTTTCTCAAAATTTCAATAACAACATTAAATGGCAAATATCCTTTATCAAATGGTCAATTTTGTTTTTTTTACTTTTGATAAACTAGAATTTCTGAATACATACTGCAAAACTTTTAATAATTCTTTTTCTGACTGTAAAGGTTTTAATATACTATTTTTAACACAAATATGTTACTGTGCAGCCTTTAAGAACTTTTTTATCAAGTAAAATGTACCCAGATAATATTTCATTTATATATATAATATTAAACAGTATATGAATTGCCATTACAATAATTTTGAAATATAAATAAAAGCCATTCACTAAGCATTTTATGATAATGAAAAACCATTGAAATCAAGTAATAAACAATTGGTCATCATTTCACAAACTCTTAATCAAACTACTATATCATCTTGTGTTCAACATTCATTATGATCCTGATCTTATATAATACATATTTAAATGTAAGTATTCATTAATAACTAATAAATAAATTTACTAATTTATATTTTCATCTTTAGTGATTATCAAATATTATTTTTTAGTTGTAGTGCCGTTGTCTAGCTATCTCCAAATTGCCTTTAGGCAGAGAATTTAACACAATATTTTTTAGAAATATACATAATTCTAATTCTTCATAAATAAATAAAAAAAAGTAACAATTCTAATTTAAAAAAATTGTTACGCTTTTATTAGGTAAATGTATGCCATGGACTCAGTATCCATAAGGATACAACATCTCATTAAAGTAAAAACTACATATTACATGTGTATGTTTTTTATTTTTACAGTTAATGCACTGATATTTATTTGACCATTCGAGATTTATTTGAAACCTATCAATGCTTAAGGCCTAGTTGAATTTATCTATGGGTCATTTGCTTGTAACTTGATAAAGTTAATCTAGCCTAGACTTGAACTCTAGATCCACGGTTATTGCAGGGGAATACTATAAACCATAAAACTTGTATTAGACTTTGCTTTGTAAATGCTATAAACCATAAAGCTTTTATTAGGCTTATTTATGCATGTGTGGGTAGTATAAAGTTGAGTTTATAATTTACACCATACAAAAATTATAAATTTAGTTTTTAGCCATTGGAATAATTAACCAATTATTTTTTAGATGTTTATATCACTATGAACATTATATATAAATTACAGTACACACATTTTTGGGGTTTCATTAATTTGGCACTCTAATTATCAAACAAACTAATTTTCATCATATTTAAATTCAGTTTGTTTTATTATGACCATGCAATCATTATTATAAGTGTAAATTTAAGCAAGTAATTTCTTCTCCAAATCAGTAGGATACAGTGATAATTAAAATAATTTGTTTTTTTTTTATCATGTTAGATCCTACTTGTTTTGTATTAAAATTTGAAACATTGAAGGTTTGACTTTCTTAGCTATTACTGTTTTTAAGGATATCAGTTGACAGTTTTCATTTTATTAATTTTTCATTTTTGATTAATAATTCATTACCATAATAATAAAAAAACAGAGATCTTGTTTTATCTAATTCAATAAAATAAAATGACTTAGTGATACAAGTGGAACCAATCTCATTATTGTTATCTACCTGAAGGTTATAATTTCAATCTTTTATGTCATTGTTTGGATATCATTATTTGTTCTGCCTTCAACAAACAGTTCAGTGATTGTGAGAATATTTGATTTAAAAGATTCGATCAATTCCCATCTGAGAAACCATTGTGTTCTGCTTATTACTATGTGCGTGAATTTTGCTTGACTTTCTATTATTGACAATATGATAAACCAAAGAAAATATATTTTCTTATTGAACAATTTTATAATAAGTGACAATATTTGAGAATATAGTATTTTATAATTTGTAATTTTCTAATTCTTGAAAATTTAATCATTTATATAGTATTGGATATTTTGGTGAAAAAGCTTTATTTTTAACATTTAACTTTATAGTCTCTGTATTGTTTCTTTTTTTTAAAAAAAAAAGTTGATTCTCAAGTCATTTTCTGTTAATACATATTTGCTTTAAGACAGGTTTGTTTTATGTACTGTATAAGAAAGTTATCTATGATACCAAATTTAATGGTGCCAAAGTGGAATCAAAGAGCTTTATGTAACCAGTCTCTGAAATGTAACTTTCTTCAAAGAGGGTTGTCACTGTTTCTTTTTAATTAGAATCTTAATTTTAAATGCAAAAAGTAAACATTCATTGTTGTCTTTTTTAACACTTCCTATATCCAAAATTAGTACAAAATCTCAAGATATCTTTATTGAACACAGGATCACTAATGAAGTGAAAATACTAAATTTTTGCTTTTATTGATTTTTTTTTTTTGTTGTTGTTGCTGTTAACAATAATACTGATTTATGACATAAGCTTGCAGCATTAAAAAAACTGGTGTTGATTCTAATATAAATTAGAGATCGTTATTTTATTCTTTCAAAATTTCTACTCTTTGCCTTAGTTTAACTCTGATTTAATTATTATTTAGGGTTTTCAAAAAGTGACCTTACAACTCTAACTTACAAAATATTGTACTTTATATATTTATCATAAATTACATTCAAACATTTTTATAGTACCCTTAATTTTAAGGAAACCTTCCACAAGGCACTTCTCTTCATATTTTAGAAGTTTTACCATTGCCAGTATTTAAGCAATTATTTTTGTATTTATTTCTATCTACTTCAATAAAATGCATTATTCTATTGATTGTTAGTCTTTATTCAGATACGATACTCTTAAAAGTTTAAACCAGAAATAAGTGGTCTACATACTATATGTGCCACCACTTTGACTTTTTTAATTACTTGTTTAATTCATGAATATCTTATTCAGTTAAGTAATTTCCTTTCTGATTTTATTATATAAAATATTTATGAATTTTCTATAAAAATAATTTTGATGTAATTTGTACTAAACACCATGTGTATAAATTTTTTCTTTTAGTGATATAACCAAGTTCATGTTATGCAGTTTCTCCTATCAGCTGCTGCTCAAAAAAGGTCCATGTTTGTTTTAAATCAATATTTTATACTTTGGATTTTTATCTATTTTAGGAAATTTTTATTAAGAATCGTATG
Source organism: Epiperipatus broadwayi (assembly GCA_028023455.1). Classification (NCBI taxonomy): domain Eukaryota; kingdom Metazoa; phylum Onychophora; class Udeonychophora; order Euonychophora; family Peripatidae; genus Epiperipatus; species Epiperipatus broadwayi. The sequence goes on from JAQFVV010006251.1 coordinate 5,189,458, forward strand.
ATTTCAATATGTAGAATTTGATCAGGATATCTAGTAAATTATTTTTTGATTTTAGGTTGCTTTTGCAATTATTGGATAATCTGCTTTTTATCATTTTTACAATGCTATGTATTTTGGTGGAGAGTGGAAAATATCTAATATATCATATATGCGCTTCTTAAATTAAATCATAGTATTGTCTTGACTATATTCAGGCATATTAAGCTTCAGCACTATATTTGTAATAACTATCAGACTTGAAGTAGACTTGATAAAGTAACATTTATATGCCTCATTTGACCATTGATTTATATTCAGCTTCCTTTATTAAACTTTGGATGATAGTTTGTTTATATATGTATGTAAGTAGCCAATTTGTTGTCTATAAGAATCTGTATATGTGATTTGTCCACTAGACATATGAATTCATTAAAAGGTACAACCTGTGAGGTTTAGGGCAATAGTATAATAGCTGGCTCTGGAGTTCAAGATCCATGGTTTGCAGTTTCAACTCTACACTTCCAGTGCTCAAACTTCTTTGAACTCTCATGCAATAAGCCATTTAATTATTTTTTATTAAAGGATATTTTATTCTTAGATAAAATGGTATTTATGCATATATATATACAGAGTTAAATGTAAATAATAATTAATGACTGAATAAAAATTTAAATTATCTTTTTTTTCATATGAAGTCAAAAGAAAAAAATTGAGAGAAATTCTATTCAATTCTTATGTTATTTAATATAATAAAAAATTTTGAAAATCTTTTCTGACATAACAATAGAAAAAAACACAATTTATTTCTATTTTGATCCCAGATGGGTGATAATAGAAAGATTTTGTATGAATAATATTGGCAGAAGTCTTCTTCAAGTTTTCAAAAAATACCCTTAGACAAGGCGTAATACTTGAAAATTTAAAAAGAAGAAAATCACATGCATATATATGACAGGGTATATATTTTCCATATTGAATTTAAAGTTGATTATCCACAAGAACAAAAAATTTATTTCATTAATGCAACATGGAAATAGGTGAATTAATTTTCAAAGAAAGATAACTGACGAACCAAATTCCATTATGTCATTTATATAATTTAGATTGTTTTTTGTTCAATTAATATGTGTATATATATATATCAAGGATAAATTCTAAACTGCAATAGGTTAGATTGGAGCTCTGAATTTGAAATCTAAAAAAATCAGCAATAGTTAATTATTAGAGAAGCATACCAATCATATAAATTAATATTAAATTTTTTATATTTATCAATCAAAAGTGGTCCCCAATCTTATCTCAAAGGAGTACCTGAGAAAACTATCATCACTGTTAATGTGTGGTGATTTCATGAAAATAGCTTGATGAATTATTTATATTTCGAACCATGAAAAATTATGAATTATTTATTTTATGTATATGTTTGTCAAAATGGTTATGAAAATTTATATAATGTAAGTACACTTACCTCTACATTGCTGAAAATTAAATATGTATCTTAATATTATATCTACACCTTCATGAGTCATGTGATTTACTAAGGCAAATTACTTGATTCATCATCTTTACTAAAACTTAAAATACCCATTCTATACAGTAAGCTAGCAATAGTAACTCCATTTATAATGAAATTATAATGACAATAATGGGTACATCATATTATAATCATAATTTTTTTTTTACAGTCAATACATCAACATTCATCTAGTCATTTCTTTGTGGCTAATTGAGTTGGCTATGATCCCAAGCTTATTTGTGACCTGAAAAAATTTCAAGGTTCATTTCACTCTCACTTGAACCTTAGGTCATAAACATGGCCAGCATTGAAACCCTGAAGTTTGTTATTTTTATCACACATTTTAAAATATGTGATAGAATTATAATACTTATGTTTTTAATTAAATCATTACTATGTTAAAATTTATTCTGGCAAACTGGCTTACTTCATTTGGCTATGAATAATTTACACAAAGAGATTATTAAGCCAAAAATATTTAGCATAAAAAATTTTATTTTCAATTAATCATTAATTTTATTTAAGTCTTTAATGTAGTCAGTTTTAATTTAATTTATGGTTAAATATAAATGATTTTAGTATCTCTTTGTAACATTCCATTATCTACTTGTAACATTGTTACATATGCATTTATCAATGTTCTTATACCATATACCCATCTACATTATATATATATTATCTTTGTTTTAATGTAGAAATATGTCTATTGAGAAAGTTAACTAATTCAGAAATTTCATAATATCCTAATAAAATTGCAAGAGAATTCTTTGAATTTTTTCACTACTAGATTACTTAATTTTGAATATGCACATTTTAAAAAAATAATAATATATACAAAAAATAAATATATACCTATCTTAGAATAAAATAAATATTTTTAAGTAAATATCCATAATTGTTTTTAAAAAAAAGTGAAAATGTAATGGTTAGTATTTACCCACTTTTTTCATGTGAATCTGTTGTTGTAAACTTCAAAGCTTATATGATGTTTCTGTTATGTTTTTTAATCTGTTCTTCCCCAATCCCCCAGAAAACAAAATAAAATTGGGGTGAAAAAAAAAATCTTAACTCTAAATCAACTGACATGAAGTTTACAACATTAATAAATTTTTAAAAATAGATTTCTGTACAGAAAAGCAGATTGGAAATAGATGGAAATTAATCAGTAAACTTTTTTATTATATAAAAATAAATATATAGAATAAATGCACGTATAAAGGAAGTATATAGGTGCTTTAAAAGCCCAAGTTTATAATTGAGATGAGAGTGAGAAATATATTGTTGAATTATTTCTAATCTAGTGAAATCATTAATACAGAAAGGCTCAATTACCAAAAGTGTCAGATTAACATTATTTATCTGTAATATTAAAAAAAAAAGATATATTTGTGCTATTGCTGATAACTTGATTTTAATAAATATTTTGTGATTAAATTAAATACATTTAAATCTTTTACATCAACGAAAGTATTCATTATATATATATGCAAATCCCTTTAATTTATTAATACAATAATATGTCATATTAATGGCTGCCATTTTTGTTTTAAAATATCACCATTTCTCTAATTTTACGAAGTATCCTGCAGTGTGTAATGTGTACATAATATTTCCAAATGTATATGCAATAAATTCTAATTGATCTAAAAAAAACCTCTAAATAATTTCTTTATGTTTTATCTATTTGACAAAATATATGTTGTAATAAAATTATTTAAATAGCATTTACACTTTTTTTTACAATATATAAAAACTTCAAGTAATTTAGTTTAAAAATACTTTCTATTAATGGAAAAAAAAATGTTTTTTTTTTTCAAGTGAAAACTTCAGGTTTGATTGCAAACTGCTTTTTTGTTCTAATATTTAAGTGGAAAAAAAGTGTGATAAGGCTATTAACTTGATTAATTATTAAATTGTTAATTGAAGGCATTCATTAGTTTAAATACTGTTAAAAATATGTTTCAAATAATATACTTCTTACAATAACAAGGATTTTATAAAAATGTTTTTACTATGCTTTGAAAAGATGTGCTTTAATACATTACAGCAATAAAGTTTGTTTGTTTTTTCCACATAAGCCAAATTATTTTAAAAAATTGTGGTATAGACTTATTTTACATTAGTAATTTTTTTTAATTCTTTATCATTTTATGTTTTTGTTAACAAAATAATTAATTAAATATAAATAATGAAATATAATTATATTAATAAAATATTAAAATAATTTTTACCCATCTTTTATAATAATAATGGAATTTATTAATATATATACACTGGTCAGTGAAAAAAAAAAGTAATTTATTTGATGGTAAATTTTGCTTTCTAAAAGATTAAGTTTGCATTCTATTGTTATTGTGAGATGCTACTGTATTAAAAATTCACTTAAAAATATGCTTATTTAATTATAAGTTGCAAAACAAAATATAATAACTGATCTGCATTTGTAAACAATATTTCAAAGTTATTTTTTGATCAGCCACTTTTAATATGTAAAATCTAATTGACATAGTCACACTAATTCATAAAGTTCCAAAACAATTATAAAAATGCAACAAATATCTCATCAATACTTATAGATTTTAAAATATAATGATGCCATTTAGATCTAGTTTTTTAAATGTTCTTTCAGCCAGCATCACATAGAAACATAAGTAGGTTGTATTCACATATTTTTTATAACAATTTAACATTTAAATAAATAATAATAGCTTTTGGTTTAAATTTAATTCATACTATTTTTTACTGATTCATTTAATCATTTTTCAACAGAAAGTAAGTTTGAAACTAAAGATAACTTTTAAATCAATGTCATAAGTGTATTTTCAAACTAATTTGAAAATTTAGAATGTACTGATTTTCAGAAATTAAATATTCAAAAGAGTATTTTTAATATATTAATTTATATATGATGGAAAACTAATGTTTTGAAATAAGCAAAAAATAAATCCAATTCTGTAATTAATAATTAAAAAAAAAGATATATGAAATAATGCAATATTAAAATATGTAAAATAAAGAGATGATTCATTTTTTGTTGTTTTTACACATTGTATTTAACTTTTTTGTTAACCTGTAACATTTGTCCTGAAGCAGTATAGAAGGAAACTAGCTGATTTTAAAAAAGTATTAAGCCTGTAAATTTAAAAAAAGATTAGATTTCACCATTTTTGAATTAGAAAAAGTTTTACTCAATCTAGATTCAAATCCCAGATTAAGATCATGGCAGTCAGATATGTGATAATGTGCTACTTTTTTTTTCTTAAGAATAAAATATTAACATTCATGTAATATTTTTTCTCAGAATTACAACATGATTACATTTTGTTTTAAAGTTTTTGCAAATCAAGGATTATTAAATTCTTAACCCTCTTTTATATTATATAAAATTTTACTTTGAGAAAGAATTGATTTTTTAGAATTAATTAATTATCGATTAATTCCTTCGCCTCTCTGTTGTTGTTTTTTTATCATTTTTTTAAAAGTTTTCATTGAAAACAAAATTTCATTAATACATTTCTTATGGAAAAATAATGTAATATTTTGCATTATTATTTTTTAAAAAAATTATATTTTTAAAAATACTCAATTTTGAGTTTACAAACGTGTATTGTATATAAACAATGAGGATTGCCAATTCCTCAACAAGCTTTGTGATAAATGCTTAGCCAGAGCCAGCATTTAAAATATCTCTGTCAGGAACCCCCAACCCCTGATCATGGTTTCGTGCTTTGGCACTCCTCAGAGAGGTGCCAGGGTAGGTTCAGACACTAGATCTAAAAATACCAACCCAAAGCCCAGCACTTATCTAAAAGTTATCTATTGAGTGGAAAATCTGAAATTTTTCAGACACCTACATGTCTTCAAACACAGCTATCCAACTCAAATAGCTATATGGGGCTGATAGATCTTCAGCCATACCATATATTAGTAGTCTTAGCCACATGCATTTCATATTTATGAAAAATGATTAAAATCTTAGGATATAAAAAAATTTGATTATCAGAGAAAAAATGAAATTTAAATGGGAAATATATTTATTCCTATCATATATATATATACACGATATAAAAGGGTGTTATGACAGTGATTAACATTTGGCACAATACCTATCTGCACTAGATAAATGTTTGAAATTTTTCAGTTTACAAACAAGCTTAGGATTTTTTAATAGCCATCCAATTATTAGTTTTTAAATGAATATCTGATTATTGTTGATTAAAATAAAACAAAAATATTAAATTCACTATCCAACTGCTAGCTAGTGAGTAATGCTTCTTCATTAGAAAGTCCTATGTACTGAGATGAGTTTAGAGAATATTTTTTGATATATACTGTATATAAGGGATACTGAATTTATAAAGCTATATACTAAATAGTTCAGAAATATAACTGCATTAAAATGTTTTTGTTTTATTGACATCTGGTATCAAAATTGAAAACAACTTTTTCTTTTTGTATGTTTATGTGTCTGAATATATTTATGTTTGCTCAGATTTTAATCAATGGCAAATTTGTGACTGATATTATTATGGTTGTTTGTTTAACAAATAGTAGTTATTTTTATTGATTACTTTTTATATACAGTAATTGAGAGATGACAATTTGTATATCTGTTTTCATCTTATACTTAGTTTTCGGGTGAATATAGAGAAACCTATCCAGGAAAACCTCAAAATCTTTTTTTTTTTCTGATCATTAATGCAGTTGTTACAGGTAGATTCATTCTGCAATTACATCATTATTAAAAAAAAATGTTTTGTGCACAAAATGTATATATATTTATTTATTTGTTGTTGTTGTTTTTTTTTTTTAAAAAAAAAAAGAGTAAAAATCAAACTTTTGTAAAAATTTGGAAATAGAAAGTAGGAAATAATTTCAGAGCAGAGAACTCTAGAAATGACTTGCCATTTTATTTACATTTATTTAAATTATAGGGGATTTGAACCCAGACTTTTAAGCTCTCCAGCTATCCAATCTACCTCATACAGCTGAAACAGATGTGAAAAAGATAAATGGATCTCCGTTATATGTATTTCATGCCGAACCAGCAGTCATCAGTTGGTCCAGGTCATCTCCCACACATAATCAGTGCTTGGTTTATATAAGATAGCAAATCTTCAAAATTTAATGGATAGGCTTCAAAGTCTAGGTTCAAATTCCCTATAATTACATCTAAGCTCCAGGAATATAAAATATACCTGTATTTAAATATTAAAATTGTAAAGATGCTTTTAATAGAAAAAATGGAACTTTTTTTTCAATTGTTGGCATTATTGTTATAATAAAAATATTATTTCTTACTTTCTCATCCACCTGTGTCCATTAGTAATATTTTAAAAATCATATATTTGCATATAGATTGGTGAATGCAATCAGAGAGCTTTAAAATGATCCATTCTCCACAATTCTGAAAAATATATAATGTACTTATACTGTATATGGCCTTCATAAATTATTCATCCCAGAATAAACCTTAAAATGATTTGTTATTTAGTGTTATTTTAAAACTGTTTACTGTGCTTAATAAGACAATTTAATATCTTTTATTTAGCACCTTTTCCACTAAGAATGCATTGGCAACTATGAAGAAAACTATATACTGCAATAGAAAAGACGCTTTAGGAACAAAAAGTATCAAACTTCTCCCCCTATGCAATCTCTCGAATGATAGTTTAAACAGTTTTAAGAAATTGACACTATGCTATATCAGATAGATTTTAATATATTGACTTAGTGTGTTTGAACTTAAATCAGATATAAATAATGTGTTGCTTAGCAAGCCAAGATCTGTATCATCCTCATTTAAATAAAAATAAAGTAGTTGAACCTACTAATTCTTACAGATACATCAACAAAATAAAAAAAAAGCATTAAGAGATAGAACTGGATAGCATTCTTTTGACCTTGAACTCTCTACCACTATACTAAACTGTATATGACTAATTAGCCTCATTAAGTATAATTAAATGTTGACTTTATAAGCAAATTGAAAATATTTGTTTGTTTATAACAAATAATGCTTTCAGTGAGTAAGTGACATTTCCATATGTAACACTAAAGTCATAAAGATAATCAGAAAATTTTCGATGTTAGAATGGTCTCATTATATTGAAATGCTAGACTAATTTTTTCATCTGCCTGAAGGCAAGTAAAGAAACTAAATGATATTAATATGGATGTTAAATTTTCTGAAATATTGTTTGAACTATGCATCTATTTAATTAAAACAAATATTAATTGAAAATGTAATGAAAAAATTTTGGGTTCAGCAGTTGTAAGAGAATGGTTTTATCTGATTTAATTAAGATTTGTTTGGAGTTTTTATTCTCCAATCAATTTTAACTAGAGATCTATTTTCCGACCAATAACTATTTGGTTAGCTAGATGAATTGTCTACCCAAAAGAAAAATTCTAAATTTACTTAAATAATGTTAATTACCACAATCAGAAATCATCATGGTTTATTATGGAGGGAATAGTTTGTTGAAGTCTTTTAAATATTGATCCCTAAAATATAATCACAATATGTTATGCATGTTTATTAAATATGTATGTAGCATTTTTAATTTATGTATGTATTACAAAATAAATTGGGGGAAGGAAGATATATTTGTAATGAGATATTCATTAGCAACAAAATGAATATAAGAAATAAGATTGTGAATTTTATTTTTATAAATGAATATTGTTAATATTTATTTTTCACAATTGGTAAATTTTATATGTTTGAATATATTTCATTGTTGCACAATTTCTGCAAATTATTTTTTTAATAAAATATATTAAAAAATCTATTTGACTTTACAGCATTTTATTTAAATCCATAAATAGTATTTTTATTTCATTAAATTAATTCAATTTAAATTTTTATTTATTAAATAATATATATATATTTTAAAAAAGTAATACATATATTAAAACAAAGAAGACCTTTTGATTTCTCTTCAAGATCTGAAGTTAATTGAATGGGATACATTCCTAATATTCCACTCAATACATTTTTTTCAATGTAATTATTATTATGTGATGGCTAGCATGGATTAACTTGGATAGTGACACTAATTAACTTATTTTTGAGTTTAAGACCAAAAAATACCTTTTTTTGCTACTCTGATGCCTATTAGTTCTTAACTAAGACTTCAGTTGAATTATTTGATGGCAGGATGAATATGCTCATTCTTTATTTACAATCACAACAGACAAAAATAAATTATGGCTCTCATACTCTGAAGACTATAAATTTATCAAACAAAGTAGCAGTTTGTGACTGAAGACAGAAAATACTAGAAATAACTGAGTTGCCAAATAAGCTATCATTCTATGATTTTTTTATTGAGCTATATTATGAATTGTATTAACCCAGGTTGCACATTTTAGAGGAGCATCAGTAGTTTTTATGTTTATTAAAATTCTTATCCAATGCTGTCCTATATATATTTCCAGACTAATTTTTGAATTTTTTCATATAGCAGTTATCTTGTACAGTAACCAAGCTACCAGATTGCCATTCAAAATAGTTTGTTTTGAATCTAAACCAAGTACCCATACATTTTGACACCCTCAGTTTTTATAATAACTGTTGTCATCTTTTTTCCTTGATCAAAACTGATTAAGACAAAAAACTACTCTGGGGATATAGATAGAGATTTAATAAACATTAACATCTTTTAATTATTCAAACGTAAAATAGTTTGTGTATCTTGATTAAAATGAAAAAGCATTGAGTATATTGAAGTCAATAATAATTTTTGTTTTTATGTGGTCAGAGTTTGATTGCATTATGGGATCATTCTATATGAAGCAGTCTAACAAGATAATGTAATTAATCTATAGGAGGAAATAATTATAAGTAATTAATCCAAGCAACGAGAAAAAATTGTTTAAGTTAGCAATATTATCTCTTTAGAATAGTGCTTTCTTTAAAATATTTTTGATGATCATTTTAATTGTGTTAGATATTGTTTAATAATTAATAAACATGACATTCCTCAACAAAATTATAGACCCATATCCTTGTAAATAAGGAATGAATAATATATTGAAAAGGGTCCGATTTGCTGTTGTTTTGTTAAATTGGGAATACTGTTCTTTTTCTACTTTCATTTAAATTGTTAATCTTAGTCGAGCCTTTGAAATTCATTAGTAATGGAAGTTGAATTAATTTACAATTTTTTTTTTTTTATGGTTGGGGCATTTGCAGTCATTTTAGAATCTTTCCCATCCAATGAATAATAATTGATATCTGTATACCAATCAATCAATATAATGGATAATTAAAGTGACTGAACTGGCTATATGAAAAATCTTAACTTGCTTGAAAACAAGTTTCTAATCTCATCTCACTGATTCAAAAAAGTATACACAGTGTATGTTCAGAAATTTCATTCGTCTAGTTTCCAATAGAAACAACATTTTCTGTCTTCTTTTTTTTTTTACCTTATTGTCTTCAGTTAATATAGGGTCTGGTTCTCATGAGCTGCTTATATCATTAATCATGTCATTGTATTAAGCTGAGACAAACAATAAGTTTTTATGCACCTATATATTACTCTTAATTACATGCCTAGCAATCATATATTTACTTATTTTTATATGAAAGTATGTAAAACATGCAAAATCCTCAACATTAAAAAAAGGGTCATAAATTTAGTAGAGCAAAAATCCTTTAATGTAATTTTATATGAAGTAATACAATATTTTTTTTTTCATATGTCAAAGCGTTTACCGGGAAGTAAACCCCAGCCAACTGTTTGTAAGGCAGCTATGCTAATCACAAGATCACTATGCCTGATAAATTGCTTATTTAACAAAATGGATAAATCTAGAAAAGATGGCCTGTATGCTAATCACAAGATCACTATGCCTGATAAATTGCTTATTTAATCAGAAATAGTTTTGATAATAGAGATAAACAAATACAATGGAATGTGTAAACATGTCTTTATGAATTTTTCAAAACCTAATAGCATTTAAATAATAAATCATTTATTCCAATTCATGATGCTAACAGTGTTGATTGTATGATATTCATCTTCAGAGCTGCAAATTTATATATGAAATATATATAATTTTGTTGTATATATATTGTGACCTTTTATTTAGGTCCCTGGATTAAATAATCCAAAATTTTAAATGATAATATATTTGGCATTAAAAGCTTAACAAGTGGCTTTCAATAAAGATTGTTTTGAATGCACTGGGAAATTTGCTTGAGTGGAGATAAGATTTCAAACCCAGTCTAAGCTCTGACTAGACTAAAATAATAATTTAAAAATGTTATTAATTGGGAGATAAATATATTGCTATTTTATTGTTGTTGAATAGCAATAATAAAATAAATAGTTAAATTAAATTTGTAAGTCTTTTAAAATGAATTATTATAGTAAATTACTTAAGCATATTTTTTTTAGTTAAGAACACAAAGCTGTCTTGAATAAGTATGAGTAATTATTAAAAATGAAGACAGAGGGGGTAATACTAATTATGCATACCAAAATTATTGGCCAATTCACTCCCACAATGCATCAGAAAAACAAGCTATATATTGTCTAACCCAGTGGTAGGGGGGGGGGTTGACTAAGAAAAACAAGAACCAAGCAACCACAGAATTCCAGTCTGATCTAGAATAAGGAAAAAAAACTCAGAAAATTCTGAAATCTAATTCAATGAAATGATAATATCTGGCTATCTACAAATGTTGGAATAGAAAATCTAAAAACCTTGCAGTCATTTAAACACCATTCTTCTATTGATTGATAGTTCTAAGAAGTTATACAGAAGGAGGAATGGAAACCTTATGCATCCTAACTCTCTCATAAATCTTATTTTAAACCCAGGAAAATTCAAGAGAAAGTAAGCGTTTGCTTTTACTTTATTTATACATGTAAACTTTTATCTTTAAAAATAACACACAAATTATTTATACGTAAATTAAAAAGTTAATTATGTTTGAATTTTGCGCCATTCCTATTATTCAGCAGAACAAGATTGTGGTTGTAAATTAAAATATCAAGAAAAAAAAATAATGATTCGAAATAATATTAAAAACAAGTGTTATGACATATATATAAATAAATTAAAAGTCATTTCGGAATCATCTCACTTTTAATTAAGTAAAGTTAAAAAAAATAATTGCGTGATTTTATTATCTATTGTCTGATGATTTTTATAGCGGGAATCTGTAATGAAAGAAATAATCAATTACCAATTAATTAAAATGTTACAGATGTCATAGTGATAATTGGATAGATTCTTTCTAATATTGATAATCACATCATACTTTGCCGATAAGAATGGAATGAAATAAATATTTACCTTTAAAGTTTTATTGAGAAATATATGTCATTATAATAATGTTTTACAATATTAGAATATATTCTGACTGTTTAAACATTGCTACACATATATGTATTACCGTGCAGGGAAGAATAAAATTAACAAAGAGTTTTAAAAGATAAATATGCTAAGTGTAATAAAATTCCACTAATTTTTCAAGGAAAAATTATCTTGATTTTAAATATAATAAATGATTCTTGTTATACTTCATTTGAAATGCTTACAGAATAAATCAATAAAGATTTTAAAAAGTTTGTTTTGAAGATTTCCATAACCTAAAGAATTATTCAGGAAAATTATCTGGGGAAAAGTAGATAAACTTATCTTTTTAAATCTGCTACAATTGGAAGTATGAATTTTCATCGCTTTGTTAATTATCGATACTGAAACCATCAAATAATGTTTGCTTTTGGATAAGTATTAAATATTGCTCATTCCACACCCAACAGGAGAATAAAATATATATGCGTTATCTGGAATGTTTGCTAATCACAATATTAATTCTTATTTTAACTTACAACAATGAAATAACTTGAACAAATAAGATAAAAATTTAATGGATAAAAATGTACATTCATTTTGTTTATATAATTGCTGTGTTATGTATATTACTTACGTAATGGGTTACTTGGAAATTTTGTTTTTAAAACAGGTGTTTTACTGTGGCATGAAAAATATATATTGAGTTAAAGAAAAAAGGGTGTGTAAAATATATACATCTATTTTATGTATTTTTTTTAGTTAAGGGAAAACCGGAAAATATATATATCGTTTATCTAGAGAGTGTGAAAAATATTTACTTCTCATTTTAAAACCAATTTTAATGTATATTATTAAAGAGGTAAGTATGCAGACATTTTATCAAATATATATATATATTGGAATGACCGAATTATTTTCTTATATAAAAGAAAATTTGATATAAGCCTTTTTCATTTTTGTAATTTTGTATAGAAATGAACTTGTCCACTTTGAATACAAATGCAGGTTTGATCCTTATTGCTTAAATATGTTGTGCTCTCTCTAATAAAAGGATAGTTGTCATTTTAAATGATTAATGATCATTTGACATGTATATTTTGGTGGGTCTGTTGATACATTAATGGTTCTGCAGTGTGAAATGGAATATGTATATTTCCACTGTTATTGTTGGTATTGTTTTATCTTGCTATAATTTGAGAATGATTAGTGACAGCTTTTAGCTGATAGGATGTTCCAATAGAATGGCATCCCATATATTAATATTAATATGGAGCATAGGCTGATAGAGTGTCACCTATTGCTGATTTCATGAGAGAAAAGATTGGTAGAGGCTGAGTAGTAATTAATGCTCATTAGCATAAATAATCCTAGAAAGGATATCCATGGTTTGAATTCTATTCTTTTCATGATGAGGCAAGGCCCACACACATGTGTATACCCATTAAGAGGTAGTAGAATCAACCAGATTATTACACAACTGTCATGTTGTTTTTATAAAGCCTCCCTTTTGAGTGTTAAATTCCTCATGATGATATAGTTAGTTTTCCACCGTGTATGGTGAAGTATAATAGGTCAAAATCATATAACAAGTATAAAAATATTAGATTTAGGAACACTCATCTAGCATAGTGTTTTCTTAATTGAAATAGTATTTATAATGTAGGATCATCATCAGTTGTAGACAGACCAAACCAAAATATATTAATGATTGTGGAAAATTTTAGATGTACAAGTAAGAGATGCACATTGGTAGTGTGGATTCACCTTCATCAAATAATGATGTGACAATAGAATTGTAAGATCAGTTACGTATTCAAGGGTTGAGCTGTGGACATAGGTAATGCTTAATGAGATCTATGTGTATTTGACTTTTAATGTCTAGTCTTCATTTAATGCACTAAACTTATTCATTTCAAATTTAAATAAGTTAGTAATTGCACAGAATATGATAATTGCCCTTATCATATTCTGATAAAAGAAAGGGTTTTAGGAGAATGCAATACTTTTAAAATTTTTTCTGAATTCTAAATTTATACTTGGTGCATATCCTAAAGTTCTAAGTATACTGCTAGTTATAAATTTAAGTGCTAGTCAGCTTAAATAAGTTTTAGTATCTTATTCTTAAAAATATGCCAAAGAGTAACAAATGATATTTTGAATATTATTTTCTAAGCAGGTTGTATCATTTGCTGAGTATATGGTCAAGGGGATACTAAGTATTTGTCCCATCCATAAATTATTTTAATATATTAGTTTTATTTCATGCCATATCTGTGAATTAAAAATTTGTACATATTGTAAATAAAGTTTGTTGTGTTTAAAATTTTATTTAGTTGCATGTAATTGCTATCAACCTATCAGAAGATTATAAATTGAAATCATTATCGACCAATATAGCACTATTCACTATATTGTGCTATATCATAATAATGTTGGTAAGCCTTATAATTTATTGGTACATCTAATGCATCATCACAATAATCGAAATGTTAATAACTTAAGAGTACAGATTATTTTAAGTAATAGATTAAAAGATAACTGTAATATTGATTTGATTGATTTAGTTAAATCCGCAGAGCTATCATTCACTGATCTTGATCACATGGTTTATAATTATTTAAGAAAAGGAATTTGGTAAGTTATTGATTTTAATTATTAAAAAGTCATTCCCAGTCATAAATTTTATAGTTTATGTTAGTTATAAAGTTTATGTGTAATTGCTAAATATAATTCTTAAATTGAGTTTATATTGAGAGCTGTTGCGTACATTATGTTTGGGTAGTGGTAAAATCCCTCTTACTGACCCAAATATATGTTGTATAACAATTTTGAGTGTTAGAACCCTGAGAAGAATTAGTTGTTAAATTTCAAGATAGAATTTAAATTTGTAATGAAATTTATATTTAGTCAATTGTTATAGTTAGACTTGAAATAGATTACTTTCACTGTTTTATGAAAGTCAACTAAGCTTTAAGATGCAAATTATTATTATTTTTTTGGTATAAAATGTATAGTTTGTTTTAACTTCATGATAAATAGTCTGGTTGTGTCAAGCTTGAAATCCCTATTTTTATTTAGCTTATCTTTTTACCATTTAATACCATATTAGGTCATAGTTTACGATTTCAGTCTCCATCATTAACATTGTTCTTCAATTTCATCTTGATCCATTCTTTTATTTATTCATTCTCATTTGACATTAATTCATTATTATAATTGATTGATCATACATTAACTTTTATTCTTTTATCATCTCAACTATTCATTAACTCTTATTCTATCATCATCTTAATCATTCATTATTCTCATACATCTTCGTTCTTTTCTCTTAATTCTTAGACTCATTTCATTTCACTATTTAATGATTACTTCTTTCCATCATCCATTTAGTCATTTACATCATAATTTACTCATTATTTCATTTATAGGTTTAATTTTGTAATCATTCCAGAGATACAATTATTAGTTATTTATTAATTTGCTGAATATCAAATTTAACTCATCTCATTTTGTTTGTGTGGATTTCAAAGCTGGTTTGACCAGAAGTTTTTATCTTTATTAGTCGCCTTGTGATCTTCTTTAGATAGACAGTTTCATGCTAGTTTTATTAAATCCATGAATCATTTCATTAGTTTTACATTTTCATGTCTTTATGCTCATATTCTTGATAATGAGAGTATGATAAGTTGCATAAGAGAATTTAATCACTAAAATGTATGGTATGAGTTGTTGGTGACCAGTTAGATCAGGAAGCTAGATTACAGTTGCGAGTATGGTGATTAACGTGGATGGCATGATGATTAGCTGTAGCTAGGCTACAGTGGTGATTATGGTGCTTAAAACGTGTGGTATGATTCATTTATATTACAGCGGTCTGGGAGAAGGTTACAATATATAGTGCCTTGTATGATACAATGCAGTATAAAATGGTAAGCTTTGGAGCAATATAATATTGTTCACTTATATATTTATTTATTTGCAGCTCTGAAGATTTGTATAAATAAAACTATTACATAAAGATAAATAAAGAATTTTCATGAAAATAAGAATATAAATGATTTATAATGAATATAACAAAAAAAATGCAGGAGAAATAAAAGCTTGGCAATTCATTAAATAAAAGAAAGGTGCATGGTTTTGGTTAGACTTGTTTTGAGATCTAACTTTATATTTTTTATTCCTGAAATTTCTAAATGTCATTGAAAGACTAATAACATCAGAAAATTGATGTGCATAATAATATATTTTTTTAGAGAAACATTTATTGTTAGAAAATATTGTATCAATGCAATTTTTCTTTTTGCCCTTATGTGAGTCTCAACCTAAATTAGATTTCCATTCTGAAGAAGACTGATACAACTGAAATTGTTAGCATAACTATAAATAATATGCATGGGAATAGATGTATAACTGAAATGATTTATATAATGAATTTCTTCCTTATTGCATGTATTGTTAGGAATAATAAAATATAGCCCACACTAATGGAAGTTAGATGCATCCGTATTGAAAACAATGATATCCTACAAATTTGTAGTTTAGAAATCAGAATATAAAAAGTCAGGATTTTAAGAATATTTATAGGAGCAATTAGTTTAAATAAATTACTACATTTCAATGTTAAAATTATATTAGGATTTCAAAGTTTTTATGCTAAGTATATTAGTAAATTTGAAATAATCTCTTTGGAAGCAACTAAAGACTACAATTGTTAACTTGGACTTTGAAGATTTATCATATTACTAGTGTATAAAATTTTCTTACGGAGTATTAATGATACAACTAAAATTGTTAATAGTTCACTAAAAAGAAAAATCTTCACTGTTTCTCCAAATTAATTAAAAATAAACTTTTTTTTTGATTGATTTAGTAATAAAATGTTGAACATTCATAGGCAATATAGAAGTTTAATGAGAGAAACAATCATTGATAAGATATAATGGCTGGTGGATTAAAATTGATATGACTTTGTGATATCGTCTTTTGAAACACTGAAATAATACAACTTAAAATGTTATCATGACTACTAAGTCAGTGGATGACTTATTTGGATAGTGATGATGTTTTGAAAAGATAGAAATAGTAGTTTGATCCTCATTTGACTAAATGTAAAAATTTAGGTGACTGCATTTAATAAGTATTCATCCCATTGATTCATTTAAATTTATGGAAAGTCATCTAGATTGATGAGATTAATTAAACGGGTTTTTGTAATTTTAAAAAATGAAAAGGTTGTAGGTTCTGATACAATCCTTGGAAATTTTAAAATTTACATGGTATGCAAATTTCAAAAAGTTTCTACACCCTAAAAAGCCTTTTCATTACAAATTATAAGTATCACTTTTCAAATGACAAATTTTAATTAATTTTAGATATAGACAATTACATCATTAAATATAAAATTGTTATATTTTGTAAATTTAGTGTATAACCAGAATTTTATTTTAAAGATTAAATATATCTTACTTTTTATTTACTACACATACGAGTTTGACGTTCTTTTAAATGCATGTGCATACATAATTATATCTTTTGTGTCTAACCTCATGAAAAAGTGACCATGGTTAAATGAGGGAATCATGGAAATGTGTTGATTTTAGAGTTTCTAATGATAAAATATATGTGAGATAAAAAAAAAAAACTTGCAGAAACTATCATAGAATATCAATATCTACTCCAACTTGGCACTTTCAATAATTTTTCAGAGTTATTTCCAGTCATAAATAAGTTGTTAGCAGAGACTCAATGTAGTTTTAAATAATAAACATTAAAAGTGTAGTTTTTCCTTCCAGGAAAATGCATGCAACTGTTATTCAAGATTTGTCGTAGTTTTTGAAAATAAGTGATTATACATAAAAACATTCCTATTATATAACTATATACTGGTATGATAGAAAGTATTATCACATGTTGAAAAGTGATAACAAAGAATGATGAATATTAGCTCTATATTTTTCTGTTTTATTAGCATACTCTTCATCTCAATTCCATATTGTAACAATCTAGCAGCACAAACTCAAACTAGCCTCTTTTATTATGCATATACTGCATGAATGTCTCGGCTCATCAAATGAGTTTGGAGGTATCAAACATCTATATGCCCATACTCATGGTGACTTCCCTATTTTTATGAAAGTGATCTTTGAAACAATTTATAGTCAGCTTCATAAAACTTATTTGATGTAGAATTATTAATTTAAACAAATTAAAAGTAAAAATTACAATTTGACTCACAAGTTTACAGTTTGGGATGATTATGCTACTCTTGCAACTTGAAGGATGGCCTACAGAATGTTCATATTGTATTAATACAACCTATAAAGTCAACAGTGGAAGAAAAATTTTTAGTAACTTTTGGCATGGATTGCTATAAGCTTGAGATTGTGGATATGATTAAATATATTGATTAATCTTTAGATAGAAATGTAGACCTGGATTTTGAGATGTAACAGACTCCAATGCATTGATTAAGTTAAATTATATAACTATTTTAGCTAAATGAGATTGTATACTGGACTAATATGCTAAATTTATGAAATGAGACATGACACACACCCCCCTTGTTAATATAATATAATAATACTGGAAAAAATTTGTTTAAGGAAGCTGCATAATATTCTGAAAATATGATAGCAAAATAATTAAGATCAGTAGATAAGCTTTTTAGCTTGCTGGATGTGATGATATTCAATATACAGATCAGAGAATGTATCCACATTGGATTAGACATGTAAAACAGACTTTCTAAAATGTATTTTATGATGAAGTTGAGCATGTTTTTCATGCAAGTGTCAGACTCCATTTTCATTATAAAGACTTGCAAAAATATTTAGAGGTATAATATTGATTACTTTATAAGAAAAAATACAATAGAAAGTTATAAATTAGGCAAGATCAAAAAGCTTACAGTAGAAGAGGCTAAAATCATCATCATAAGATATCAAATAAATAAGCTAAAAGTCCACTGCTTAATATATTTGTGGTTCACAAATTGGTATGTACGATCATTGCAAAAGTGATTCTTCATTTCCGAGAAATGGATAAACACTTTTTTCTGAGTGGCTGTTTTAATGTCTACAGAATAAATAAATAAAAATTCTAATTAATGAAAATTATAAACTATTCTAAATATAAAATTGATTTTTAAAAAGATAATTACTTTATCAGCCAGTAAAGATGAAAATGTAGGTATACAACACAATCCTATTAGCACAGTGGAAAGAAATAACCAATGGCATGAAAAGCTCATAATCACAGCACTAATGACTGAACAACAACAGTATGATAAAAAAATTTAAAAAATATGATTAATTTAATTAAAAATTATAAATAAAAAATATTAACTTAAAAATGAAGTTAAAAAAGAGAAGTTATAAATAAATATAATAAAAATAAGCTAAACGTTTTCGAGGATCCATGCCTCATAATCATAGCTTTCTTAAAAATACATAATAAAATATATACAAAGATATATAAAATTAGCACGTGTTACGTGGACCATTTCTTCGATATATCAAAGCAAGTGTCTTTTCTATTTATAGCATTAATATAGAATGCTTTTCTTTTCCTCTTATGATCATTTGATTCAGTGCCTAAAATTACAGGGTTGGAAGGAATAAAATTGTGTCCAGATTTCATGGAATGCTCCAAAAATACAGAAGATATATTGTTGTTCTTCTGAGCTCTCTTGTAAATGTACATGTGTTGAGCAAGCCTAGTATTAACAGTAGCTTTAGTTTCACCATAATATACAGCAAGACATTTTTCTTGAGGACATGAAATGGAATAAACTACATATGGGGTGAATGAACGATCAATATGATCTAAATTAGTCTATTAACCTTTGTATGCCAGCTGTTTTGGTTATGCACTATCTACCTGGAAAAAAATCAACTCATATAGCAAAGACTTACATAGGATAGCAATGTTTTTAACTTAGGTAAATTCTCCCAGATTCCAGAGTACTAGATGCAAATTAATACTCACTAACAATAGTATGCAATATTTCTAATTCCATACAATCTAAATATTTATTTATTTATAGGGTGGTCAGCTGATATGGAGGGCAAATAGAATTTGATCATCAAAGCAGCAAGAAAAATAATTACACTGAAATGGCTAGTCTAATTCTATCTTTGACTCTATTTAAGAATCAATTCACTATGAGCTAAAAATTCTGGGCAAAAAATTTAATTTGAATATGATCAAAAGATAGGATCAATAAAAGAATATCCTTTAGGCTGCAACACAGTGTTAACTCTCCTTTTGTATCAATTGATAGCATTAGCTCTTTGTGAGTCCACCAAAAGTGGGCAGTATTTTTTAAAAAGCTTCCAACCAACATGTAATACATATATATAATAAAATAAATTCTACAAGAGTATGTAGATAATTATCAACTATTACGGTAATACATTTTGGTATAAAATATTTATTCCTTTACTAATATGGCATATCTTTGATAAAGCATGACTAAAGTAAATATTAGCAAATACATTATCATAGCTGCATATATATAAATATACATTAAATGCATGAAGATATGCTAATGTATTTGCTAGTATTCACTTTAGCCATGCTTTGACAAAGATACGCCTTATTGAAAGCCTGGCTTAACAAATTAATAAATGTTTTATAAAAATTTATTACCGTAATAGTTAATAATTATCTACATACTCTTGTAAAATTTATTTTATTACATATTATCTATGGTATATATATAATTTATTCTGATATATATTGTAACAGTTTAAATTATAATATAATATATTTGTAACTATTTCAAATTAATTTAATAAAATAATTTGTAACTATTTAAATTAATATAAGATTTGTAACTATTTAAATTAACACAGAAATACACCTCTCTCAGGTGTGTGGCATATTTCAATCCCTATTTGGCATGTCATTTGTAACTATAATTTGTAACTATTTTAATATGTCACATTTGTAACCATAATAAATATTTAGATAGGGGAAATTATTAATTATTAGATATATGCCTATCCAATCTGTACCATTTGTAACTATATTAATTCATCATAGCATAGATAAAGAAATTATAGAATCACTGTGCCACTTGAAAATATCAGCATTAAAGATTCTTGGTATTTATTTATATATTGGGGCAGTCATTTGAACAATAAAACATACTGGCCATTGTCATCAAATAAAAATAATATTAAATATAGCAACTGAATAAAAGTACCCACTGTGAAATTCCTGGAGTGCCTTATGCTTATCTCCAATACTAGGTTCTTCTAACAAAGAATCCTTCCTATTCTTCTTTCCAAATATATAAGACCATTCATGGTCATATGCACACACTGGTGCTATTCATGACAACTTATAAAATATATATATATATTCTATAAAACTAATATTATGAAGTTGGAAAGGGATGATATCACTCTTTATTCAGTTTAGCTAAGTACATGTGTTTTCCCATGAGCGCCACTAGATTGTTTTCAATCTAGATAAGTATCTGTTTATAGTGTACTTGAGTTCAAACTCATTCAGTACATTTTTATTACACATGACTTGGATGACTAATGAAAAAAAATGACATTCTTACATTTTATCTATATTGATAAAATTACAAGATCCCAATATTACCAAAGTTTATACTATAGATCAAAGATTCTTATAGACATTGCTAGCTCATTTACGTATATTGATGAACAGACATGTATAATCCTATTAATGGCTTCCAAACAAGCATGTGAAGACCATTATTGATATTGATGGCCATTTAACTAGATTATTTATCACAATAAAGGTAATAATGATGATGATGATGATAATAATATCATAATAATAATGATAATAATAGTGATATCATAATAATGATTATAATAGTGATGATGATACCAGCCATGGCTTATTAATAAACTCACAACAATAAATTCATCTTTATAAACTTATAGGCATCTATTAAAATTATCCTATTTCATACTGGGATTTAATAATACTAGTGGTGATGATTTATCATCATGAATCTCTTTGCATAATATTCAATTTTCTATAAACCCCTATTTACTAAAATATATTCATTACGCTAAACATTAAATTTAATGATTATAATTTATTAATGATGATTGATGGCGATCATAACTTTTATATAGTATTATTTGAAACATTTTTAACCAATAACATGATATCCATCTTTGATGAGGATGATCTAAACTCATGGACACAACACAATTTTAGCTTTCTATTGTTGAACTATAATTATCAAAATTTGGTTATTCTCAAGCATAATCCTTAAATACTTAAATATCAACATTCTAGTTTACCTATTATTTTGCGGACGCTTAATATTTGCAAGTGATTGCTCAATATATACGAATGGTAATACTTAATAACTGCGAGCAATGATGATGAATTAAAATGATAGAATTAAGACAAGAAAAAAAACACAATATTCTTAATAATAACTCGGAAACCAATTAAGATATATAATTATATTTTATTAACACTACTACTCTTTCTTTCCTTCTTTAAAGTCAAATCAACAATTAAATAAATGGCTTATTACCATATTAATTCAATACAAAAATTAATATAAAAAATTTATATAAGTATAAGCAAATAAATCTAACATATAGGTTTGTCATTTTTCTTGATATCTCAAAATAAGCTGACTTAAATCAATATTAAAAAAAAAATACATATTCTATAAATGCTTATTTAAGACTTTTCTTACTTATCATATCATAAAATAAATTTCAGGTGTAACTTGTATATGTTATTTCACTTCCATTCAAATGTAATGCCCTACTTTTCAATTTACCATTTTAAACTAATCATATATAACCTATTCTTTGATGTGTTTGGATAAGCAGTTACACATGCACGCATTCGGTAATGTTAACATATATGTTTAAAATGTATACCCATAAATTACATATATAAAAATATCTTTTTTCTTTTGCAACCTTATAGCGAAAGAAAATAAAATACATGATATTAATTTTTTAATATGCAACAAGATAAAATAAAAATAAAAAACATTATAAATGCATATATTTATAGGTTGCTCATTATCATTAACAACTGAAGAACAATTAAAAAAAAACATTTCAACATTACAATATATAATAAAAAATAAAATAATAAAAAATAATGAAAAATTTAAGTTTAAAGATTTAAACTATGTTTGTGCTATGTTGTGAGATATTGCAAATAACTATAGATAAACAAGTCTTTAATGTTTCTGTATCAAAAAAGAAGAAAATTGCTTTGACCAGTAAATTAAGGTTTACTTTTAATAAGCAAGAATAAAATCGGTTAAAGAAAGTTCATATTTACCCGTTTACTTTTTACTTCTTATTAATGTCCTGAGTTTGAATTTTCAGACTGCTTTTCTTTGCTCAACAACAACAACAAAAAAAAAGTTATTGCAGATACTTTTAAGATAATGCTGAATCAATTGACTTGCTTGTTTCTTCAATTCTATTATTATTCATTGTTGATTGGCTTCCTTCTACCATTTTAAAAAAAAGTTATTATAAGTACTTTTGAATAAGTAGGTACCGGTGGATTTGCTTGTCTCTCTCCTTTTAAAAAAATAATTGCTGTTGACACTTTAGATGATTGAGGTAAACTAACAAAAATTTGATTCATGGCTTCAAACTTGGTTCTACATGGCTTTTATAAATTTTCTTTTCCTCCTATTTCCTCTTCTCCATTCATTCGAAGGTAATGAGCTTTTAATAAGCCAGGAACTAGAAACAAAGCATTCCATATAGCTTGTGTGGTTGGCTTCAAACTCTATCATTTTGTTGGTTATTACTTGATATATGACTTCATAGACAGATCAGCGATTTTAACTCATTCTGTATTAACCAGGAAGCAGAAAAAAAATGGTTTAGCAATGCAGAGGCATAGTATTATGCATAGCCAAATATGTTAATATCATATTTATATAATTGTTAATAACTTCTATTAAATTCAATCTTGTTCCAATGTTTTCCTCTCTTCTTTAATATTGCTGGAAATTGTTTATATAGACGTACATCTTCGTCTATATTGACTTTATACCAGAGTCTTATACTTCATTTCCTTTCTCAATTTTTAAAGAGTGAATAAAAAAAAATCAAATCGCTTACTTTTCTCCTACTGAGTTGAGTCTCAAAATAATAATCACTGAGTTACATCTCACTTTAATAATAATAATCTGAGTGACTGTCTCTCCAAAATATTCATATTGAGTCTCTAAAAATAAAATCATACTGACTGATCAAAAAATAAAATCATACTGCCTGATCATCTCTCTAAAAAAAAAATTAATGACTAAGTGATCATCTCTCTAAAAAAATTAATGACTAAGTGATTAAAAAATTGTTTCAATCATTTATATCGCGAATTTCAACCAAAGGAAAAAAAACATCTGGAAACCTTATCTTAAAAAAAAAATCAAAGCTTCACAAGTTTGACATCGGTCACAATCAATAAAGACTTAAAATTGATCGCTATCGTTATCTACATCAAAGCACCTCTTTTGTAAAAATAATCTTAAGACACAGACAACAACAAACCTGGAATCTATAGCCATCAGAAATAGGTGTAAAAGCATCTTTGTGTTTGTACAGATGTATTCATTCTTTCACACGTGTACATTTTTTTTATCTCCTAATCTAATAATCTCCATCGCCTTATTTTACACTTTTCTGATCTACTCTATTTTAATAAAACCAAAGTTAAATAATATGACACCTTATTTAATAAAAATATATATAATAAATCATTACCAAATATTATTACCCTCTACATAATGGTTTATTCATTAACTATCTATAAATTTATAATAATAAATACACATATATAAATCCTCATATATATAAAAGAAAAAAAAAATTTTTTTTTTGATTAATTGAATAATATATATATATATCTACATTTGCCTCACCCCCAAACAAAAAAAAAATTTTTGAATATAAAAAAATTGCTTAGGTCATGAGTGCCATTGGTTTTAGGCTACGTACATTATATGTGCCTTTTACTCCTTCTGACGATTCTAGTACAAATGCATTTTCCCCTTTTCTTTCCTTGAGCATGAATGGCCCTTCATATATATTATAGAACTTTTTGAATGTATGCTTCTGCGGGTCGCTAACATGAGGAGTTTTAACAAGGACATGATCACCGACATTGAACTGAGTTGGTCTCTTTGGACCTTTAGCAATCCGTTTCTTAGCCATTCCTTGCAAGTTATTCCTTGCTCTTTCCACTAGGGTTTCTCTACTAATTTCTTCCTCCTTTATGCTGGGCAGTGGAGTCTTTATAAGGTTTGGTTCTCTCTTTCCATAATGTAGGTGAGTTGGGGCAAATTTTGTGGATTCATTTTGGGTGATATTAATATACCCAACCACTTTGCCTAATTGTTTAACCCAACTCTTATGATGGCCCTCCAAGTAAACCCTTAGCAATCTCCCTAACTCCCTCATGACTCTTTCACAGGGGTTAGATTGGGGGTTACGAATGGAACTTAGGACATGCTTAATCCCTTGGTGCTGTAACCATCGGTTCCACTCCTTGGAGAGAAAAGAGGTGGCATGGTCTGTTAGAATAGTTCTTGGTTTTCCCACTAAGGTAAATTGTGAACTTTCTAAATTTCTAATTGCCCCTCGTGCATTGGCTTTGTAGACAGGATATGCAGCAACAAATTTCGAGAAGACGTCATAAGTAACCAAGATATACCTAAATCTCCTATACGGTGGCAATGGCCCATAAAAATCTATAGCCAATAGATCATTTGGCTCATTAGGAATAATGGGTTGCAAGATCCCCGCATATGAGCGACTAGTATACTTGGATTTTAAACAAATTTCACAATACTTAAGACGTTGTAGTATTGAGGCATACATATTGGGCCAGTAGAATAGTCTCTTAATAACATATTCCACTTTTCTAGGTCCATAATGCCCATACAAGCAGTGAACATAATAGATTAATTTCCCCCTAATACTTGTGGGGATGTATATTCTCCATGAAGTCTCCTGATGTTCAACTGTTTGGTAATGCAATAAATCCTGTTTTATACAATATCTGAGGATGGATTTATTGTTTATCATTCTATTAACTGCGTCACCTTTAATTTTTTTAGACAAATAGGCCATTATTGGCTGTAATTTAGGATCTTGGCTTTGTAACTGGGGTAATTGACTCAATTCTTTTTCCACAGAATCATCAACAACAAGGGTTATGGCTGCTATATATGCCTGGTCTAGATTTACATGTTGTGGTTGGATTCTCACAGGATTTCTACTGAGAATATCTGCAACCACATTTTCTTTGCCTTTACAATATTGAATTTGGTAGTTGAATTGTTGCAGGAATAGGCTCCATCGGATCAGCCTTTCATTGTTTAAATAGCTCCTATTCAGGAACTCTAGGC
Organism: Epiperipatus broadwayi; assembly: GCA_028023455.1. Classification (NCBI taxonomy): domain Eukaryota; kingdom Metazoa; phylum Onychophora; class Udeonychophora; order Euonychophora; family Peripatidae; genus Epiperipatus; species Epiperipatus broadwayi. The sequence continues at coordinate 5,215,668 of JAQFVV010006251.1, forward strand.
TCCTGTGATCCGTTATTACGACAATGTGGGATCCCACCAGGTACTGCTTAAGTTTCTGAAAGGCCCAAACCACTGCTAATGCTTCTTTTTCAGTTGTAGTATAATGTAATTCAGGCCCTCTCAGAAGACGACTAAGAAAGCAAAGTACCTGTGGTCTGTGATCTTGATCTAATTGGAATAAGATCACCCCCAGCCCATATCCACTGCTATCAGTTTGTATATAAAAGGTAGCTTCAAAGTTAGGATATCCTAATATGATTTGTTCAAGGAATTTAGTTTTAATGAGGTTCATTTCTGTGGAATGTTGCTCTGTCCATTTCCATCTAGTGTCCTTTCTTAGTAATTGGGATAGATAAATGGTGTCATAGGCAAAATTTTTATAAAAGCGATGGTAAAAATTGCAGACACCAAAGAAGGATCTTAGCTGCTTTTTATTTTCTGGCTGTGGAAAGTTCCAGATTGCACTTATTTTATCAGGGTTTGGTTTTATTCCATCCACTCCCACCAGATGACCTAGAAATGGTATTTCTTGTACAGCAATAGTACTTTTGGCGAGATTAATTTTTATATTTTTCTCCTTACATTCAGTTAAAAAGGTATTTAGATGTTGGAGATGTTCTGCTGCATTGCTTGAGGCAATGACTATATCATCAACATATGTTGTGATGACATTTTTAACTTCCTCTGATAGTACTCTATCTAGGCATCGGATCAAGCCTGCGCTACTATTTATCAGACCAAAGGGCATCCTTTCAAACACATATGAATGACCCTCATGTCTAAATGCAGTATACTTTTGATCCTCTGGGTGCAGATAGATTTGCCAATAACTGGCAGTCAGATCAAAGGTACTGAAAATAGTTTTACCTCTGAATCTGATTAGCAACTCTTGTATAGTGGGAGGGACATCCCTTTCTGGGATGGTTAATCGGTTTAAAAACCTTGCATCTAAGCATACTCTGACAGTGCTATCCTTCTTTCGGACAATAACCAAAGGGTTGTTATATGCAGATGGACATTTTTTTATGACATTCCATTCCACCATTTTTCTAACTTGGGCATTGACTTCAGCCCTGTATTGGTAGGGGATGGGGTATATTTTACATTGATACGGTTCCGAATTCATTAATCGGATCCGATGCACATACCCCTTAATAATGCCAGGTTTTCTGGAAAACACTTCCATGAACTTACAAAGAAGGTGAAACATTTTCCCTCCTAAATCAGGGTCTATACTCTCAATTCCTTTTAATTTATGTCTCACATCCTGCTGAGTGGAGGCCTCTTGGATTGTAGCAATGCTGGCTTGATAAAATGGTATTACTCCTTCCAGGACTTCGTCTCCACTCTGACATCTTATGTGCTTGTTATAAAAATCGATCACACTCCCATGCCTATTTAAAAAATCGGATCCTAATATAACTTCATATATAAGGCCTTGCATGATCAAGAAGGCATGTTCATATGAGTGAGATCCTATTTGTAGGGTAAGCCATACTTGCTGGGTAAATAGCTTGGCCTTTTTGCCATTAGCTAATATAATAGCAGTTTGCTTGATAGGAAATTTGGGAATTTCCTCATCCTCCCTTAGCATTTTATGATACAGTGCCTCAGAGATTATTGACACCTGGCTCCCTGTGTCCACCAATGCCTTGGTTTCTATTCCTAAAATGACCAGTTTGATCTCTGGACAGCCACCTAAAGTATAACATGCTGGCAAAGGTTCACTGTCCAGATCATCACCTGTGTCCCAACCTAAATTAATTGTTAAAATATTGTCCTTGTTCCCCAAGTTAGCAATGGGCTCCCGCAGCAGGGAACATTCCGTCGAGGCCCGTTTTAGTTTGTTGGGTTAGCCTTAGTCATTATCTTTATAGACTTTTGCTGCACCTTATGTGGAGCATTATTACCAATTCCTGAGCAGCTGGCTACTAGATTTCTATTTCTATTAATCAGGGGTCTACTTCGCATTTGCTGATGGGAATTATTCCCAGGCCTACCTATGTGTGGTTTACTGGGTTTTGTTGGAAAGTGTCTGCCTAGCTGATTGTTTCCAACTCTCACACTGGAGACTTTATAATTATAGTTCTCCTTCCTCCTAGGATAACCTTCGGCCATATTTTCTGTGGCTCCTAGGGCATCTAACATATCTGCCACTCTCTCTAGGGAGTATACATCAGCAGCTATTAGGGCCTGCTCTACCTGTTTTGGGAAGTTCCTTCTGGTTATCCTAATGATTTGGGGCTCAGATAAGGGACATGCTGTAAGCATTTTTAAAGTAGCAGCCTGACTATGGAAGAACTGAGTATAAGTTCCTTCTCTAGGGGTATATTTTTGCTGGCTAATTTTGTACTTTAGACTATCCTGTTTCTCTTCACTCCAGAATGTCTGAAGTAGCATACTCTTAAAGTCCCCATATGTTTCGGGTCTATAAAAGAGTGCACGCCACCAACTTTTTGCTGAGGCATGAAGGTGGTTGCTCGCGACTGCTAATTTTTCTCGGTCATTTAGTCGACTCAAAGAAAACAGTTCATCAAGACCATTCAAATATTCGATGGGATTTTCCCCATATTCACCCCTAAAAACTTTCACTTGTATATATTTAGCTATGTTGCTACTTCTTCCCTCATTTATTAAACTATCTTCCTCTTCCTCTGTCCTTCTGGGACCCTTTTCTATTATCTGCCCACTTTCTATTCCTATAGGATTATTTTCGTATATCTCGGGCCCTAAACTTTGTGGTATTCTACATGACCCACTACTTGAGGTTGCCTTAACTTGCATTTCTTTTATTTCCGTGAGTTTGTCTTCCATCATTATCAATAATTGATGGTTTAGGTCTTTTTCCTGGCAACGCAGGTATTCTTTGACTTCCTCCACTACCATTCTCTGCTGATTTTCCAGCTTTTCATTAAAGTCAACTTGATCCTTCTGGCTATTGACTTCTAATTCTATTACACTTTGTTTTAAACTTTCTATTTCTTCTCTTGTGGTCCCTGTCATTTGCTCCCCTATACTCTGTACCTCTTTCTGTACTTTCTTTAGCTCATGATCTGATTTACCCTGCTTTTTTCCCAGATCTTTATATTCTACTTTTAACTGTTTTTGTACAGCAGCTACCTCTAATTTTAAAGTATTAATCTCACTGCTTACACTTTCTTTGAAATTATTCTGAGCTATTTTAAGGCTTTCATTTTTGTTGACCATTTTCTGATATCCTTCTTGTACAGCTACTAACTCTTCCTTTACAACACTAAAACTTTTCTTCCAACTTTCTGGACTTGTTGTCAATTTATCGGCAAGTTCCTTATATCTTATGTCACATCTGTCATCAAACTCTTGCCATTTGTTTTTTAATTCTATTTCAATATTCTCAATTTTTTTAGATTGTTGACCTATATCTAGCTTCATTTCCTGAGCTTGTTGGTCTAATTTATTATCTAACCTTTGAGACTGTTCATCAAATTTCTGATTTATCTCTTGTTTTATTTCCTTCATCTCTTGTGATTGTTGATCTAGTTTAGTATCAAATTTTTGAGATTGTAGTTCAAATTTCTGATTCATTTGGTTCATGCCCTCACTCATTTCCTTAATCTCTTGTGATTGTTGATCTATTTTACTCATTAGAACTTGCAACCACTCTGGAGGGCCTTGCTTCTCTACCTCCTCCTTTCCTTCCATGACAAATTCTTTATCCCCTTCCATATTATTTTTTTTCTATACGTATTTATAAACTTATATTACTAATTGCTTTTCTGCTTTATTCTGTTTGATTTATTATGTTCTGATTTATTCTGTTCTGCTTTATTCTGTTCTGCTCCCTGATTTCCTATACATCCAGAGCTAAACATCTTTATCTATCCTCATATACCTTAAAATTTTCAACCACTCTTTCTCAGCCATAATTCTCCCCATCCATCTATCTATATCCCAAGTGCCTTTATTTAACGTAACCTCCATCATCACTCTTTTTCCTTTACCTATATATGATTGATAAAGTATGAGGTCATAGTTCTATTTAAAACATTTATTTAAAAAAAAACTATCTCTGCATATGTGTGTCCTTTTTATGCCATCATTTATCTAGTTCTTAATGCTTTTATAAAACTTAACTCTCTCTATGCCCTATTTTAATACACTAAGCAAAAAAAATTTACTTATATAACATATGTGCCTAGATTTATAATAGAGTTCACATCTCAAGTTATTTATATACTCATCTATCCTTCTAGAGATCCGACAGATATTGACAGCCAAAAGAATGATTAGCAATTCACAATCATGAGATAGACAAAAGAATTCAATCACTGCACTTAAAGCATATAATGTTCCATGAACACTCAGATGATCACCCCAATTCAATCACTCTAAGCTACTACAACCCATAATAGTTTATTGCAAACACTGTTGCATTTCCCTGCTTGCGTCCAAGTCTTAGGGGCTTTAATTCATCAAATACTGCCTTGCTTATTTTTAAAGTCTTAGAGGCAACAATTATATATCAGTAAAACAAAATACTGCCTTGCTCTCTCTGGAGTCTTAGAGGCGAAATATTATGTATCAGAAAAATTATGCCTTGCTCTCTCTGGAGTCTTAGAGGCGAAATCATGGCAGGCCTACTGTTAACTGCTTCATGATAAATAATAACTGATATTATAATCTGGGTTGGAGCAGTGAATGAGATAAATCAATCACCAGTGGCATGAATACATCACATTCTCAAGGCAATGACAAAAATTCTCCATCCATCATCAAAACCGTAACACAACCAACCAAACTCCAACAATCAAATATCCAATCCAACCTCCAAAATCATAAATTTTCTATAACACAAACTTTTCAAATATGAACAAAATTATTATTCTACACTTCAAGGCTATTAATATTTCTATGCTTATTTAACTGATAAGCAAAATATATAAAAAAAACAGTGTTATTAACTTTAACACATTATAAGTTGTGATATCATTATATTTTAAAAAATTGAAACTAAGCTCTATAATGACTGTATTCATTTATCATCATCAAAAATGCAATAACAGTAATCATCATCATCTAAACATCAGGCCAAAATATTTGTATACACTAATAATAAAAAAAATTGCACACAAAAAAAAATATTCTTTTTTTTTTTTTTTTTTAAACTATACATCTGTCATCATTATATACTACCCATCTCTCATGTATGTGGGGTATTTCAAGCCATTATTTGGCTTATTTCGAGCCCTAGTTGGTGCGCCATTTGTAACAATTTAAATTAATATAAGATTTGTAACTATTTAAATTAATATAAGAAGATTTGTAACTATTTAAATTAACATAGAAATACACCTCTCTCAGGTGTGTGGCATATTTCAATCCCTATTTGGCATGCCATTTGTAACTATAATTTGTAACTATTTTAATATGTCACATTTGTAACCATAATAAATATTTAGATAGGGGAAATTATTAATTATTAGATATATGCCTATCCAATCTGTACCATTTGTAACTATATTAATTCATCATAGCATAGATAAAGAAATTATAGAATCACTGTGCCACTTGAAAATATCAGCATTAAAGATTCTTGGTATTTATTTATATATTGGGGCAGTCATTTGAACAATAAAACATACTGGCCATTGTCATCAAATAAAAATAATATTAAATATAGCAACTGAATAAAAGTACCCACTGTGAAATTCCTGGAGTGCCTTATGCTTATCTCCAATACTAGGTTCTTCTAACAAAGAATCCTTCCTATTCTTCTTTCCAAATATATAAGACCATTCATGGTCATATGCACACACTGGTGCTATTCATGACAACTTATAAAAAATATATATATTCTATAAAACTAATATTATGAAGTTGGAAAGGGATGATATCACTCTTTATTCAGTTTAGCTAAGTACATGTGTTTTCCCATGAGCGCCACTAGATTGTTTTCAATCTAGATAAGTATCTGTTTATAGTGTACTTGAGTTCAAACTCATTCAGTACATTTTTATTACACATGACTTGGATGACTAATGAAAAAAAATGACATTCTTACATTTTATCTATATTGATAAAATTACAAGATCCCAATATTACCAAAGTTTATACTATAGATCAAAGATTCTTATAGACATTGCTAGCTCATTTACGTATATTGATGAACAGACATGTATAATCCTATTAATGGCTTCCAAACAAGCATGTGAAGACCATTATTGATATTGATGGCCATTTAACTAGATTATTTATCACAATAAAGGTAATAATGATGATGATGATAATAATATCATAATAATAATGATAATAATAGTGATATCATAATAATGATTATAATAGTGATGATGATACCAGCCATGGCTTATTAATAAACTCACAACAATAAATTCATCTTTATAAACTTATAGGCATCTATTAAAATTATCCTATTTCATACTGGGATTTAATAATACTAGTGGTGATGATTGATCATCATGAATCTCTTTGCATAATATTCAATTTTCTATAAACCCCTATTTACTAAAATATATTCATTACGCTAAACATTAAATTTAATGATTATAATTTATTAATGATGATTGATGGCGATCATAACTTTTATATAGTATTATTTGAAACATTTTTAACCAATAACATGATATCCATCTTTGATGAGGATGATCTAAACTCATGGACACAACACAATTTTAGCTTTCTATTGTTGAACTATAATTATCAAAATTTGGTTATTCTCAAGCATAATCCTTAAATACTTAAATATCAACATTCTAGTTTACCTATTATTTTGCGGACGCTTAATATTTGCAAGTGATTGCTCAATATATACGAATGGTAATACTTAATAACTGCGAGCAATGATGATGAATTAAAATGATAGAATTAAGACAAGAAAAAAAACACAATATTCTTAATAATAACTCGGAAACCAATTAAGATATATAATTATATTTTATTAACACTACTACTCTTTCTTTCCTTCTTTAAAGTCAAATCAACAATTAAATAAATGGCTTATTACCATATTAATTCAATACAAAAATTAATATAAAAAATTTATATAAGTATAAGCAAATAAATCTAACATATAGGTTTGTCATTTTTCTTGATATCTCAAAATAAGCTGACTTAAATCAATATTAGAAAAAAAATACATATTCTATAAATGCTTATTTAAGACTTTTCTTACTTATCATATCATAAAATAAATTTCAGGTGTAACTTGTATATGTTATTTCACTTCCATTCAAATGTAATGCCCTACTTTTCAATTTACCATTTTAAACTAATCATATATAACCTATTCTTTGATGTGTTTGGATAAGCAGTTACACATGCACGCATTCGGTAATGTTAACATATATGTTTAAAATGTATACCCATAAATTACATATATAAAAATATCTTTTTCTTTTGCAACCTTATAGCGAAAGAAAATAAAATACATGATATTAATTTTTTAATATGCAACAAGATAAAATAAAAATAAAAAACATTATAAATGCATATATCTATAGGTTGCTCATTATCATTAACAACTGAAGAACAATTAAAAAAAAACATTTCAACATTACAATATATAATAATAAAAAAAATAATGAAAAATTTAAGTTTAAAGATTTAAACTATGTTTGTGCTATGTTGTGAGATATTGCAAATAACTATAGATAAACAAGTCTTTAATGTTTCTGTATCAAAAAAGAAGAAAATTGCTTTGACCAGTAAATTAAGGTTTACTTTTAATAAGCAAGAATAAAATCGGTTAAAGAAAGTTCATATTTACCCGTTTACTTTTTACTTCTTATTAATGTCCTGAGTTTGAATTTTCAGACTGCTTTTCTTTGCTCAACAACAACAAAAAAAAAAGTTATTGCAGATACTTTTAAGATAATGCTGAATCAATTGACTTGCTTGTTTCTTCAATTCTATTATTATTCATTGTTGATTGGCTTCCTTCTACCATTTTAAAAAAAAGTTATTATAAGTACTTTTGAATAAGTAGGTACCGGTGGATTTGCTTGTCTCTCTCCTTTTAAAAAAAAAAATTGCTGTTGACACTTTAGATGATTGAGGTAAACTAACAAAAATTTGATTCATGGCTTCAAACTTGGTTCTACATGGCTTTTATAAATTTTCTTTTCCTCCTATTTCCTCTTCTCCATTCATTCGAAGGTAATGAGCTTTTAATAAGCCAGGAACTGGAAACAAAGCATTCCATATAGCTTGTGTGGTTGGCTTCAAACTCTATCATTTTGTTGGTTATTACTTGATATATGACTTCATAGACAGATCAGTGATTTTAACTCATTCTGTATTAACCAGGAAGCAGAAAAAAATGGTTTAGCAATGCAGAGGCATAGTATTATGCATAGCCAAATATGTTAATATCATATTTATATAATTGTTAATAACTTCTATTAAATTCAATCTTGTTCCAATGTTTTCCCCTCTTCTTTAATATTGCTGGAAATTGTTTATATAGACGCACATCTTCGTCTATATTGACTTTATACCAGAGTCTTATACTTCATTTCCTTTCTCAATTTTTAAAGAGTGAATAAAAAAAAATCAAATCGCTTACTTTTCTCCTACTGAGTTTTTTTTTAACATTAATAACAAGGAAGGACCTACTGAGTTGAGTCTCAAAATAATAATCACTGAGTTACATCTCACTTTAATAATAATAATCTGAGTGACTGTCTCTCCAAAATATTCATATTGAGTCTCTAAAAATAAAATCATACTGACTGATCAAAAAATAAAATCATACTGCCTGATCATCTCACTAAAAAAAAAATTAATGACTAAGTGATCATCTGTCTCTAAAAAAATTAATGACTAACTGATTAAAAAATTGTTTCAATCATTTATATCGCGAATTTCAACCAAAGGAAAAAAAAAACATCTGGAAACCTTATCTTAAAAAAAAATCAAAGCTTCACAAGTTTGACATCGGTCACAATCAATAAAGACTTAAAATTGATCGCTATCGTTATCTACATCAAAGCACCTCTTTTGTAAAAATAATCTTAAGACACAGACAACAACAAACCTGGAATCTATAGCCATCAGAAATAGGTGTAAAAGCATCTTTGTGTTTGTACAGATGTATTCATTCTTTCACACGTGTACATTTTTTTTATCTCCTAATCTAATAATCTCCATCGCCTTATTTTACACTTTTCTGATCTACTCTATTTTAATAAAACCAAAGTTAAATAATATGACACCTTATTTAATAAAAATATATATAATAAATCATTACCAAATATTATTACCCTCTACATAATGGTTTATTCATTAACTATCTATAAATTTATAATAATAAATACACATATATAAATCCTCATATATATAAAAGAAAAAAAAATTTTTTTTTTTTTTGATTAATTGAATAATATATATATCTACAATATATATTATTAAAAATAAATTTGTTTTATTATCATCATGTATCAACAAAGCTATGTTGACTTCTGACAAAAATGAGTTTTTCCCAAATCTTTTAGGTGTTTGAACTTCTTAAATGACAGATTCGATATTATAACAATGGGTTCTATCGCCCTCCCTCTCCTATTATCAACATCTCCAAAAATGTTCTATTATTCTAATGAAATATCACCTCTAAGTAAAAGTTTAGGCTTATATGATAGAATATTATATTAATGCACAAATATGCAAGAAAACATTATTAAGAGTCACTCATTAATGTGGCCATTCAAATACTAGATGAACATACAGAGAAACAAAGAATAAAGGCATACAAAGTAAAGAAAATACGAATTCAAAATTATTACTCATATAATTAATAGGTGGAATAGAGTGACACAAACATTTTCTCAATTTATATACAAATGAGCAATAACATAGACGCTTATGGCAATTAAAATCTATACTATTAGCTTACATGACTGAAGACAGTAATGAAAAGAATGAGAAAAACCAAATGATTAACTTGCTTATAAATGTTAGTAGTAATTATTAATGAATTAAATTAAGCAATGCTATCTTGAACATTCAATTGTATATTTTATTAATGCACACACACACATTTAATAGTTGTTTGCCTTTTATCTATCACACTTTCAAGATTTCTTTACATTTTATGATCTGGTCTATAATATCCAAGAGCATTTCACTAAACAGTAGTGATGCATAAAAAAAAAAAAAGTATTTGCAATTAAATTAACATTTAGAAAAACAAATATTTTATTTAACAAGATCAAAAAAAAATCTTTTTTAACTTAAATCTTGAACTGGAGAAATTAAAATGTTCACTATACAGATCATTTGTTTAAAAAAAAACTGATAATAAAAATACAAATTTTAGTACTGTATATGTAAAAACATGCTATTTATCAAAAATTTTACATAGAACATTTCATATTTATAAATAAGCTTATCTTGTTTGAAAATGTTAAATATAATCTTTATTATAAAATTGTTATTGAAAAGATATTTTATATTTTTTAAATTTCCTAAAAAGAATGTGATGGCAAAAAACAATATTAAAATTTATATTCATCTTAATGATCCCAAGTTCATTTGAGTTTATGGTGTTGTTTTAAAATTAAGATACTAGAATAAATTATGTTAAGAGAGTGCTAAACAATGGCAATTTATGACTGATACTTGGTCATAAAACTCTGTTGCTAGTTAAACAAGCATGCCTTTGGACAAAGAACACAGATAAGGATACCAAGATATTTAATGAACATAACATATATAATAAGTGAAAATTATTCATAAAAAATATATATAGTGAGAAATGGTGATGGACAGTAATATAAAATTTGAGGCACTTAAATGTTCATGTATATTTAATATTTTCATGGATTTGTGCAAAAAATGGGACTATTTTCATGTAAATAGCTAAAGTCAACAGTCTTAAGGCTAAACAACTTTTCTGTCATAGCTTATAATGGCTTTTTTATCTCAAGTTTAATTAGAAGCAACAGAAGGTTATCTTTTACCTCTAATCTAAATTATAAGAATCTAAATGCAGACAGCTGAGATATTATCTTTAACACTATTGGGAAACCATCAATTACTATTGACAGTCCTAAAGCTAAACAACTTTTCTCTAATAACCTATAATAAATTTTTTGTGTTGAGTTTAATTAGAAGTAAAAGAATTCCTCCTTACCTCTAACATAAAGTTATTTCTATAGATATGAGGATTCAGATTTGTATCTTCTTTCACTATCTTGTAAATAATCATCTCTTCCACAGAGTTGTATATTATATGCTACTAGAGCCTTAGGACTGTTAACGGTAATTGATAGTTACCTAGCAACATCAAAAGTAAAAATATCTCATTTATATGGAAATAGTTCTATTCTTTTTTTTTTTTACAGCAGTGGTCTTCAACCACCGGGCCGCAGAAGTTGTCTGTCGGTCCACAGCTAGACTGCAAGAAAGCTTATAATAACAAAATAATAAGATTTTAAACTTTTAATTAATATGAACAATTTTTATTTATTTTTTCATCACACTTATTAAAAAAAAAGAAACAGAACAAAAATACCACAAAATCTAATCAATCATACATAAATTAATTTGTTTTTCTATTTATCACAGATGTTTATGGGGGATAGAAAGTTTTTTATTACACAAACTCCAGTTGTCTTATGACAGCCAATCACGGTGGCTTGTCAGCGTTGTTAAAACAAAATGTAACGTGACTTTTTTTGATCTCTTAAATTTTTTCTACTCTCTCTTTTAATATTTCATTTTTAGTGGGTTTTTTTTTGGCTATAAGGCTATTTTTTTTTTGGCTTTAACTTTTTATTTTGGAAATCAATTTTTATTACCTTTTTTTAAAAATAAAAACCAAAAAATAAGTATTTCTCAATACACCCCCACCACCCCAAAATATAGTAAGATCAAAACTTTTGACTTTTTCAAGTTTAGTTTCCTTTTTTTTTTGTTTAAAAATACGCCCACTTTTTTTTGGCCTATAAGGCAATATTTTTTTTAGGCTTTATTTGTATACTGTTAAAATACTAAAACTTATTTTTAAAACCAATTTCTGTTACCTTTTTTTAAAAATAAAAACAAACAAAAAATAACTTTGGTGTCTATCTTTTGTCTGTGTTGACAACGTATTTCTCAACCCCCCCCCCCAATAAAAATTTATCTGTAAACTTCTGCTGGTCCGCGAAATCTTATCTTTACTTTTACCGGTCAGCAGGTGTGAAAAGGTTGAAGACAACTGGTTTACAGGATGTCAAAAGATTCTGAATTCTCATATCTATAAACATAGTTGTCTGGGTTTAAATCTTTATAACAACTTCAGTTAAAAGAAAACCTTTTTTATTTCTAATTAACCTTGACAAAAAACGCCATTATATACAATTAGAAATTTTTTTATAGCTTTGGGACTGTAGATAATAATTGATGATTTCCTAGCAACATCTAGGATATATATATATATATAGTTATTTATATGGAAATAGACCCATTCTTTGCTTTGTTTACATATATATAATTATAAAATTGTCATCATTTAAAGAAAATATGAAGTGACCTAAAACTGTAATTAAGAATAAATTAAAACAAGAATAACACAATTTGAAATCTATTATAATTATTATTCAAAATTGTCTTAATTTAAATATTCCTAAAAAAATTAAAAATTTGATCAAAATATTTTTAAAAATATTATCTTTTTTAAGATTACTTTAATTTTATTTATTTAAATAATTATTAACTGGAACTTTGTTACAAATTCCTCATCAGCAACAACCATTATCAATCCACTGCAGGATGAAGGTCTCTTCAAGTTCAATCCATCTTCTCCGATCTTTAGCTTCTCTTCTCCACATCATCCCTGCACACTTTCTTATTTCATCCATCCATCTCACATGTGGTCTCTTTCTGGGTTTTTTATAATTTTTTGGAATCCAGTTTAAGATTTCAATTGTCCACCTATTGTCATTTCTTCTAGTAATATGTCCAGCACAACTCTATTTCAGTCTTCTAATTTTTTCAATGAGGTCAGTAACATCTGTTTTTTCTCTTACCCATACATTGTATTTTCGATCTCTTCTTGTTACTCCCAACATGCATATCTCCATACTTCTTTGAGTGATCTGAAGTCTCTGTATTGCTCTTTTATTAAGTGCCCAAGTCTAGGATCCATAAGTAAGAACTGGCAAAACACATTTATTAAAAACCTTCCTTTTCAAACACATAGGTATATTTGCTTTTAGTATCAAATTATTTCTACCAAAAGCACTCCAACCATGTTTAATTCTATGATTAATTTCATCCATTATGTTTTCATCTGTATACTTGTCATAATCAATCTTTATTTTCATATTTTGAGAAAATTCATTAAACATTACTTTAGTCTTTTTAACATTTATCTTTTGTGCTACTTTTCTACTTTCATCTCATAACTCTGCAACATTTCTTGCAGCTCTAAAGCATTATCTGCAAAATGAAAACAACTACATTATCTGCAAAATCTAAATGATTTAAATAATCTCCATTTACTTTCAGTTGTTTAGCTTCCCATTTTAATCCACAAAATACTTCTTGCAGCATTGCTATAAAAAGTTTTGGAGATATGGAGTCACCATGTCTTACACTCTTCTCAATGTTGACTTTCCTAGTATCATTATGTAATCTAATTGTTGCTGTTGCATTTTTATAAATATTCTTTAAAATATGACAATACCTGGATCTATATCTTGATGATCCAATGTTTTAATCACTGAAGAAATGTTTATAGAATCAAATGCCTTTTCATAATCTACAAATCCAAAATATAATGGCACCTCATATTCATTTGTCCTTTCTATAACATCTCTCAATACCTGAACATGATCTACTGTACTAAAACCACTTTTAAATCCAGTTTGTTCTCTTGGTTGGTGGAAATCCAATGTTCTCTGTAGATGAGTGTAATTATCTTGGTAAAAATTTTGCGTAAAACTGATAAAAGGCTGATAGGTCTGTAATTTCTAATATCTTCTTTATCACCTTTTTTAAATATTAATATTGCATTCTTCCAATCATCTGATACATGTTTATCATTTAGACATTTGGTATCTAACTTTGCTAAAAAAAATTCAATTTCTTCAACTGCTTCTTTTAATATACCAATTATAATTCCATCAATACTGGAGCCTTTCATTACTTCATAAATTTAATTGCATGTCTCATTTCATCATTTAAAATTCTGGATAATTTGAAGATACAATAGATATAGGAGGTGCTTGTTCTTTATTATTATATAATTTTTGATAGAAGTCTTCTATCCATTTCATGATGTCATCTCTTTTTAGTAATAATTTCATTTTTTTTTTCTTATTGCACATATAAATTTCCTACCAATACCAAAATGATGTTTTACACTCTCAAGGCTTTTATTCTCTTCTGCAGCTTTCCTTGCTAGTCCAGTTATACTTTCTTATATCATTTTCAACTTTGTTCCGCACCATTTTACAAAATTCAATCCTTTTTAATGCATCATTTTTGTATATCTTTATATTCTTTCTTTTCTTCATAAATTCTCTAGTCTCATTAGAAATTTTATTGGTCAATTGCTGCTTTTTTCTACCAGCTATCTTTGTTGCAATTTTTAGAAGTATATCAGTTATTTTCTTATTAATTTCATTCAAATCTGGATCATGTTCAACATCTACTAATACTTGAAACTGATTTGTAAGTTCTAATTTAAATTCATTAGAATGTTTCTGAAGATTAGGAATATCAACTGTAAATATTGTTTTTCTTAATTTTTGTCTCTCTAGTTTTGCATTAACACGTATCTTACTAATCATCACTTCCTGTGTTAAATTTATTAAGAACATTACAATCTTGAAACATGTATTTTCTGTTTTGCTATAATAATATATCTGTTCCAGGAAAAAATCAAAAAGGTGTAAACTTTCTCCCTATCATCATCTATCTTCGACAGTTTTATATAGTTATCTATATGTTCCATAACAAGAGGTTATTTATATCAAACTCCTTTAAACTTTGACTGGGTAATGTCGTTCTTTTCTTTGATAAAATTACCTTGCACCCTCAAGCCAATAATTACGCCATCTGTTGTCGACTGGTGGGTCTTTACCCAGCTGTGATAGCATAATGTTAAAATAAAATAAACAAACAACTGTTATATTTAAGCAAATTTATTCTTAAGCTGAATTGGTAGTAATAATATACTGTATATTTATATACGGAAATAATAATTTGGTATTAACAAGAATAACTATTTCATCTCTAACAATGTGGTGATAACAACAAGCAAAACGAGTTTACATTTCTTCACTTGCTACTATTATTTCAGTTCGTTAATAATTTGCACTTAGCTACCATTGTAACCCTTTCATCTAGTCCATTTAGGTTAAATTTTCTGCGTATGCTTTTCTCCACTTTATGAGAGAAACGATTAACTGTCAACTGCGTTTTGTTCCTCTCACGGGAGCCAATATTGAGAGGACTTTCGTAAAACTTTTAGAGAGAGTTCTTTTTATATCTCATTTGCATAGCAATTACTCATACTTTTAATTATACGTTTCTAGAGTGAATAATTTCCGGAAGGAAACTATCGGCACTGATTACACAAATAAAAATACTACTTATTTACAATAATATCTGAGCCGGTCAGTGCAATATGCATTTGTTAACTTATGACTGATTACTTATATAAAAAATTATCATATATATATTTAGAATATACTTGAATAACTGAAATGTATTTAAGAAGATAAAATACTGATATTTGTAGATTTTTATCCAGTGCGAAAAACATATATATTGTTACAATACTTTTTTTAAATAAAAATCTGTCATGACGGACATAATATAACTTATAATAAAGCTCCTACAATCAACTTTTTTTAAAGTAAGAATTTATATCAATGTTTTTCATTTCTAATCCAGCTAAATAAAATTTTCTAATGCACTTAATATAGATCGTTCACCAACAATTATATATAAAACATGTGTTTTATTAATTTGATATTAATGATCACAAACTTAGAACCTGATGGGTGATATTAAGACTTTTTCAAATGGACTACTGCACAATTAGGATAATTATGAGGATTTTTTTTTATTATCTGTGGTATATATCATGAAAGTTATACTTGAGCCTTTTTTTTTTTTTGCTTACCAGTTTTTAGTAATGTTCGAGAATTTAATGTGTGGCTCAAGACATCTTTTTTCCCCTCAAGGTGGTCCAGAGATGCCAGGTTTGACACCCCTGATTTAAACAGAGATCTAATATCAAGTCTACAGTTTTAATTTTCAAACTCCTGTAATTTGGCTCTAAAACTCAGAGCGATTTATGATTTTTCAAAAAGTACTTAAAGTCGAATTATTGTAGATTGAAAAACATTTTACTTCGTCTGAAAAGACGCCATTGTTAAGATAAATCATATATTATTGAATAAAACAATATATAAAGTGCTGTAATTCATCAGTGTGCACAGACTAACTCAAAAAATCCCTTTTTGTTGAAAAACTTATAAATACATTTTATGAGTTTATGTCGATCGTAGACCCTCTAGCGGCTCCCTAATTCTACGGAACAGGTGTTTTACTCAGTATTCTATCTTCTTCAACGATGTTTTCAATTAAGCAATAGCGATAATTTATTATTTAAGAACATAAATTTTTATGCCGAAGTTTTAAGGCATAATTAAATACAATAATTAGTTATTTTAAAAAAATATGTGGTCGAATTACGTAATGAATGTTTTAACTGTTTTTCAATAAAGCTACAGAAACTTAATTTTCTTATACAAAACTGCACATTTTTAATTACCTTTTTTACTTTAACAAATTAAAGATATAGTTATGGTACATATAGTAATCCACAATTAAATATAATAATTTTGTAACAATAACCCAAAAGCGCAACCAAATACATTAGGCTTTTAGTTAAATGGCGTTAAACAACCAATAGAAAATAACATTTTTTTAAAGAATGCGCTATAGATTAAAAATGTTTAAATCGCACCTATTATCGTCCTCCTATTTTTTCTCTACACTTTCCTACTCTTTAACTTTCGGTTTTAGTCGCTATGACGATCTTAAATATAAGTTTTAATATTACGACTGTAAAACTTAATTCTCTGTAAGTAAATGTAATTGTTGTTACTTAAACGTTTATATTTTGATAGATTCTCTCAATTATTTTTCCTTCATTAAAAATTAATATATCAGCCTAGAAATACTGTATACCACTTTTAAAAAAATATTTCTATAAACCATTTTACTTCAGATAGAAAAGTAAAATTAATTTAACTGCATATGCATTTTCATATTATGGTTTATTCGTAAGAGGCGCTAGTGTAAAAAAAAAAAATTCAACTTAATAACAAGATTGGTATTACCGTATGCGTAATGTATCGTAGATATTAATAATGTATGAATTATGAACCCGGTTCATAAAAATTAACGGTAGAGTTGTTTTTTATATACTTAAAAAAAAAAGGATTCGCTATTCAATTTCCAAGTTGAATCAATTGTAAGTAACTTTTATGAAGAATTGTACTTATACTCTTTGGAGAAAAAAGTTTTTCCTGCAAATCAAGTTATGCCTATTAAAAGGGAAAATGTATTAAAGACTGCTTTAGAATGATGATTCGAATGAAATAGAGGAAAGGGATTGGTAAAAATATATAACGGAAACAAATAAAAACAATTAAATTAAATGCTAGTAGATTCGATTTTTATAAACAAAACAGTGTTAACTAAGATCATCCATTAAAATTAATCGAAACGTTAATAAATAGGTGGTATAAGAAAAGGTGAATAGATTTTGAATTATATTTAAAATACCTGAAAGTTATGTTAAATTAAAATTCTGTTAAAAATAGAGAATAAACTGAGGAAATATTTGAAATATTTTCTTAATCCTATTTAGCATAATTATAACTTAATATGATGACTGCTGGACAGTTGAAACTGTAAAGAAGGAAATAAAATAAATCATATGTTAAACTGCATTGTAGAGTGTTATTTAAGGTGTATATGGAGTATTATATTTACATCTATATTATAAAATAATATTTTATTCATTAAAATGCATAATTAAATAGTAAGAAGATCATAAATTATATCAATGGATGAATGTTCTATATATCAAACAAATCTTAACTCTATAAAAAATTACAGAAAATGCTGATTATTGTAGAATTAAATGTTTAGGAGATCTGTGGTGTTTGAACAGCTAAATAGTATTTGAGCATAAGTTTTATAATTTATTGTCACTAGGAATGATAAATATATTTGCCTGAATGTTATGTTTTCATTATTTTTTTATCCAACTGTTTCAAATCAGTTTCATAATGATATAAAGTACTTAGTTATAAATTTTTAGAATTAAAGGGAACTGATGAAAACTGCAGGTCATTTGAATCAGAAATTATCAAGGAATAAATTTTATTTAACCGCATTTTAAAAAATGTATAAATATCTTTATATAGATATGTATAAATCAATACATAAAACAATAAGAAGAGAAAAGAAATTATAAACTAGTCATTCTGAGTATTAAATTCGATAAAATATTTTTGAGAAAATAAATACTTTGATTCCCTGAAAATGGTTGATTAAAACAAAAATGCTTGGCGAACTTCCATATTACAGATGCTGCGAAACTAAAAAAATAATATAGGTAGATAATATACACTTTTTATTTTACTTTTAATTTGTGTGTGTGTGTGTTGTATCCAACAATTTGTGTTCATAGTTGTTATTAGCAGTCACACCACTCTAATTGCAAAAAATACAAAAAATGAATGGTAAAAAGTTGAAAATAGATTACTATGTTCATCAATATATAAACACAAATATGGCACTCATATTACACACTGATCCTTTAATTTGTTTAATGTTTATTTGATGTCTTACAATGCTGTCTTTTAACTTTTTTTGCAACAAATGTGAAAGATTTGTATTCTATTATTCTTAGCCATATCTTTCCAGTGAAAGTATTCTATATGCTATCTCTTTACAGGGATAGATAATCTATGTAAACTAAATGGGGTTTGTTTTTTCCACAAAAGTTAAAATACATATGTATGTGTTTTTTTTATATTGGATTTTAATTTTAGTTATTAATTCTAGTAAGTGACATAAATTAGAAAAATATTTATATAATGTTAAAAAGATTGGTAAAAATGTGAAGTATAATAGAGATAAGATTTTTAATGATTGGTTTGTCTATATTAGCAAGTTATTAAGAAAATGATAAACTATTTTAAATGGCTAATTTGAATAAAAAGTAAGATATTAATTATTGCTGCAAGTTGTATTAGTCCTTTTTTATTCTCCAACTTATAGAAAAAAGGAATATCACAGCAAGTTAGTAATCAATTGCCATCATATTTTATTTTTATAAAATCTTAAACCAATCACATAATGTTAATAGTTAAATAAATTATTGATATTTGTTTTATACTTCTTTCTTTCAGCTTCTGGAGTTTTAAATTCTGAATGATAAGCTTTTCTAAAGTCTCTCCTTTTTTAAAGTAGGAAGTAATTTAATGATTACAATGACTGTGATCGTTGCCATTTCAGCTTTTATTGCAAAAATATCTTTCATATTAGAAATCTTATGTCAAAAAGTAACTTCATTGTATATATTCTTATTGGCATATTAACTGGGAAACAAAGTTCAAAAAAATTGTAGCACCCTTATTTTATAATTCTTATAAGTAGCAATTTAAATTTTAGAGAGAACTACTTTAGTCTGACTATTTAAGCTATTTCATTATGATTGACAAAATCTGTTTTTGCAGTTAACGCACATATTTGATTTGCACATTGCATGACCATCCTGCAGTGGATTGATAATGGTTGATGATGATGATGATGGTAACAAGACTGTCTTTTCAAGGTATGCACAAAGGTGGGTGGGTTCCTCCTGATGAGTAAAAGAGTATATCTCTCTTGTCTACATTCATGCATATCCTTATACATTAAACTCATACCTAAGAGAGTAAGATCTAAATAACTACTGATTCTACCTTTAAACCTATCACCTACATATTGCAGTTTACTCCCGCTATTCTGGATTTCGAATCCAGGGAGATGTTGCTTGATCCTTTGGTTCAGGGTGTATTTGTATCACCGAAGTTGGAATATGTGTAAAATATATATCTGTTATTGGGAGTGGGTATGGTATATTGTATACATGCAAGTAATGATCGTAATATATGTGTAAGGATATGATTAAGCAAAATTTAACCACAGAAAAATAAGCTAAGAACAGTTTTAATATTTAAATAAATTTAATGAACGTATTTACATTGATTAATATTTGAATAAGAAAATTTAACAGAAAATTAGGGAAAACTCATTTAGACATTTGTGGCCATTCTTTATTTATGCTTGGTTTATACCAATGTTCCACATCCTGATCCCATAAAGAATAGCCACTAAATGTCCCAATTAACATAAATGATTTTCATACTATATACCAGGGGTGGCCAACTTTTTTGTGTTCATACGATCTTTTTATTTTAAAAATGTGTTGCAATCGACTTGTTGTCATAGGCGTAGTCTAAGTGGAGGAAGGTGTTAAATATATACTATTTTTATATATCTACCTAGTAAAAAATAATTATTTAACAGAAATACTCATGTCCAGGGGAATTAAAGCAACATGAGTAATTATTAACAATATTTATTAATTCAAATTAGCTACATTAAGTCAAGATTAAAAATATTATTTTCAATAATGATACAAACTTATTGGACTTCATCTATCTAGAATTGAGAAAAAATTTAGAACAAAAACAAAAATAACAAAAAAACTTGACAATCTTGACTTAATTTGTTTCACTTGTTACCCGACAGCTCTTTCCAGATTGGCCTTGCGATCGACCGGTGGATCTCGATCGACTTGTTAGCCACCCCTGCTCTATATAACATTGCTATACATAGCACAGTATTCATTTACTTTTTTTTCTTCTATTTAATGCCATGATGGTTTAAAAGACCCACCTGTTATGTACAATGTGATGACGGAGAGTTATAAGTTCATGACACAAATAATTAAAAAGATATGTAAAGAAAATTTATTTAAAAATATTAATAATTAACACATACTTTAAAATAAACAATTAATGAAAGTGTATGTGTTGTACATATATGAATGTTGAATATATATATGTATTTGGTAACGTCTTACCTTGTCCCATTTATAGTAATCGGATTATTTCATAATCAAGAGCATACCTCATAGATTTTGTCTATCCAAGGTAATAAAAGAAATTTCTTTTTATTTCATAAAGCTTAAATTAAAGCTATTTGGCCCTATATTAAAATAAAGAAAATAAATTATTATATATAGTATACAAACAAGTATAGATGATGTCAATTTTATAACTTGGTTTCATAGTTCATATAGACACTGCTCTAATGGCTTGTTCTCATAATTCATGGTAGTTCCTTTATGCATAGCTGGGAATTCGAACATTCGATGGATAGGTTGACTTTACTAGCCTTCGAACTGGAGTTTTGAAATGAGTAAAAAAATTCATAATGGATTGGTTCGATGTTTATTAATCCAAGCATGGAGAAATAGGACAATTCCATATCAATCTTGACAATAGCCACAATGTTCCATTTGTAATTAGCATGGCATAATTACTTTAGTCTATACGTATATTAGTTTTTGTAGTTTAAGTTGATTGGAGCAACATCAATATTTCTTCTGCTATTGCATGTTTCAGATTTAAATCTGGAAATTTATAGTGAGGAATCAATGGTGATTTTATAGATTCGCATATTTTATTTTGTTTGCAACTTATTAATTTTCGAATTCTTTATTTAATTGTTTTATGAGCTGAATATTTCTCCTCACTTTCTAAACTTTTGTAAAAGATTTCTTTAAAAGTATTATAAGTCCAAATTGGTTGATACAGACCTTCAAACTTTTTTTTCTCTTTGTGCAGAGGGAATGGTAGATTTTCCCCACAAATAAAATAATTTTTATTTCTCTCCTTGAACAAAAAAGTTTTGTATATTTCTTATATTAAGACAGTTCATGCTCATCCTTTTTACTTTATTTTTGACATCATCTTTGCTACGTATTAACATAAACAACTTGTTAAAAATAAGAAAAGAAGCATTTGATTTTTCTTCAATATTATGTATGTTTTTTTTTTTTCTTGATTGCATTCTCTCATCCTATCTATTGTACGTTGTTCTTTTGTGTTGGTAATCAAAATACATTTAATGTTAATTGTTGTAATGGTTAATTATCATATCTATTGACTGATTTGGTTTAAACTCTGGTTTAATGTTTATTTAGAATGGGCTTTAAGACTTAGGTTGTGATTGATAGTTTGTCATTTTGGGTGCTCTAACTTTACCTAAATGTATTATTCATTAATGAGTAGCACTAATATCATGGGGCTTGATTTAGAATTGGGTCTTATGTTGTGTACTAGGCATTGGAGGGGTGTGTATTAATATAAAGTACCAAAACAAAGTTTATATATTTTTTATTGGAATTAATTGAGCAGTTTATACTTTTGGTGCTTGTGCAACATAGTTTTATTGTTGAGAAGATCCATTTTTTGCTAATTTAAATACTATTCGATCTTTAGTTCATTATATATTTTTTTTTTGCAATGAATCATGCTTCTTTAATCTTGCATTTTCTGTAGTTTCTTTCCTCACACATTACATACAGAGAAAAATGAATACAAAATGACAGAATTATGGACAATAGGTTTTTCATCAGCACAGGTATATGTGTTTGATTTTAGCCTTCAATGAAACCAACATAATCCTCTCTATATTAAATATATGTATGAACTGCACAAATATAAGCTATGTAGACGATGTCTTTATATGTGTACCACAAGACATCATCAACCAAATGTTCAGTGAATTAAAAATAAATTCAGGTTTAAATTGGATCATTGAAACAGAAAAATATAACAAAATCCAATATCTTAATCTAAAACTAAAATGGAATCACAATGTTATACATTATAAAATGATTATCAAATCTCCCAGCATTAAAGAATGCATTGATATGAAATCACAGGTGCCTACATCATACAAATTTGCGAGTTTAAAAACTTGTACTGCAATAACCATTTGTCAATTTGAGTTTAACAAAATTGAGAATATAGAGACTTAGTTGCTGATTTGATAAAAGCTGAATACAATATAACACCCATGTATAAATATATAAAACAATTCAAAAGAAATATTTCAAACAAAACAGCAAATACAAGGAATAATAAAAACTGAGTCACTCTACTATATTTACCACATGTGTGAAACAAATTTAATGTGGGATTTAGAATGCCTATAAATCTAAATAGATTCATTAATAATACAAAGGACAAAGTCATAAACTGGATAGGCCTAAAGCTGTTTATGTTATAGAATGCTACCAAAAGGGCTGCCCATATACATATTAAGTAACAAAAGCTAATCTAAAAACAAGAATAACACCATACACTTTGATGCATAAAAAAATAATATTCGATTTTACCAATACATTAATCTTTTACACATAAAAAAGAATAAGGACATAGTTTTGATCCAAATATTATTAAAATAATGTGTGAGGAAAGATACGCAAGATTAAAGAGGTGTGGTTCATTGCACAAAATGAATATGTAATGAGCCAAAGAATCGAACAGCATTCAAATTAGCAGTAAATGGGTCTTCTCAACAGAATAATTATAAATATGATACACAAGCATCAAAAGTATATTCAGCTCAATTAATTCCAATAAAAAATATATAAACTCTGTTTTGACACTTTATATTAGTATTAACAATGGCAGAATATCTAGATATATATATAAACTCGACATGAGCAAGAAAAGTTGATAACTTTATAACACTACACACATTATTCATAGAGAATTAAAGAGCATATTTGGGTTAGAGGCATTCTCTAGTTTAGTGAATGATCAGTAATAATCAATATAATTCTAAAAGTGGTTTGTGGCAAAGTTGTGAGTGCAGAAAGTGAAGAAGATAATGTGATCTGGACCAACTGATGAATGCTGGTTCAACACAAAATGTTCTACTTTGGAATTATTTATGTCTTTGGTCATATGTTTCAGAAAATTGTGATGAAATAGAAGTTTGAAATCTATATATTAAGTAATACTTTGGGTGTAATTTGAAAATTATAATTGCAATTTGTAATATTATAATTGACTACTTGTTAGTCTGCATTCAGAACAAGTTATATTTACCTATTTAAGGAGGTTTATTTAAACATTTCTATCCATAATTTCAATCTCTGTGATCAAATTGTAAATATATGGGACCATTAGTAGAGTGGGATTCCACCTCTATTGCTAAAAGGAGGTTGCCTTGACAACAGTTGAAATTCTTGATTCTTATTTATATTGGGATTGTCTAAGTGTTGACTGGTTTCTAATGGTTAATATATATATATATGAAGAAGTTGTATATGAAATTAAAATTACAGTACGAGCTATGTATGTCTTACTTGAAAATGATGAATTTGGTGTTTCAATAATGCATCCAGAGTGAGAGAGACTGGGCTGATGGATGATTGTGATATAATTGAGCTAAGGTGAAAGATGCACTGAGATAAGAATATAATTTGAAAATATATGTATATAATGAAATTAAGACCTCTTATCTATTAAATCAAATAGTGCATTTTTTTTATTAAATTTTAAATAATTTTCAATTTTTATTAGTTGTTTTGATTAATTACACTGAACACTATTATTGTTCCAAGCAATATCATTTACAAACCTCTGACTGAGACTAAATACCAAAAAACATTCTTATTTATAATCTATAAAGAATATTTTTTACATTTATAATGAATTTAATAATTTCTTTAAATAACCTCAAGAGAGAGATTTTCTCTATTGAAATTTGAATCTAGTTCAATATAGCCGATGTTCTTACTGTGATCATTTCATATACAATAGAAAAATAATAAAAATTGAAAACCTACATAAATTATTCTATCAGAATGTATGTATACAGTCACATGGTTACTGTTTTTTTATCAATGTATTTAAAATTAAATTTGGTATGCTTGCTGTTCATTTCCTTTTCTAATCACTTTATCAAAGAACTATCATCAGTGTCATTTTTAAGAAAGCTTAATTCAGTATGACAACATTACTTAATAAAAATCATTGGCCAATATATCTGGACCGAATTAAAAATTATTTCTAGGTTATTAAAATTATTAATTTTATTAAACACTGTGATAATTTGTTAATTATTTGCAGATGGAAAAAAATGACCATTGTTTATAAAGATTAATTGTAAATTGAGTTAACTTTTGCTTGCAGATCACTTTACTTTTACAATTCTAGAAAGGAATACTCAGATATCTTGAATTGAAGTGATTATTAAAGCTTTTTTCCATTTTTGGCATCATTAGAAATTTTAGCACTTAACTATCAAATCTTTGCAATGAAATTACCCTCTGTCACTTTATGATAAACCTTGGGGATGATTTTTTAAAAGGTATTAGCCTTCTACAGAAATAAATAAAATAGTATAGGATCTCTGTTGAAAATAAATTGAGAACTCTGTCTAGCATTTAATTTTAATAAAAACTACATATAATTAGACAACATTTATTATTAAACAAATAAAATAACTTTTTAAATGATATATTGGAAATAAAACTAAAAATCTTGAATATTATCCATAACATTCTTCTGTTTTCTGCAAATGCTTTTTAATGAATTTTTTTGCCTCTATCTTTTTATTTTTTCACCTTGAAATTTAATTTTTATTATATGTTTACTGTAAATAAATCATAGTGTAATCAATTATAATTATCACAATAAATAATCATTAAATTGGAAAATATATCTCTTAAAGCAATTAGATGATCTCTAATTAAATATAAAATTAAGATTTATTAAGTTGTCAATAACATCTAAAGACTTTAAGATTTGTACTAAACTAATTGCTGTATATCATAATTAAGATTTTTGATGATAAAAATTTGACTGACGTTAAAATAACTTTATGTAAAATGTAATAATTTTATATGCCATGAGGTATTTAAATTGAAAAAATATATACTGATTAGTTATCATAGTTCTAACAATAAGATTAAGATATTTTTTAAAAGTTTGATTTTTTTTAAATGTAAATAATATGTTGTTGCTTTCAATTAAAAAGTGTAGTTATGCAAATAAAATAATTTCAAGACTTAACTAAAGATCTTGTAAATTGTGTTGTCACATGAAATTTAGCTCAGTGGTAGGGTAATGAACCCAAGAACTAAAGATAGTTGAATCAAAGCTCAATCTGTTACTTTGATGCTCAGATGTCACATTCTCTCTAAAACAATTAATACTTATTTTTTATTATCTGGGTTGATGTGGCTTTGATAATTTGGCAGCAGCTATTGAATATTTATCTAATGTAAAAAAAAAAGGTGGATTTAAATTCAGCATATCAGTTTAATTACTATTGTTGCAATTGAATATGAATTTCATGATGTGATTTTTGTTTGGTTATTTTAAAATATTATTTCAGTAATAAAAAGATAATCATTTCTTAATGTTCTTTTTGTCTAAGTTTAAATCCAACCTAAGAAAATTCTATGTAATTTTTTTTATTGTAATTTGATTAATATTTCTTTTGAAAATGTTGTCTCCTTAGTATATAAGGAGATTCTTAAGAAATTTATAATTATTTTTGATAATAATAAAAAATAAGTACATTAATAAATAAAAATATTGTTATTAAGGAAGAGAAAGATAAATTAATATCAAATCAGTAAATATGTAAATAATCATGATATTATAAAAGAAGAAAAGAATTGTGAATCATCAAACAGAATAAACTCTGCAGTGATAAAATGGTATATTTAAAAATTATATTTTAAATTTATAATATTAAATTAGTAATAATTGAAAGATTGATTTAATAACAACAATTGGAAGAAAAAAACATTTATTGTGATTTATCTAATTTCAATCCAGTTTTAATATTTAAGTTATTCATAGAGTGAATATAGAGCACATTGAACCCAGTTTATAGATTATATGTTATATAAAAATTATATGAAGTTTAAACATTTTTCAGGTAGAATCATTTAGGGATTCATGTGATATCCAAACACTGGAAGTAATAGCTGAACTTCAAAAAGGTCTTAAATCTATAAGTCTTCTACTATATATAACAAATATATATTGGACTATTTTCATCATCTAATATTAAGTACTGAATGTCTTAAGAAAAAGTAAATTTTATTTAAATTTTCCAATTATGTTCAACTGTTAGTAATTGGAAAATTTAAAGTTCTCTTTTTCTAAGGACATTTGATATTTAATATTAGATGATGGAAGTAGTCCAATATATAAATACAACTAAAATACCATCATCACAAATCTTCAGGAAATACAACAAATATGTTTATTATTAGGATCTTTTTTGTCAAGTTAAATTGCAGAGCAGTTTTTTCTCAATTTTTTTATGATGTATTTGTCATGTGATATTATTAGAGTATTTGTATAGTGTGAAATCATTTTTCTTTTAGAATAAGTTAGGCAAATCTTCAGAGCCATTTTAATTGATATAACCCAAAGACATTTAAACAGAAGGGCACACTTAAGATCTAAAACCCTAAAGTATTAGGTATATTTTTTGCTATAAAACAATTGTTTCAGTAGTTTAATTTTACTTTTGCTTGTTTTAATGTTGATAGTAGATTAGAAAAGCCAAGTTTTACACAAACAAGTGAGAGAAATTAAGATTCTTTTCTAATAAATTTTCATATTTCTTCAAACTTTTAAGGTCTTTTTTGAAATCATTGTAAATCTCACATAGATCTTGGATAAATAACTGCTGCTATAAGAATTTTAGTTAATCTTTTTTATAAGTGTATAGATGATTGGCATTAATACATCCAATCTTTTTTATTACAAATTACAAAAATCTAGCAATGTTCATCTTCTTTTATACTGCTATCTGAATGTTAAAAGTACACCTGAATTGACTGAAATTTGTTGTTCTTGATATTAATACCTTGAACATTTTATTGTAGTCTTTATTTGCAGAGTTTTCTGCTAGAGACTTGTTGAATTAAATGTATTATTCTTTTTTATATTACGTGCATAAAATATCTTCTTTTATGCAGATGGTATGTAAAATGTATTAAGCACATTCTAGTCTGATGCTCATATTTTGATTCATTGAGAGAAGCTCTTAATGGGAAGTGAAAATTTTGATGTATTATTATGACTTCAATATCCATATTAAAATAAGAAAACCCTCATAGTTTTAGCTTTTTCTGATTTTGTAGATATATAAAAAATATTTTGAATATGCTTCATTTTATAAATTCATTTACTACTGATGGTTGGAAATAGTATGCTCCTTAATTATGTACTGCTTCCACATTGGTTTACTGAAAAACTAAACAAATCAATAATATATTTATTTATTTTTTCAAATCTAATAAAAGATTTTGTAACAATACATGTTCTGAATCTTTTTTTTTTTTTTGCTAGAAATCTACTGTATTGTTGAAATTCTCACTGAATTTTATTGCATTTTCAAGATGCTGGAAATTACAGACAAGAGTTTCAGATTTTTGAATAATTTATGTAGCAAAGTATAGACTGGTGGCCAACAAAACATTAACACATAAACAAGCATTGTGTTTTTTGAAAGGTTAGTTTTTATGTTACTTATTTTCATTATTGTATTCTATTAAATAGACTTTGTTAAATTATCATATAAGACCAGTTCGTGTAAAACTTTTGGCAAATCTGATTATTTTGTACATGATTTTTTAAAAATTATATATACAATATGTAATGTACTTTTAATTCTAATATCTATTTTCTCTGTCAAAATCAAATTATATTCATTCATTATCTGTAGTATCCTTTTAATTAATGCTCAATTTTTCATCAAGTAATACTTTTTTTTATATATATATATTAATTCTGTTTTTGCTAGGATTTGAACTGTTGTGCATTTGAGTTATATTATGTATTCATTATGAGTTTTTAGCCAGATAAAACAAACCCCACAACAATATAAACCTAAGGAAAAGCAAATTATTAAAATATGTAATATATATATATATTGGTGTTCAGTTTTAAAAAAAGATAATTCTCAGTATTAAAAAAAAATTTCAAGACAACACTGGAATCAATCTTGTTAACCCATATTTCAGAATCTGACTGACATACTACCACAATGCTATATTGAACACTTTATGCTGATAGTTATAAAATATGACTGATAAATATAATTATCCAACATATTGCAGAATTACATAATTATTATAAAGCAGTATTTTTTTTTAAAATCAAGTTATTTGTAAATAAGTTATTAATAACAATATGTTATTTTTATATAAATTAGAATATTTAAACAAAAGTGGTTCAGAAATCTAAGTATTTTTACTTATAAATTTTATTACTTTTTGTGGTGACATAGCACCGATCTTTTCTGTTTAGCATTATGGTAGAGTATGTAATTAGTATATTTGGAGCAATTGTCACAAGTATAAGTAAAAAAGTAATCTTTTTATATTTAAATAAAATATATTTACCATCAGGATGTATTTTTTAATAATAGAATCATTCTGAAATTTAAACATTTTCATTTACATATAAATTTTATTAATTATCATGCTGACATGGTACCCCGATTGATAAAGTGCCATTGTACCCCATAACCTGCATACCTACATGCAGCAGTCCTGTTTGACTCAGTTGAACAAGTTTGTAGAATTGTTTAAAATCAATTGCCATTTCACCAAAATTTATTCATGTTTTACAGCTTTGCCAGCATTTAAATGAAAACTGTTGTTAAAGTTACGCACTTGCTCTAATTTGATTTTTGACTTTGATGACAATTGTCTTAGGATTTGTTTATAGGGTGACTTATTGAAGAAGGTATCAAGATGCATTGCAAGTTTGATGATGGAATTCAAAATACAAACAAGAACTTTATCTTACTGGCTTTTAGATTTACTGTATACTAATGGTTGTACTTTTTTGTCAATTCAAAAACTGACTTATTGAATGTATTTAATATTTTGAGTGCAATATATAAAAAAAAATTGTTAGTAGTTAGTGGTCAAAGGACTCAAGTCCTTAGTTAGTGATGGAAAAAAAGATCTTCATCAGTTTGTAGTTTGAATGATATCAATTTAAGAATGTGAATCAATTTAAATACT
This sequence comes from Epiperipatus broadwayi, assembly GCA_028023455.1. Lineage (NCBI taxonomy): Eukaryota > Metazoa > Onychophora > Udeonychophora > Euonychophora > Peripatidae > Epiperipatus > Epiperipatus broadwayi. The sequence goes on from JAQFVV010006251.1 coordinate 5,245,813, forward strand.
TGGCTGTTGAAGTGCAATGCAGACCCAATGTGCTGCTGATACTTTTAATGAGTTAAAAAATTTGGTATTTCACCATAGTGATATAACTATTATGATAAAATTAATTGTATATTGAACTGTTTATCCAATTTGTTATATATTGATAAAAGCATTAGGAAAAATTTCATTTAAAAATACTCTATGAAATTCTAATGGCTAATTGTATGACCAATGGATATGTTCTTTAATTTGCCAAATATGATACTATAGATCAATATTTTTCAACCAGTGTTTTTATGGATTTGTTATGAGGGTTTCATGAAATTATGAAATTGGTCTACTAACTAGTACTATCTTTAGTGTAAATTAGTAATATGCAGTTTACAATGCAAATGAGGTATAACATGCATTTTCAAGTGAATTATTTAAGCAAGTGTCTTTTTAAAGATAATATAAATACTCATATATTTTTTTCTATATACTAAGTTTTTCCCTTTCCCCTCTTTAATATATATTTTTTAATTTGTTTTTTTTTTTACTTTCCTATAATGTTGCAAGCTTCTTAATTCAATAGGTAAATTATTAAATAATTTAAGAACATAATGATTTCTTACTCTAGTTTTATATTTATTACAATATTTAGAAACTATATATCTGTTTTCCTTTGAAACATTTTAAATTGTTTTATATAATGTTTTTTGAAAATACTATCAAACAAATTTTTCTCTACAATTGTATAATCCAGAAGTTGATTGAATAATAAAATATTATTTTTGCATTTACTTATTTCTTTATTGATATATTTTTTTTCTATTTGATCAGTTATTCTTTTTTGCAAAAATGCTAATGTATTAATATTAGAAAACCTTGCAAAACCATAAAGTATCATTTCATATCTCAATAAAGATTCACATAAAGATTTATATATAACAATAAGAATATTTAAAGGAAAAATATCTTTTTATTTATTTTTTTTTATTTTGGAATTTATCTCTGATTTTGTAGAGCATTGTTATAAAATATCTAAATTTATTAATAAGTATGTATATATGATGTTTCTAAGACATTTTTTCATCTACCGTCATTCTAAGATATCTAATATATTTTAACTGTTCTGCTTTTATACTTATTATCATTACATATTACATTATTGTCATATAAATACCTATGTGAATGAAGATGTATATCAATATTTTTATATTTCATGTGAGGAAAGCATATTGACATATATTTTATTTTTCTCTATTTATTGTAATAGACAAAAATGCTGCATGTAGCTCCACATTGTGACATCGCATGATCATAAACTTTTTCTTTTTATATCTTGCTAAGACTCAATTAGATGCAAGAGATTCTTATTATATTTTAATTACCATTACTGATTGCAAATAAGATAAATGCTAGAATAATGAGAAATTACGATTTATTTGCACATAATGACAAAACAAATAACTCAATTGACAGAAGTCCTTAGCAAACATCAGTCTATTGCTTCTTTACCCGGGATTGATTTTAGAATAATAACACTTGATCTACTGTTTTATTTATGAAAATTGCCTTAGCTAGTTTGATGAAAAATTAATATGATTAAATATTTATGACCTCATTATGCACAGACAATATACAGCCCTATGCAACTTAATAGTCTCTTTCTATGCAACTTAATAGTCCCTTGATAGATCCAGACTTGATGCACAGAGTAACTGTAACTCCTAATCTTGATTGATATAATCCAGTTTTAAGACATAAATTTTACAAGTTTTAGGATACACTAAAAATTGTTTAATAAACTATACTATTAGAAGAACTAATCTAACATAAATCTTTCAGGCTGTAATGCTTGGAAAACAAATGCTAAAAATAAATATCACATGAGCCAAATGCTTTTTAATGTCTGTTTTAATAATAATCAAACAAATGTCACCAAATGCCTGGGTAGGAATCACACATCTTCCTGGCAATTGTGATCGAAACTTACAAACTAATTGGTTGGAATGAATATCTACCTGATAAATAATGATAATGAGAAGTGTACATGGCAGGAACAACATCTGCATTACACTTATTTATGAACAGTCAAAGAATATACAAAACATATGTATGGTAGGAATGGACATCTACCGGATAAATACTACTCAAACTAAGTCATTGACTGCAAGCGGCAAGAAAATGCATCTGTTTCAAACTTGATTCTGGATAATAAAAACTGTATATATATAAAACGAACTAAAATAATGTTAGATTATCTCAAGAAAATTTAATACACATAAATATCTTCTTCTATGCCTATCTATCCCAAACCTATGGTGGTATTTTGCTTAAAACTGTTACTTTTATAACTATAAAAAACAATTTTTTTTAAAATTTATTTAATTTGTCTATGCAGCCTTTTGTTTTATCAAGAAATCATTAATCTGCATTATTTACATTAATGGTTATATTGTTATTCTAACTCTTAATACATTACAGGCTAGTGGAAATGATTGTTATTAACTCTTACTTTAAAATAATTAACAAAATAATATTAAAGAAACTTTTAGTGAAGGGCGAGGGTTTGCAATAATTGACTAGTTGTTTTGTTATAAATATTTTTTTTAATGTTACACTGATTGAACCTTGACACATCTAATAAATAAGCAATCCACCATCATTCTGATTTCTAAATATATGTATCATTTTTACATAAAATAAATCATTACAAAATTTGAGTGGAAATGAAATATATAGTTATAGGACATTAAATATCTAATGTTAGAGAAATAAAGTCATACTAATATATAATTAAAGTTTTTACCAATTAGCCTTTTCATCTTTAATAGTTCGTTCTGAATTCAAGTGCCTATAGACTTTTTGCGGAACAGTAGGCATAACATTGCTACATCTGGAGCTCTGTGAAACTTTTATGAGACTTCTCTTGATGCCAGCAATGACTCTACTAATACGCATTTTTATTTTATTCAATGGACAGCATCTGATGGTGCTTTTCTTGCTGAATGATGGCTGTTCTCTTCCTAAAGTTATAGACACCCTCGAAGTTAGATGGCATACAGTTCACATATAATTTGGACACAATGATTAATGTACTGGTTATTCAGTACATTATGGCAACTTCTCTACTTCCTGACAGAACTAAACTTGGTTTGGTCAGAGAGGAGCATTCAGTGAGTTTTTCTTTCATGATATAATAGCTGACTGATTTCAATTATCAAGATAAAGTGGATGGATGATTAGTAATAAAGAATGGAAGCATAATAATCAATCTTCTGACTCTGTTTATAGTTCACTGAGCTGCTTTATCTGTTTTCATCGTCGTTCGATTTCGAAATCCATTCATTGGTTGTAGATTAGTCCTAACTTTGCTGTGGTGCATGGTGTACTGACCAATTGCAAACTTTACAAAAATTAGTTTTGAAAAGGAATTATAACAAAATAAAAGATGTGCTGACCAACAACATGTGATATTTATCTCCTAATTAACCAATCGGTTTATTTCAAATTTAATTATTTGTATAAAATTAATATCATTTCTACCCACCTAATTATAAAATCTTATAATTTTTTAATTAATAAAAAATTTTTTTTAAATTACTTAAATTGATTTAGATTTAATGAAACCTAATATATTTTATCCATGTATATACTTATATATATATTCCATTTAATAAAATTTTGTAAAATCTTTAATTTAAAAATTTCTTACAAATTTTTAAATTATATATGTGAAGTGCATATATATTGCTTCATTATATAAATTCCTCTCCCAAAACATCAAAAGACAGTTTCTTGACATTCTTTAATATCAATATTGTTATTTACATTTATAATAACAGTATCATCTGCATATTGATATATTGATTCTTCAATATTAATATTTCCTAGATCATTTATGAAAATCAGAGATAACAATGTGCTAAGTATAGCATTTGATAGACAAATCCATTTTTGATGAATATTTGATTTGTGCTTTGTGTATAAAAAAAAACTGATAAGTTTTAACTTGGATCTCTTACATATAAAATTAAGTAATATATTTTATTGATAAATAACTCAATAATTCATTATGCTTTTCATTAAAAATTTATTATTTAAAAAAAAAATTTTTTTTTATGTGGTAACCCTAACTGTATAAATTTATTATTAAATGAAAACATGAATCTGAGCAAAATATTAATGATGGTGGAAATACATATGAAAGTAGTAGTAATGGTGTTGTTGTAATTATGTTTCTTATAGAAGGCAGAATTATATATAATAAAATAAGAAAAATTAATAAACAATGTTCAGATGAATATTTAAGTTTGAGGAAGAGTATCGCATTCCGTGGTGCCTTGTACAAAAAAAAACTCCACTAATACAATGGTTCCTCTTAAAGTAAAATATCACTTTATAATGAAGCAAGACAACCTTGCATTATAAACTAAAGATTATTTCAAAAGATTATTGGAATGCATGTTAAATAAAATATTTGGAAAAATTGTTAAAATTCCAATAAAACATAACTTGTCTTATAAGATATGTGAATTGATTGCTGTAAAGTTTAAATACCATTTTATAGAAGAGGATTTCACTTTACCAGCATGTTGTGAAATAGTAAAAATTATGCTTGATGATAAAGCAAAAAAAGGAAATTATAAAAATTCCTCATTCCTATAATTCAATAAAAAAATGAAAATTAAGAATATACAGATATGTATAAAATAATTATGGATAAACTTTCCAAACAACATTTTGGTTTATAATTTGAAAAGTTCACTGACATTAATTATAAAGTTCAAGTGCTAGGATTCATTCATTTTATTAAAGGCAACAAAATATTGAATTAATTTTTATGTTGCAATGAACTCACTGATCATACAATAGGAAAAGACATTTTTGACTCTTATACTATACAGTATTTACAAAAAGTTGAAATATCATAAGGGCTATGTGTAGAAATTTGTATAAATGGAATTTCTTCAGTCTCAGCATTTCCAACCTTCTTACACACTTAACAATACTATTTTTTATACCAAAACTTTACTCTTACAGTTTCAACTGTCTTGTAGTCATCATTAGAGTTGCAATATCCAAATATATAATCATACAATTAAAACATTTTATACTGTAAGAATAAAGTTTTGGTATAAAAAATAGTATTGTTAAGTGTATAAGAAGGTTGAAAATGGAATGATATATAAATATAGAAATCAATACATAAGGAAAAGAGGAGAAAGAAGAAAATTGTATAATTTCTTCAGTAGCAGGCATACTAAAGGATTTGTTATTATTGCAAAGACAGTCAATTCCAATATTTCAAAAACATTACCAGCAACATTAAAACCTGCACTAAATGACATTAAGTCAAATTCTTTAAAAGACACTTTTTTAAAAATTTTTTTTGCATATCTATGGAAAATTAGTACAAATCTTTGCTTTTGCATATTGAAGTAAGAGTGTTCCCCAGGGTTAAGGGCTATGCTGAATTTTAAAACTTAAGAATGAATTGCTGGTATTTTTTCAAATTGAACTTCAAATGTTTTTGTAAAATATCTTGAAAGTAATATTTGATAAGCTAAAATGGCGTACTTGGATTATATTTTTAATTATTGAATAGCATTAATACAAATATTCAAGGAAAAAATGAAAATATTTTGACATTTGCTTATAAATTGTCAGCATTTTGAAAAAATCACAGTCAAAATATAATGGATATGCTTCCTTAATCTTATAATACAATATTGAGAAAATTATATCTGTTATAACATTATTGGAAGAAAAGATTGCAAGTTACTTTTCCTTTTTAAATATATAGAAAATTATGACATTCAAAATTTATTTAAGATAGTTAAATCATTGAATTGCATTCGAAAAAAAAAAAAAAAGTTGATTACCTTGTCATTGATTCATAATTTAAAAATGAGGTACTTCAAAATAATTCCTAAGGAATTTTTGGATTTTTGTCCAAGCCAAACATCCAATTCTGCAATGGTATAAAAAATTTTGTTATAGTGTTCAATATCATATTTATATGAGCTCACTTCTCAACATTAACTAGTATAAAAACTAAAAAATGTGAAAGGTTTGCTAATATAGATGAAAAATGAGGATAGTTATTTCACATATTATTAGACTAATAATGTTGAAATAAATGAAAGCTGATTAAGATTGGATATCATATTAAAATTGATTTAAAGAAGTTTCATTTATTAATTTTACTACTTTATATTTTTTAATCTTTAATTTATTTATTTTTTACTGTTTTGTAAGTTTTAATAAAAAGCACTACATGGTTTTGATGGTAGTTTTATCATCTTAATATTTTTCATGTTCTACAAATTTTTCTTATAAATGGAAATATTTCTTGACTTTGAAAAGGTTAAGAATCATCACTATAGAAGCTGTTATTCTCAAAGATTTGTAAAGAAGTTCAATATTGATTGTTGCCATTTGAAAGATATAACTGAGGATAAAATATATTGTAGAGCTATAATTAGACATGGTATAAAAAAAATTTTGAAAGACAATTTTGCTGCAGAAATTAAAAACTTTAGCTAAATAAACTAGTTTTATAATGTCTAAACTTTCAAGATATATCTACTTATCTCAATCGAACTTATCATGTAGAATATTTTTGAAGAAGATATCACAACGTTTTTTTAAGTTGATAAAGAATACTTAATGATAATTATATATTATTATAAAAGTATATATATATTTTAATTTGTTTATTTGCTTCTATGTGCCACCCTTTTTTTTTTTTTATCTTAAATTAATAAGATTCTTGATTGCAATTATGTAGTGTTATTATAAAAATGAATTCTTTATCTTCAAGTTCTCCTTTTAATTTTTTTTTGCCTATGCAATTTTTTTTTTCTATTAAATGTATTTTCTCTCCAGTTAGATTTTTTTTTTATTTGTTGAATTTCTTCCTTGCTCATCCCTTCTTTTCTCTCTGTATTTTTTTTTTTCATTTTCTTTTTTATTACTCACAGTTTTTGCCCTCTAACTTTTAGTTCATCAGAACCTAAACTATGTTTATATTTATTATTAATATGTAAATATGACTTAAATTATTTATTAATTAATTATTGCTTCTAAAATATTAGAGCCATATTAACTTTTTACTTCTAATTAGGAAAATTAAATCACATGGCCATTCAAGCAAATTCTTTAATAACTTTAATTAAAAGAATATCCAATGAGGGAAATGAAAGCCAGCTATTTTTAAAGGCTACAGTAATATATAGAATATATCAATTAATTATGAATATTTGAAATAATCTATTCGCTGATATTTATGAAAATCATATTTATGTAAAAATTATTATCTTATAGATTTTTTTTAATGTCTAAAATACAAATTAATTTATTGTTTTCTAATCTAAAAGCCTTATAGTGTAGTATTTATATTGTCCCAGGTAATCTTGGATTCTTCAGATAAATGTTAAATAAATAATCAAAGTTTGTCTCTTAAGAAATCTTGTGACATTTCAGCCCAGGAAATCATGGGATTGACTATGATCTAAAAGCTTGAGTTCTCACACCTGCCATTTTACCAATGCTTTAAACTATGGTGAGCAACATAGAAAAAAAAAACATGATTGTAATATGTTGTGATATTTGCCTTTTATGAAGAAGTCATTTAACCCATTGCTTACATGTATTATTAATCCTCATGAAGATATATGAAAATAACATCTAAAAATTACATAATTAAATGGTAATATTGGTTCATCATTGGTGATAGCTTGCTATCTAACACAATCTATTCTCAATATTTAAAGCTATTACATCATATGACTATCATTTAGTCTATGGTTTATTTTTATCTTTTTTTTAGTAAATGCTATATATTAATAAAATGAAATTATTTTCTATATATATATATTAATACAGTAAAAATCATTATTTAATTACTCAATGCTTTTGTTGTCGGTAATTTAGCCTTAATGGATTGGCTTGTTACTCTTGATGTTTAATTCATCATACTTAGTATAGTGGTTTTCCTTCTCACTTTACATATCATTATAAATTGCCATTGAAAATATTAGCTCCCAAAGTATACTGACTTTATTCATTGATCAATTAATTTTAAAAATTTAATAATTAATTGACTTGGATTGAAATGTTAAGTTTATGTTGCATTCAAGCACTAAAAAGTAATAAGTTGAACTTCAGTCCAGAAACCTTCACTACTACTGCTACACCAAACTGCACAGGGAATCTGTTTTGTCATAGTATTGCTGCTCATTACTATTTGTTTTTTTAAAGATTTTGCTTTCTTTGTACTGTATGACCTAAGGGACTACATTTACTGCTTGATATTTTGGACATAATTCTTAGAGTTGTACCATAGATGTTCAATTCTAAATTTCATTCAGAAATTAATCCAGAAACTGTTGCTCATCAACAAGTTAATCTATTTATATTTTATAAAAAAGGTATGGAAATCACTTCAATTGATAGAAAACTTAAAACATCAATGCTTAAGTGATATTAGGAATTGTTTGAAATAAATTAACAGTAAATCTACAATAACATTGTTGTGTTTGTTTATATATATATATTTAACAGCAGTGAAGTCATTTAGTTGTCAAACAAACAGAAAACTATTCAAAAACATAATTTCAGCATAATTCGAGGGCTAACCAAGCATGATTAGAAGAAATGAGATTAGTAGGGACTTAAGATTCCAAAATAGTCATAGTAGTAGTATAAAATGATGATGTTAATTAGTCATGTATGAGTAAATTATCATTATAATCAAATTTTTTTTTATAATTCTAAAGTCTTGGGAACCTCTGATTCAAGCCCTTGTACAGTGTACATATACATAATGTGTTATCATCATTTTGAAACATTCAATTCATTGTAGAATATAAAGATCTCTTAATTTATCCAGTTTCACTAATACATAGATTTTCTTCTCTATATCATTCTTGAAAACTTCATCTCATATGTGGTCTTTTTCTAGATTCCTCAAAATCTGTTGGAATAACATTTAGAACTTCAATTATCTATCCATTGTCAGTTCTTCTAATAATATGTTTCATTCCTGATTTGCAGTGTTTGTATTTTTATTCTATTAAATATCTTAGTTTCAGAGAAGTAAGCAGTATTAGAAGTCTTTTTTTTTTTTCAAACAATTATAGGCATCTTTTTTAAAAAAGTATTATTTCTAATGAAGATACTCTTTTCAAGTTTATTGTGTTTTATCTATACCCACACACACATATATATGTCATTTAATAAAAGACAATACAATGACTTCTGATCATTCACTGAAATATGGAGAGATGTTAGAAGTAATAAAAAGGAATTTAAAGCAAACTGCAGACAGATATTGACATCATTGAAACACTGAATTTTGGATACTACTAAATGAAATGATAATATATGGACAGTTGAAGTCTTAAAATGAATCCCAAGAGATTATAAATGACTTACAAAAAGATCTTAAGTGGATTGGGTGAATGAAATAAAGAAGTTTGCTGTTGTAGTAGAGAAGAGCGACAATGGATCAAAAAAGTTAGATTAAACTTGGTGAGACTTTTATCCTGCAGTGAACTGATAGTAATTGAAAATGATGATGATGAAATATTCATGTGTCATTTGTAATTGTTAGCATATCTGCAAAGTTCAAATTTTAAAGTATTTTAATCATCATAAATTTGTTATCATTCCTAAATATCGGACAATTACTCTTTCGATTTAAGATATTAAATTTTTTTCTTTTAATGGCACGTTTTATAAATTATTAGAACAAATTTAAACCTTAAACTAGTGAAACTTTCTTTTACAATCAAGACATCAGAAAAATGCAAACCAGCTCCATGACATGTTTCGATCAGACTAATCTCGCCAAGTGATCTTAGTTTTTTACAGTTATCAATATCTCAAAGTTCTTGTTTCATTTATATTTAGGTAAGTCCCAACTAATTTAAATTATCAGTTTCATTTTTAAAAGTCTTCCAATCTCTAAATATTGTTGAAATTCTTTTATCACTCTTAAACATCCTACAGTTATTTTATGTTTGAAACTATCACATTTATTCTCTTGATATCTATTTTAATTAAATTTAAAGATGAAATATATAATTTTTTTTAAGTTATTAAATTACATTTAAACTTTAATTTTAAATGAGCAAACTGTCATATACCTGCTGTAAACAAAGTAATTTTATAATGTTGTAAAGACACCTTTTACTTCACAAACAAATTTTATGAGCCAGTGGAAAAATGTAAATCACTTTTATGAAATATGTTTCAAATAATAAGAATTGAGGATAGTTGAGGAAACTGGATTAGTCAAAATATATCACCAAATTGATTTGCATTTTCCCATGTTTTATGCTGATTGTTTATGAAATAAAAAATGAGTGTTTGACAGTGTTTTTAAAATATATTTATTAATTGAATACTGTAAACTTTAGTAAACTATAATGCTTAGAAGGCTGCAGAAAGGAATTTGCTATTAACTGAAAGGAGACCCTTTGATTCCTCTTGGAGGCCTTAAAGGAACCGAGCAGGGCAAATTCCTAATGTCCACTCCATACATTCTTGTCATTGCAGCTGTTATTACTACATGATTATTCATATACTATATGAACATGGATGGGCTGCTCACCAACACGCATTAGCCAGCATGGTGAGTTTATTGGCTTTTTACCTCCAAGTTTAAGAATATTTTTTCAATATATACAATCATGACAGACAAAAATAAATCATGGCCCTTATTCCCAGGAGGCTGTAAAGTCACCAACCAAGGCAGCGGTTGGTGGCCGAAGGTGGAGGGTGCTAAGAATCCCCTGATTGCGGACTCAGGCTGCCATTTGATGATGACTTTTTATTTAGGTACTTACAACTGCAGATCACTTTCAAGTGAAGGAAGATTGCAAGAGTTAGAAGAAGAACTGTCTTATATTAAATGGGACATTATTGGACTTTGTGAAGTTAGAAGAAAAGGTGAAGAAACAATTGATTTAAAAAGTGGACATATACTCTACTATAAAGGCACAAATATTGGAAATACAAGTGGAGTAGGATTCATTATAAATAAAAAATGGAAGAATAACATTGTGGAGATTGATGGTGTATCAGACAGAGTGGCAAGATTAGTTTTACAACTTAATAGCAGATACCAAATGCAGATAATTCAGGTTTATGCCCCAACAAGTTCTCATAGTGATGAAGTTATAGAAGATTTTTATATGGATGTACAAAAGGCTTTTGATCAGAGTAAACAACATTTTAAAATTGTTATGGGAGACTTTAATGCTAGAATTGGTAAACAAATGAAAGATGAAAATGCTGTAGGTAATTTTGGTTATGGTAATAGAAATGAGAGAGGACATAGACTTGTGGAGTTTGCAGAAAAAGAAAAACTTTATATTATGAATTCTTTTTTTTGAGAAAAATGTTAAAAGGAAATGGACATGGAAGCATCCAAATGAAGGTACAGCAGAATTGGATTATATTTTGACTAACAGAAAATACATATTTCAAGATTGTAATGTTCTTAATAAATTTAACACAGGAAGTGATCATCGATTAGTAAGATGTAAGATACATGTTAATGCAAAACTAGAGAGACAAAAATTATTAAGAAAAACAATATTTACAGTTGATATTCCTAATCTTCAGAAACATTCTAATGAATTTAAATTAGAACTTACAAATCGGTTTCAAGTATTAGTAGATTTTGAACATGATTCAGATTTGAATGACATTAATAGGAAAATAAGCGATACACTTTTAAAAACTGCAACAAAGATAGCTGGTAGAAAAAAGCAGCAATTGACCAATAAAATTTCTACTGAGACTAGAGAATTTATGAAGAAAAGAAGGAATATGAGGATATACAACAATGATGCATTAAAAAAGATTGAATATCTCGAATTTTGTAAAATGGTGTGGAAAAGAGTTGAAAATGATATAAGAAAGTATAATTGTGAACTAGCAAGGAAAGCTGTAGAAGAGAATAAAACTCTAAAGAGTGTAAAACAACATTTTGGTATTGGTAGGAAATTTATATCTGCAATAAGAAAAAAAGATGGCATTATTACTAAAAAGAGAGATGACATCATAAAATGTGTAGAAGACTTCTATCAAGAATTATATAGTAATAAAGAACAAGTGCCTCCTATACCTATTATATCTTCCAAATTGCCCAGAATTTTGAATGAGGAAGTGAGACATGCAATTAAATTTATGAAGAAAGGGAAGGCTCCAGGTAATGATGGAATTGTAATTGATATATTAAAAGAAGCAGGTGAAGAAATAGAAATTTTTTTTAGCAAAGTTATATACCAAATGTCTAAATGATAAAGATGTACCAGATGATTGGAAGAATGCAGTATTAATATTAATATTTAAAAAAGGTGATAAAGAAGATATTAGAAATTACAGACCTATCAGTCTTTTATCAGTTTTATACAAAATTTTTACTAAGATAATTACAACTCGTCTACAGAAAACACTGGATTTCCACCAACCAAGAGAACAAGCTGGATTTAAAAGTGGTTTTAGTACAGTAGATCATATCCAGGTATTGAGAGAAATTATAGAAAGGACAAATGAATATGAGTTGCCATTATGCTTAGGATTTGTAGACTATGAAAAGGCATTTGATTCTATAAACATTTCTTCAGTGATTAAAGCATTGGATCATCAAGGTTTAGATCCAGGATATTGTCATATTTTGAAGAATATTTATAAAAATGCAATAATGATAGTAGGAAAATCAACATTGGAAAGAGTGTAAGACAGGGTGACTCCATATCTCCAAAACTTTTTACAGCAGTGCTGCAAGAAGTATTTTGTGGATTAAAATGGGAAGCTAAAGGAGTGAAAGTAACTGGAGATTATTTAAGTCATTTAGATTTTGCAGATGATGTAGTTGTTTTTGCAAATAATGCTTTAGAGCTACAGGAAATGTTGCAGGAGTTATCAGATGAAAGTAGGAAAGTAGGACTAAAGATAAATGTTAAAAAGACTAAAGTAATGTTTAATAGATTTTCTCAAAATATGAAAATAAAGATTGATTATGATGAGTTAGAAGAAGTTAACAGTTACAAATACCTTGGTCAGATTATTAATACAGATGGAAATATAATGGATGAAATTAATCATAGAATTAAACTTGGTTGGAGTGCTTTTGGTAGAAATAACTTGATACTAAAAGGAAATATGCCTATGTGTTTGAAAAGGAAGGTTTTTAATAAATGTGTTTTGCCAGTTCTTACTTATGGATCTGAGACTTGGACACTTAATAGAAGAGCAATACAGAGACTTCAGACCACTCAAAGAAGTATGGAGAGATGCATGTTGGGAGTAACAAGAAGGGATCGAAAACACAATGTATGGGTAAGAGAACAAACAGGTGTTACTGATCTCATTGAAAAAATTAAAAGACTGAAGTGGAGTTGGGCTGGACATATTGTTAGAAGAAATGATAACAGATGGACAATTGAAATTTTAAACTGGATTCCAAGAGATTATAAAAGACCCAGAAAGAGACCACATGTGAGATGGATGGATGAAATAAGAAAGTGTGCAGGGGTGATGTGGAGAATAGAAGCTAAAGATAGGAAAAGATGGATTGAACTTGGACAGACCTTCATCCTGCAGTGGATTGATAATGGTTGATGATGATAATGATGATGAATGCTTAGAATAGATCATAAAATATATATGCCAATTATAGATTCTTCAGATATTTTTATAATGTTAATTTTTTTTTTATGAATTTTTAAATTGAAGAAATTATTGGTCTCTTTCAAGTAACCATTTTATAAGCAGTGCTGTGGCACCTTTCATAAATTTATTTATGCAATTCTGCTTTTAAAAAGAAGAAAAACTAAATTTGTATACGTTTGCAATGTCCATCTTTTCTTTCAGCAAACCATATATCTGTTTAAAGAGGTACTCTTTTAAAATGCAAAATAACTTTTCTTATATGAAACGTTAAAATATTTATAATACTGCAAAAATATAGATATTTTTAAAATTCTTGATCAAATTACTCAAATTCCACGGTCTGCTGCTAAATATTAAAAAAAAATTCCCAAAATGTTTTTTACTTCATGTTTCAAATGAAGTTTTTGTTGTTGTTTGTAACTAATTTAAGTTGATATCATATTTTTTATTATTATGTAGATTGTTTGCAACTTTTTTACTGATATTGTTATTTGTATTATTATTTACATATTTTAATTATTCAAAATAAATATATACAAAATGTATAGAAAGAAAAACTTAGTTTAATACTTTAACAGCATGGTATGCTAAGCATGCCTTCAACTTTCCTGATAGTCATATTCATAGTAATAGTTGTCCAAAAAAGCTTGTGATTTTTATAAAAGAAAAAAGAATGGAGATTTGCATAAAATTTGAATACAATGTAAATAAGTCAATTTAAATGAGCCATAAATGAAGGGAGTATAACAGGATCTGATACATACATCTTCATTAAAATAGGCAGTAGAAAATGAAGACAATTTACAAGACATAAAATTTCTACATCTATATATTCAGCTTAAATATACTCAAATTATAAAATGTTAGTCAAACCCTGTTCAAGTGCGAGGTGTCATACACCCTCGGCTTTAAAGTATTTTTATATATAAACTATAATTGTAAATTTGAATCTGATGGAAAAACTAATATTGAAACATATATCAAAGATTTATATAACATATTGAAACATATATCAATGATTTATATAACATCAGATACAAAAATTCAGCTCTCATTCAAATTGTTAAAAGGTTTTACGCTAAACTTAGGAAAAGATCTATTTACGCTAATGAAAATCCTTACATGGAGTCACCCACTGTATAAATAAAATTTATACTGAAGCATACATTTCTCCTGCCTTGAATTTCCTTATTAACAATTCAAAAGATAAGCTGCCCTCAAAGGAGAATTCCCAAATTGTACACAAAGCTAAGTGCAACAACACAAACTATCATGCAGTTTATTATGGTGAATGGCATGAATCCAAACATAGCCACAGTTTTGCCCTACATCTATCAGCATTGCCTGCTCCAAAAGAAATGCTGCTTAACGTGAAGTTAAAGAAGCCTGGCATATTGCCAACAATACACACACAAAAAATCCTGTGTTCCCCCATCAAAAAAGTGACTCATTTAAATTTATTCACATCATATTCAAAGTGTATGCTAATCCCTACTTTTGTTTTTTCTTTTAAAAAAGTCACACTATTGAACAGTTATTGCTATGAATATGACTACCAAGTAGTCAAAAGCATGATTACCATGCCCTGCTGTTAAAGTATTAAACTAAGTTCTTCTTTGTATATATTTTGTATATATTTCTGAGAAAAGTTTTTTTTAAAAGATTGAAGTTATATTTTAATTATGTAAAAAATTGAATTTGCTTTTATTTTATAGTACAGTATTACAAATGTATTTGAAAAATAAAATTATTTTTAGATTTCGGAATGACTCACAGTGAAAATCGTACAACATGGATTAAAGAAGGCTTTATAGGTTTAGGAGGTATGTTTATTTTCCATAAATATCATTTATATATTTAATAATGTATACATTACCATATCAATATATTCACAGTGGTTATATGCAATTATCAAAATGAATCTCAATGCTCTCTTGCAGCCTTGACTTAAATATTGATATGAATATTATTCAACATAATAAAAAAAACAGACCAATCTTTCTCATTACATTTGTAAGTTTCAAATGAGCCTATCTTCTATGCTAGAGACTTCAGTATCCTCAACCATGCCAGAATAGCAATCATAGCTTTTTATATTAATAGTATCTGTAATCTTTATTTTATTGCATTAATTTTTGTAAGTACACAATTATAATGATATCTTCACATTTCTTGTAAATATAGGATTAACTATGTAACTAATAGTCATATGGAAAGAGAATGTATGTTATCAGGGCGAATCTCAATGTTCTGTGGAAGGAATGACTTAAATATTGCTAAATGCTATTCAGCAACACAGTAATCATTAAGTCACGCTTGCAAGAAAATACTATGGTTCATTCCAATAATTGTATATATATAGTTTTAATGGATGTTTTAGATGGAAATATTTAATGTTTGGAGTTATTCATTTATAATTACTTAATTAGAAAGCACTTTACCTAGAACAATAGCTAATGAAAGTCAACTGCCCTAAGCCAAGAATTAAAGTTAAACTATCAGATTGATTGCATTTAAAAGAAGATGGCTAACTCACACATTAAATATTTCCATATATATACACATACAAATTACTTTAAAGATTTTCATGGATTTATATAGATATAAACATTGAAATATTAGGAAATTTCTGTATTATAATCTAGATTAAAGTTTCAGATATATGAATCTGAAACATATTTGTTTGAATTATATTAAACCTAAAGTGGACCACTTTTAGTTTAAAACTTAAACTGTTATAAAAGTAATAAATTAGACAGAGATATTTAATATGTGTAAAAAATTTGAATTATAATAACTAAACTTTTCATAAATAACCAAGGTTTATCTTGAGTTATATGTATTAATTTTCATTTTGCAGATTCCCATTATATTTAAATGTGTGTATATAAGTTTGTGTGTAACACAATACTGAAAACTGCTTTTTTTAAAACAATCTGAATTCAGATTTTAAATTTATCTCATAGCTAATTTTTGTAATTACAAACCATGAAAAAAATCAAGATCCACTAGTCTGAAGAATAATATTTCTGTAGTGTAATTTTTACTATACTCTCTCACGCAAGGTAGAGACTGGTATCTATCCACTTTTAACACTTTGTAGAGAGGTGTAATCATAAACGTGACCATAGTCAGTCTATGTTTATAATTACACACCTCCACAAGATGATAAAAATGGTTAGAAAGCAGTCCCTACTTTGCATGAGAATGGTGTAGTGAAAATTACACTATAGAAATATTATTCATTAAGTTGATAATCTCTAGTCTAATGAATGACTAGGTAGTAGTCCTCCAATGCAGGGGAGATGGTACGCCTTTTTACATCCACAATAATTATAAATTAACATACGTTATCGCAAATATTACATTATAGTATAATTTCCCTGTGAACTTTAGTGCATTGTGCTGGCAAAACCATCTTCATCCCTCCCCACAAACTGGTGCATTGCACTGGCATTACAGATGTGAAAAGGCATACCATCTCCCCTACATTGCAGGACCAGTTTGCGGGGAGGGGGAAGATGGCTTTTCCAGCGCAATGCGCTGGCATACACAGGGAATTATACTATACCATATTTGTGATAACATATGTTAATTTATAATTTTTAATTATTGCGGATGTGAAAAGGCATACCATTCCCCGATGTTGCAGGACTAATACCTAAGTACCAAATGAGTAATACACTTCACTGGCCTGGTCTTGTTTTTTTTACTCTTTCATCAGCTATACTATGTTTTCATAAAACTAACCAGAAGATGCTAGAGCTTTCATATACACAAAGCAGATCTAATTTGTTCTAAATTTCATATGAGAAAATTCAAATCATACACAGTTTGTCAGAATATGTTTACTAAAACTTACTCATATAGTAGATGGAGAAGTTAGATTTGTTTTTTAATATATGTTATTCTAGCAGCTTATAATTTCAGTTCATGTGTAATAGACTTGGAACTAATGATGAAAGACAAGTACTGCTGTCCAGTTCAGATCTTATTTTTTATGGTTTACAGTTTCAAAAAATTGCAGTTAAGTAAATTTAAAATATTGATTCAAATTGTTTTTGTGAGAATGCTTTTTAATAATGCATTATAATATTTTTTTAATATTTTAATTGCAGGATAAAGGGCTACTCTGTTTAGCTTTTAAAAAAATCAATTTAAATGTTTTATAATTATTTAATTAAAGTATGATGTTTGTTTTAAATATAGCAATTAAAAATATTATATAGTATGCATAGTTTTGTAATTTAATTTTTATATTAAAGTATGAATTTTTTTATTAATAACTATGTATATATGTTATTTAAAAGGCTTCATGTTGTAATAATAGTGCATCAGCTTGACATCCTATGACTTGAGTTTGAATATGGGATAAATTTGATTTTTTTTTTTAGATTTTAGTCAAATTTAGAATTTTTTTAGAAAGACAACTTTTAGTCATTCTAGTTGACCATTTGATAAAGGTCATAATGAGTTTTTAACTATTTTTAGCTGGAATATAAAAAAAATGTGAAAGACATCTCAAGCTCTTATTACTTAGCATATGGAAAGCATAGTGAGCAATATCTTTTCTTTTATTCATTTCTAAAGAATTTTTAGACAGATCTACGCCTATGCTGTGAGCTATTTAAATATTGTTTTACTTACTTTATACCTAAGTATATTAAGACAGATTGTCGCATATCTATAATGTGTTATATAAATAATCTTGATAGTATATGTGTGCATATATGTTTAGTATATATAAAAGAAGAAATCAGCACAGATAGACTAGAAATGACAAATATTAATTAAGTAGGTAATAATACTTTTATTATTTTGAACTAGATTGTTTAATTTATTTTTGATTCTGACATAAGAAAGAAAAACTATTTGTATAAACAAAGATGTCTTTTAAAGGGATATGTAATTACACAAGTTAATTTCAAAATATTTTGTATTTAAAAAAAGATAAAGTTTTTAAAAATTTATGAAGTAATTATTTTGAACCTATGTTATTTTGGTGAATATAAGATAATAAAAAACAACCATTGTGTTGCAGTTATAATTTTAATTTTTATTAATTAAAACTAATAAACATTTAACTTTAATTCTTCTGCTTATTAATTAATCTACATTCCCTAATTTATGGCTATAAATGACATTTATTTTAATTCAAGAGCTTGCAGAGCCAAGAGATCTCTTGCTAAAAGGAACCACATTTTACTTTGAGATTTCCCAGATATGCATGCCAATGTTGCTGTACTGACCCATAACCCATGTGTTTTCAGATACTGTTTGCTGTATTTGAAGTTCTGAGTATAGAAAATAAATATGAATTGAAAGCTATAAACAGTTTTCTGTTAATCTGAACATTTTATATGTATATGAGACCAATCTATAAGCAAATGGTGACAGAGAAATAGTTTATAGACTATCTACAATTGTATAAAAACATGGACAAAATAAAAGACGTCTACTGTTGATAAATAAATCCATTCGTATACATTAAGCTATTGTATATACATATAGAAACATGGAAAATATATGTATACTATGAGGAAGAAATCCAGTAATATATATATTATCAATTTATGAAGTCAATCTGCATAATTATAGAAACATGGACAAATAAATTTACTATTGAGAAAAAAACCCATTAGTGTATATATTCTGTGCATATAATTTAAAATATTAATTCCAGTATTAATGAAGAAAAATGTATTTTTTTATTGGCTAAAGCAAAACAATTTCACTCTTACTATAACTTGTATTAAAAGAACATAGAAATAACTTTGGAATTATTAACAATTGCAGACCAAATTGGCAGGAGTACTAACAAATTTCTCCATAGTCATAAAAATAAAAACTCAATTTAAAGTCTCAAGTAAAAAAAAAATTAAATACAGTAGTTTTTTTACAGTTTATTCTATAAAGTTATATATATATATATAAATTTTGATTAATTGATATTTAAAAAAATATAAATGGAAATTTAAAGACTATAAATGATAAATATAATCAATATGTTTACATGATTTTTTTATCTACAAGCATATACCTTAAAGATTTTATGTTGGTAAAAGAATAGTTTTTCTTTATAATTTAAAACCTAATTATTAAGAATTGAAATTTTTTCTATTACTAAATGCATATATGTATGTATATGATGTATCCTATTTACATTTATTTATTATTTATGTATATAAGAGAATATTTAATCTATTATTTAAAAACAATCTAAACCTGTAATTGAAGTATTTTTGTGATAATATGTTATAATCTATATTCAATCATATTAATACTTCTTGCATGGAAAAAATATCAAAAATATGAAATATAATCTCCATATAAGAAGGACTGATATAGTTTCAGATAGATTATTACAATTCAATGATAGAGTTGTCATAGTTTATTATAGGTTATATGTACATTATTTAATCAATAATTTTATTTTATTTTTCTTTTAATAATTGTATACCTTTTTTTTTTTATTTCAGTGTTATTAACTGTTATTATATTATTTAATCTTTTTATCACATGCCAGTGTTGGGCTTCTTTATAATTTTTTTTAATTTTCATTGAAATTCTCACTTTTATATAATCACCAGATAACAAACTTAAAAAGAGCTCTTGCTAAAAAAAAAAACAATGTATGTAGCTACAAGATATAGAAATAGCAACTACAAGAATGTATACATCTCTAGAATATTGATGCAGAATTTACATCTATATATATTGAAACAGTTATGTGTCTTATGGAATACAACAACATAGTAGTGTATATGCATATATATAAAGAGAGAGAGAGAGAATTGAAAGGAAAAGCAGAAATAAACACAAAAAAAATTTTAAAATATTTTCTCTATTACACTGGAATAATTAAGGATTAAATAATTTTGAATTTAAAAAAATTATTATTAATTATGATTTTGATATTAAAATAAGCATGTTTTTATGTTATAATAGATATACTGGTAATTATAAAATTCCACCATTTCGTTTAGCAATTTTTTTTTTTAATTAAAGCTTGTATAACATATTTTGATAAAAATCCTACAAAGTTGTTTTTGAAAGCATTAGGATGAATTGAAAAGAGACATTAACATTTTTCAATCAAGACAAAGAAAATTTACTTTTAATTATTGTGTTTTTTAAAATCCACCTTGGTTATAAAAAGGTTGGGATAAAAGATTGAGGAGAGTCTTAAAGTTTTACAGCAATAGAGTTAGAGTAAGTCAGCTAGAAGTGAATATATATATATAAAGTAAAACTCTATGTATGTACCAATAAACATGACCGTGTAAAAATCAATGAACATATGTTTGATTGGGAAAAGGCAAAAATATTGATATTGGGTAGAGAGGCAAAAGCACAAAGAAGCTGCACACATGACAATGGCAAACAACTCCATATGTCAACCTAGTGTGATAATTCAAAATGTCTGGAACCCATTTATTAATCTTGCTTTTAGAAAAAAAGTGGAGAAATCAGAACTCTCATAGATAACTATATGAAATTTCTCCTAATTGTTACTTTTGATAGAATAGTCTAGTTGGTTAGAGCTCTGTCTTAAATTCAATATGCCTGAATCTAAAAGTCCTAGGTTCAATTTTCTTATTGGTACTTTCATTGATCGGGCCAGAAACACTTGAAAAAGAGATAAGAAATAATATCATTTGAAACATTGAAATATATTAATCTGTGGGCTATTACAAACAGTTGAATATGTTTGAAAAGTTTAAATAAAATTTGAATTTTTTTTAAAAATATTTAACAATTAATATTAGATGATAGAAATAATTCAACATATAATTGCAACACAATACCATCATCACAAACTTTCAAACAAACTTACTATTATATTTTTGTTTTTATGATTAGTAAGCTAATATATAATTATATATACAGATAGGGCTGAAATTTAATCAATTTTTACTTTTATAAACCCTACCTACCAATTGCATATACTTAACATACCCATCCTTTGTCAACTGTTATTTATTAATAGTGTGAGAGAGAGTGACTTATCTATTAATTATATATGTTTGAGCTAAACTAATTCATTGTTTACAATATTTAACTTATATTATTATTAAAATAAAATAAGATTATTAAAAGTGAAATTCTAATTCTATTCTTGATATAAAGATTATTAATTTAATAATTATCAATGATATGTTTTCATCTAGTTGAAATATTGAGTTTCTATGAATTTTCACCAATATTGGAAAAGTTAAGCATATAAACATTAAAAAGTAAAGGATGTGTAAAATCATTCTATTCTTGATTCTTTGTCAAAAGAATGAATTTATTTTTAGCCTAAGGGAAAAATGAATAATTTACTCCATTAATTAATATACTTAATGTAATTAAATCATCAATATTTAAACAATTTCCTATGATATGTATATTCTCTCTGTTTAGTTATATGTGATAGTAAGATTAATTTCATATTTAGCTAGAAGGTAAAAAAAGGAAAAACATTTTGCAAAATAGCCCACTGCAAAACAAAGATCTTTTCAAAAACTTCTCTTAGAAGCAGTTTTCTATCTTTATTTTGTCCTGAGGAAGAGTAACTAGATATTGATTCATGACTATTGTGAATGGTTAACTGGTTTAGCAATGATCCATTTACCTGAAAGAAAGGATTATAATATAATATAGTTTAATAATTAATTGTTATTGTAACGAGCACAGACGACGTTACATTGTTTTTTTATTATTAAACATGAAGTTAAAATAAGAAGTTCGCATTTAAAAATTTTCTTTAAGAATTAAAAATTGAAATTAAATATCATCTTAAACTTGTATATATAAATCGCACAGATAAAAAAAAATTATTAAAATAAAACTTTATTAAAAATAGAAAGGTATTTTAAAAACAAAAACTTAAAAAGATTTAGAGATAAAAATATATCTTTAATCTTGGAAAACACATTAATTAATCAGAAATGGAAATGATTGTTTTAATTAGTTAAATGTAAACTAGCCTTGGGCATTTAAATGTAAAAGCATCGGTCAGATAGGAAAACAATAGAAACTAATAGCCAATGAAGAGAAAAGCAATGGAATTGGACCTCAGCGAAAAGATCATCTCATCGATGACGCAGTGTGAATTCAATCCTTCAAATTAATATAAAAAGACAAGTTTGGAAATTATTAAGGATGATTGATTATTTACGATGTGACAGATATGTGTTAGTGCGGAAGTGAAGGAGAAGGGATTGAAAAGACGCACTCTTCAATCCCTTCAGTTTTGCCAACTAAACTAAAAAACCTCCGAATGGATAAATAAAACAACGGCTAAATGGATACCAATCTTTTTAGGACGGCATGGGAATTCACGTTCAAACGGCAAGGAACATATAAAGATGAACTGTTTAAAAAACCATAAGAACTTTATAATTTATGAACATTAAATTAAAAACTTTCCATATATAAAAAATACAAATAGAATCCTATCTGACCAACGTAAATTAATATTAATAATGTTATTTGATATTTTTTTTTATTTAAAATCATTTTCATTTATTTTATTTTTTGTTCTTTAAGTTTTATTATGATTTCTGTTTTCCGTTAAGTTAAATTATATAAATGTTAAACTTAAGTCGGGCGTGAATGGCTGTATAGATTTGTAAAGTTATATTAGGGGAGGGTAATCTTAGGTTATTTGTTTCATGGTTAAATTGGGTCAATGGATTGGATATATTGGGGTAATTTAGTAGATGTAGTACAGATTCGCTATGGGCAGAATCGCTTCATATGCCGCACACACCCGTTTGCCTATGGAAGGAATTATAAGTTGGATACCGCAGTTCCTTTCTATGGAGTTTTTTGTTTTATTGCTCTTCTTCGCAGATAGATGTAATATTCCTATCTGACGAGAGGGAATTTCTTCTCTTAACTTTTTGTGCTGCCGTATTTTATTACATTGAATACATTGATATATCAGATGAATTGATGCCAGTTTGACTACGAATTTTAGCCTAAGGTTAAATAGGGATAGAATGTTTATTCTCAAATGCAAATCTATGTAGTCTATTCATACTCGACACTAAATAAAAATGCATTAAATTTAAGTTGTTTATAGACGTTTGCATGGATTCGTTATTGGTTAATTATGTTTTGGATTTCATATTTGATCAAAATATATAGACATTCGATAAATAATGATACCTCACGGTGAGTATCTAAAATGTATTTATTCGGATGTCTTTTAAGTTATTGGTGACAATGCAAGTATCTTATGGTGAATACTATTGGGTTACTTATAAATTTCCCTCTGCAATTGTCAGTATCAATGATTTTATATTTTGATCGTTTATGTTTATTTTGAAATGTTTTTAACCGTTGAAATCTATGTAACCGATCTATACGCAACATATTAAAACAAGCTTTTATAATCCCATCTGTGCGAACTTAATTAAAATGTAAACTTATAATATAATAGAAATTAAAATGTAAATTAAAATTCAAAGTAAAGTTAAAAATAATGTTAGATGTTAAAATGTAAACTGATACTAAAACAATTTTCAATCTTATATATATGTGCATAAATAAATGTTTGTGTGTTAATTACTGGCAATGGCTTATTTTATTCTTTTTTATATATATACTCTTATATTATATTATTAAATCTCTGCTATTCCACTGAGCTAGTGATATGGGCTAACGACCAGATGCAAAATATAAAAAAAAAAATTTTTTTTTTTGACTTACGTATCTGCCTACTCTATAAATTTTTCTAGGTTCAAATGCCTAGATGGCGCCCTGTAGTGCATATACCTTTAGTCTACCTTCTCCGGATTGTTACATTATATATTGTAGTTTAATTGTGTTGTGTGTGTCCAAAACAATGCAAAAAATAAATTTCTAATGAATGATGGGTAATATACTTTTTGTAATACATAGAATATAATCAAAACTTATTTTATATTACACAAATCAATAATGCATTTTAAAAAAATTACAATAAAAAAAACTAATGATGCAGCTAATAAAAAGTCATTTAAATAAGATAATTATTTATTATATAAACAATATTTTCACAATAAAAAGTATTTGTAAAAGTACTCAGAAATAAAAAAAAATAGCTTATACAAAATTTTTAATATATATATATTTTATGTATAATTTCATCCTTTTATATATAAAATAAATATTTTTTTATTATTATTTTAAAAAGTTACTTAGTTTTCAATGAAACCAACAAGGCAATCATTTTAAAAATTGATTAATACTTGATAAAAAATGTACAGTATCTAAAATTACTACTAATTTAAAATATTTTAAAATTCTTTAAATTATTTTTATACATAAATATTGTTTCATTGATAAACTATGAAACTATTTATTTTAATAGTAAATTTTTTTTTTTTTAAGCTGGGGTATTATATGGATTTACCAGTGTTTGCGTTGGTCATCCATTTGATACTGTGAAAACCAAAATGCAGGCTCAAGTTGGTTTTGAAACTGGTGGGATGTACAGCACTTTTGCTAAAGTATTAAAAACTCAAGGAATTATTGGTCTTTATAGGTAATTAAACATGTTTTGTTATTGTTAATACACTAATATCTTTAATTTTTTTGCAAAGGATTTTTAATTCTTTTGGTTAATAAAATCAATGCTAGTTATAAAATATGTTTCATTTTCTTATTTTTGTAAGGTTAAAAAAATCCTGTAAATGATCTTTTGTGAGGAAATCTTTCTCCAACAGTCCTCCAAAGAAGAGTGTAAAGAAGATTTTGCTTAGCAGGCTTTGTAATCTAGGTGATAATAATTGTGGCAATTTTTTAGCCTTTGATTTTTTAATCTCTAACTAAAAATAGTTAGATACTCATTTACTGATCAGCTTTCAATGGTTAGCTATAGTTCACCTATCTAACAGAATATATATATATTATCAAACTTGAATTTAAACCTCAGATTATGGGCGTGACACATAGATGCATTAAACACAATGTCATGAAGTCTTTTTTATTTTATTTTTTTAATATTTATATATCAGTTGTGAATGCTATAAATATACTATTTAAAATTGCATTTCTATAATTGAAGCATGGAATTCAGTAAATGTTTTTAAATGAGTGAATATTAAATAAATTTAGTTGTCACCACAAATCTTTATAAAGAAGAGAGAGAGTTATTATTTTTTTAATTTAAAGAAACCCACCAACTTTTTTTAGCTAATATTGTGGAATATTTAAATAAGATATTAATTTATTTCAGTATTAGCAATTATTCAATATGGATCCATTTGGCCATTTTCTTTTTCTTTTTGAAGTCTCTTTATCTTTTCTAGTATAGTAATTTTATGAAATGTCTCAAATATTTAAAATGTGCCACTTCAAACTAAAAAAATTGTTAAACATTTTATTTCAGCTATTCATGTTTTTTCATAAAAAATTACAGAATACTATTTCTAGATTTTTTTTTTTGAGCCCATTGTTGAGATACCAGAGTTGAAAAAGAAAAAAAAATCCATTTAAATTTAGTTGATTATTTCCATAACTATTCCATATTTAGTGTCCTTTCATATAGTAGGAGAAAGTCATAATGATCACAGAAAAATAATGGTTCTGGTCAGAAAGTTCCTTATATCCACGTTCTTATTTACCTGATATCCTTCGATGGAGCCAAAAAGAATCATATTGATCAATAAAATGTAGCCGTTCAGATGTTGGAAAGGTCCTCTTTCTTCACAATTAATTCATATTTGATGATCTTTCATGCAGATGACAATATAATGAATAGAACGATTTTCTATTCTTTCAATTAGTCCCTTATATGTATTTTCATGCAGTCAAAAAAAAATCATAGTGATCTAATGGATGGTAATGTTTTTTTTATCCCTTCAAATTAATTCATCTTTGACGTTTTTTTATGCAGCCAAAAAGAGCACAATAAAAAGAACATGATTAATTCAGTGATTGAGAAAGTTCTCTATTCCATCTTTGATATTTTTCTATGCTATCAAAAATAATCATTATCACAGAAAAAATGACAGTTTTGTTGATATTGAGATTCCTATCTAATCTTTGTAAACTTTTCTGGATCAGTTGAAAATCTTACTTTTGATGTGCAAAATTACTAGTGGGTATGATTAATAGAATGAGAAAATTTAAGTCTTTTATATATATATATTCTCATTTATCTATGCTTTTTAATTTTTAAATAAATGATATTCCATCATTCTCATATATATTATATATAGTAAAAAAATTTAAATTCTGATGGACTATTGATTGATTACCCCAACAATGGGCATGATCCATATAACTTAAAGTGGGTATTGTCTTCTATTCTTTAATCATTTCAGAATTTGGTAATATATATTAATATTTTTTGGTATTAATAATTTTGCTACAGAAAATCCTCTGTTCTTACAGCAGAAAAAAAAGAAAGATATCCTGATTGAATGAAACAATTTTTTAATTTTTTGTACTTTACATATACTGGGAGTTGTTTCTTCAAATCCAGATTTATGTAAATAGAGAAGTTTGTATACTAATATTATTTTAATTTGAATATCTCTTCATATTTCTCTTCATATTTTATATATAATATATTATGCAATTTATTTCATACTATGGTTCATGAAATGATTAGGTTTGCAATTATGTCTAGATTATTTTTAAAATAAAAAATATTTTGTATAGGATGTGTCATAATCCATATGTTATAGAATTATTCTTTGTTGTTTACTATGATGTATGTAAGAAAGAATTAATCTTTTATGATCAAAATTAATTTACACAGCTGCATACAAATCATGAACCAGTAACACAGAATTTGTTTAGCAGACTTGTTGCAAAGTTTAATGAAATAGGATTCCTGCAGAATAAATTTTTTGAATGTGTTAATCTAAATTTGTATATTGAAATTAACAGTGGATGAATTGAGCAAGTTCTTTGAATAAAAGCTTGTATTTGCCTTTTTTTTAAGTTTATTTTGAAGACTTATAGATTATTCTATCATATTGAAAAAGATTATTTTATGGAAATTATATTGATTTCCTTTCCATTGTTACATGTCATTTAATAAAACCCTGTGCAATTTGGTTTACTTGGTAGAATATTTGACTTGGGATTGATTCTGGTGCTCACAGATCTGGCGGATATGCCTTTTTTTTTTTTTCTAAAAAATAATTAATTTTTCTTTTTTTAAGGCTTGCATTTAACTTGTAACATTATAATTGTAACTATATTTTTTATTATTATTGTTATTGCTTCATTATTAATTATTTTATTTTTTGTAGAGGTGCCATTCCTCCATTATTTGGATCGGGATTGTTTCGGTCAACACAATTTGGAGTCTATGAATCTTCGTAAGATTTTTTATTTTTTTATATTAACTTGTGGTGACTTTTAAAAAAATATGATGTGATTTTATGCACAATTAATTTTATGAATTTTTTTCTATGTGAATATTAGATATTTTGATGTGTTTATTGCTTTATAGTCATAATTAAGCATTTTTAAAAAATATCATAATGTTATGGTTCAATATTCTATTCTAATATGAATATATTTGAAATTTTTAAAACAATTCTGGTCGTTTGAAATAAAACTTCAATGTTACCAAGCATTGGGATACTGTATGTGACATTTCAAAGTCTATCAATGACTATCATAACTTTTTCAATCTTTAATTAATCATAATTTTTTTGTTTCTTTAAAAAGCATATAATTGTTATCATGGATTACTTTTATTAATTAACAGAAATATATAGTCAAAATATATTTGAACCTCTCAAATCTCATTTCCAGTTTTAGCTGTTCTTTAATGATCAGTTTGTTTGTTTGTTTTTTTTGTTTTTTTTTTTTTTTACTTTAATCCACAATTTAATGCAAACTATTGACTAATAAAATTGAATATTTTATTTTAAAAACTATCTCCGAATTATGCATTCAAGTAAATAAAAAAATCATTAAATGTTATAAATTCATTCTTAATGAAGGCAGTTTTCTATTTACGTAAAAGAATCATTCTATGACTTAAATCGAATTTTTACTTTTAAATCATATTTTCTATCAAGTACATGGCTATCATTAGCCACAACTGCAAAGTATAAAAATATTTTTTTAACATCGCTCATTAATTAATTAATAAAGCAAAATATATATATATGTAACTTCCTGTAAATATGAAGCATGTTCTCTCCTCATTTAAACGTACAGCCAGTAAAATTTACATTTAAGTCAATATATTATTGATATATTGCCTAAAGAATCTGATTTTGAATTTCAAAATGTATTAAATCAAAATAAAGGGAATAATCTTTGAAAGACAATTAAGAATTATTTTATTTATAATATAAATGCTCGTGTGAAGGCACACCTACACACATTAGTTAACTTTTTATTAGCAGACACTTTCTCATACATACACAAATATTGTTTGGAGTTATATTATACTCTTCAATTTTTTCTGGAAATTTTTGATTATTTATAAAGATATTGTAAATTACACTAAGAATTTCCCATATTTTTTTGAATGCTAATATGAGATCTCTTTTAGTTTTGAAGAAAATTTTATCCATCTTTCATACTTTATTATTATCTTATTATCTTTTTGCTTTTAATTTTTTATTAGATATTTCAATCTTAAGTGTTACAGTCTTCTCTTGAGTTAATTGATTAGTCTCATCAGTTCAATTTCAATATATCTCTTCTTATCTCTTTATAGTTTGTATAAGACATTTTAGTTACAGATTGTTGGTCTTTATTGTAGTGATTTTCACTGACCACTTCTTAACTGTAACGCAAATCTTCTTTTTTTATGTGTTGTATTTTTTTTTTGCTCATATGTTAGAGTTCACTGATCCTCTACTTCTACATTAAATATATATATAGTCTCACCATTTTTTTTCCAAATTTAACACTATAGAAAAACAATTTTTCTGTATATAAAATTTTCACCAAATGTGTGTCTTAGCTAGAGCTGATATTCCATCAAACTGCAGTTGGATTTTTTTTCGATCACAGACAGCAATGATCAATTATAATAGTTAATCCTCACTATGTCATCATTTGGAGCATTTCTTGCTTTCGCAACTGCCCTTTGTTCCCAAAGCAAATGAATTGCCATGGGTGTACATATATGTATATTTTTTGATATATAGAATAAAATGTCAAAAACTTCTAAGTGAATTTAAGTTTCCCAGATAAAACATAAATTCTGTGTTTGAGAGATAATTAAAATTATATGTCTTAAAATATAAACTGAGTTCTTGCATTCCATTTTTTGTACACATAAATATATTATAACAAACAGGCAATCTGAAAATCTGTCACAAGAGGGCACAATCAAGATTCTTTGAGCCTAGAAAATTTATTTGGGGTGACCAGACATTAACTGACGATGATGAGCTGCTCCCTAACATAATAAATTATTGCCACTATATAAGGGAGAGAAAGAGATTCCTATCATAATAAACAATTGATAGACAGACAACAATAAACAATCAGGCATTTGAATGACTAATAACAATGTTTATTAATTAATAAATAAAGAAAATTAAAAAACACAAATAATAAGCATAAATAAACTTCATTTATGGATGGTTTTAATTGAATACATGACTTAATAGACAGCCTTGACAGTCCCTTTTGACTTAATTATAAAATACTAAAGTAGTCTTTCAGTAATGGTTCTTACCGTACATGTGTATATAAACTTTGTTAAGACATTCTATCTTATTTTTAAAATCTTTATCAACATAAACATCAAATTAAATTTCGATGAAATGCTTTGGACAGAAATAATGACATTAAAAGAAAATATGATTTGAAAGGGAAAGTTTTTATTAATATTTTTTTATCTTTTCTAGAAGAGTAAATTTAACTTCAGTCCCCACAATGAAATAATGACAGATGTATGTTGGGAATAACAAAAAGAGATTAAGGTGAAATGTGTAGATGAGAGAAAAAAACTAATGTCATTAACATCATTGAAAGAAACAAGAGACAAATGATGCTTGACATAACATATTAATAAAAGAAATAATAATAAATGAACAGATAAAATTTTTAATTGAAACTAGAAAGAAGTATAATGTGAGATAAATAGTTGAAATAAGGAATTTTGTTTTTGTGGTTTGGAAATGAGAGTCTATGAATTAAACTAGTGGATCAATAATAGATTATGTATATTGTTACACTAATAGAGAACAGATGAAGATCTAATTTCATTTAATTTTATTACATCTTTTTTGATTTTATAATTTCTATTTGCATGCTTTGACTTATGACGTGATCATTATGTTATATGATTTTAAAAAACTAAGTGAAAACAAATTTTTATTAAAAGACTACAAGAAATATAAAATTTCTAAATTTTGTTGGATTTCTTTTTTTTTTTTTGAGTAATTACGCAATATGGTACTCCAATTATCATTAATTATTTGCTGTTTCTTAATACAGTTTCATTCTAGTATCACAATTTTAGAATTGCATCATAAGTTTAATTAGTCTTTTACTTCATTAATATGCAGGAATAATGTGTTATGAAGCACTAAACTTTTTAAATTGCTTTGGAGTGCATTCAGTAAGGGATAAATTAGTCTGTATAAAATGTGTTTGGGGGCTGGAGGGAGGGGTTTCAATTGTTGTGATTTAATTATCTAATAGTAGGAAATTTTTACAAAAATGTTTATTAGATGATGAATTGTAGTTTAAAAACAAATTAACTTATATATATATGTTGCTACTTGCTAACTGTCAATAAGATTTAATACACTGGTAGAGTAGCATATTCTGCTACTCAAGTTTATGTATAGCAGTTACAACTTTTTGGAGTTAAAACTTTGAATTCTTGAGAAATAAGCCATTTCATTATTCTATTTAAAATACTGCCAACTATAGAGTAACTTTTGTGGCATAGCATTTTCATTCTATATAGTGTCTTGGATA
This sequence comes from Epiperipatus broadwayi, assembly GCA_028023455.1. NCBI lineage: Eukaryota > Metazoa > Onychophora > Udeonychophora > Euonychophora > Peripatidae > Epiperipatus > Epiperipatus broadwayi. The sequence continues at coordinate 5,277,364 of JAQFVV010006251.1, forward strand.
ATAAAAGAAACCCATGCTACATCTCATTTGATGTTCATAGATCAATATTATTTTACCACAAATTCTGCACAATTATCTTATATTAGATCTTTGTTTTGTAACTTATTTAATTGAATTATAGTCTGAATATAAAATTATGATGTAAGATTATATTTATTAATATTTCTATAATTATATATATGTTGTTAATTTTTCTTAGACAATTTGTAATTCAATTCAATTATAAGCACTAGGAACACTTAGATTGCTAATAATCCTAATTCTATAAACAAAAAGGAATCCTGCTTCCTCCTCTCACAACAAAGAATGATTTAACTCATTTACACAAATCTACATAAATTTACTTCTCACCCTCCTGTCAATCAGTCATTTGCTATGAATATGATATCAATCCAAGATATTGAAAGTGGCTTAGCATAATATTATAACAAACATTGAAACTTAAGCTTTTTTTATCTAAGCATTCCTAATGGTTATAATTTAATTGAGTTAATATTTCTATAGAAAATTATTAATTACAATAAATAGAAAAATATGTAAATAAATGGTCATTTGGGTTTAATACCTTTTAAATATTATTTCAGCAATTTTATTTTTGACAGAACATTTATAATAATCATCACCAGAATAGTTAAAACATCTTAACAAAAATAAAATTGTCTGGAGAAAAACATTTTAAGGTTCTAATTTATCTCACTCTTTACGTGAAAAACATATTTTAAAAATGCTATATTTTGAAAAGCTGAAGGAATGCTATATAAAAATAAGTGTAAAAGATATAATAAAAAGTACTTTATTGTTTTTGTTTTTTGTTTTTTTATATATATATAAAATTATGTACTTCTAAACAGATGTCTGTTACATGCATATTTATATATCATGTTAATGTGCTTATTAATAATTATTAAAGAATTTTAATATTTTTATAGATATACATTTATGAATAATAAATATGGAAAATATGAAATACCCTATACAGGAGGGTTACAGAGGTAAATAACAAAATATAATCAATTACTTTTAAAGCATTTTTACTTATCTTTTTTTCTCACTTGTTCTCTTTTCCTTTTTTCCAATCATCGTTAATTTAGAATATATATTTATTAAGGATTGTCATTGAATTAAAGTTAATTTAATTATTTATTTAGCTGTATGATTTGATAATCCAGGTTTAATTAATAAAATGAGATTGTATGATCCTGCGCTGTTGAAAATTTAGCTGTACTGAAATAAACTGATTTACAGAATATAACATTGATTATTCATGCTTTTAAATCAAGTTGGTCAGTGTTCCATTACTGATATGAGATATATTTGTATGGATAATTGGCAACATTTTAAGCAACAGAAGAGAAAAGTATTTTTTGAAATCTGTACACGTTGCTGAGCAAGTAGTTAGTTTTTTAAGTAGTACGGTGGTTGAATATATTTCTTAGTTTTTCTTTTAAAAACTTGATAAATAATAGTTTAGGTAGATCATTTTAAAAGCTATAGTAACTTATCATCATTAATGCAAAACATCCAGTGAGATTTAGTACAAGTGGCAGACTCTCGAGCATAAGATTCTCATATTATGCCCAGCTCTTTCTCTTCTGGCACTTGAATTTCTTATGAACTTCTAAGCAACAAAGTCATTCAATAATAATATGTATTATTATTATCATCATTATTGTTGTTGAAGTGTCTAACAATGAAAATTTTTGTATTTGAATTTTATTTAAAGAATGAACCAGATATAAATATATGTTATTTTGAGATTTATTGGAAAGATGTTAGTTTTCAAAATCTCGTTACAAAATAAATAGGTATTTGTGTTTACTGCATATAAAACAGCGTGTACACATTAACATAAAAATGACTGACTTTTACCTTCTAATAAAATACAATTAGTATGGAGAGCTTAATAATTTTAATGGTTTGTTCCAAATTAACATTATTGATTGGTTGTTTTTTCTCTCTTTATACACATGGATTTAATCAATTTAATTCTCTTATATACACTTATTCCTGGAGGAAAAAATCAATGTTTTTTATCTTTATATGTATTTAAAATAAAAACTTTTAGTCTTTAAAAAAGTAAATCATTCTATTATTTAACTGATAATGGACATCAAAACTCCAAATGTCACATGATTTTTGCAATTTTTTGAATTTGTGATAATAATATAATTTATATTTTTGTGAATCACCACCTTGCAAAGGTGAATATTTTCATTTTATGAAATTTTTTTATTAAACTTTAACTGTAAAATAAAATTTTCTTTTTCATTTTTGAATAATTTAAAATGCTAATGACATCATGAAATGGGTAGAAGACTTTTATCAAGAATGATATAGTAATAAAGAACAAGTACCTCCTATATCTATTACATCTTCCGAATTGCCCAGAATTTTAAATGAAGAAATGAGACATGCAATTAAATGTATGAAGAAAGAAAAGGCTTCAGGTAATGATGGAATTATAATTGATATATTAAAAGAACCAAGTAAAGAAATAGAAAAAAATCTTAGCAAAGTTATATACCAAATGTCTAAATGATAAAAATGTACCAGATGATTGGAATAATGCAGTATTAATATTAATATTTTAAAAAGGTGATAAAGAAGATATTATAAATTACATACCTATTAGACTTTTATCACTTTCATACAAACTTTTTACCAAGATAATTACAACTTGTCTACAGAGAACATTGGATTTCCATCAACCAAGAGAACAAGCTGGATTTAAAAGTGGTTTTAGTACAGTAGATCATATCCAAGTATTGAGAGAAGTTATAGAAAGGACAAATGAATATCCAGGATTTTGTCATATTTTAAAGAATATTTATAAAAATGCAACAGCAACAATTAGATTACATAATGATACTAGGAAAGTCAACATTGAGAAGGGTGTAAGACAGAGTGATTCCATATCTCCAAAACTTTTTACAGCAGTGCTGCAAGAAGTATTTTGGGGATTAAAATGGGAATCTAAAGGAGTGAAAGTAAATGGAGATTATTTAAGTCATTTAGATTTTACAGATGCTGTAGTTGCTTTTGCAAATAATGCTTTAGAGCTGCAGGAAATGTTGCAGGAGTTATTAGATGAAAGTAGAATTAAAGATAAATGTTAAAAAGACTAAAGTAATGTTTAATGGATTTTCTCAAAATATGAAAATAAAGATTGATTGTGGTGAGTTAGAAGAAATGAACAGCTACAAATACCTTGGTCAGATTATTAATACAGATGGAAACATAATGGATGAAATTAATCATAGAATTAAACTTGGTTGGAGTGCTTTTGGTAGAAATAACTTGATACTAAAAGGAAATATACCTATGTATTTGAAAAGGAAGGGTTTTAATAAATGTGTTTTAGCAGTTCTTACTTATGGATCTGAGATTTGGTTACTTAATAGAAGAGCAATACAGAGACTTCAGACCACTCAAAGAAGTATGGAGAAATGCATGTTGGGAGTAACAAGAAGAGATTGAAAATGCAATATATAGGTAAGAGAACAAATAGGTGTTACTGACCTCATTGACAAAAATTAAAAGACTGAAGTGAAGTTGGGCTGGACATATTGCTAGAAGAGATGATAATAGATGGACAATTGAAAACTTAGAGATTGTAAAAGACCCAGGAAGAGACCACATGTGAGATGGATGGATGAAATAAGAAAGTGTGCAGGGGTAATGTGGAGAAAAGAAGCTAAAGATTGTAGAAGTTGGATTGAACTTGGGGAGATCTTCATCCTGAAGTGGATTGATAATGGTTGATGATGATGATGAATGTTAAATTAGACTTTAAATCATGTTTGTTTGTTTTTTAAAAATAAAATTAAAATTAAAAGGTATTATATATTTATGAATGTCAGGGCCACTTAAAGACAGAGATTAATTAATGGATTTAAGAGGTAAAGATTATTGAATCAAAGTTCTAGTGCTTGAATGTCACATAACCTACCAAGCAGCTAATTATTTGAATATTTATTATCAATAGCATCAATATATAATTAAATTATAAATTACATATCTAAGTTATCAAAAAACCATATTTTAAAATAAAAAAGTCATATCTGCAAAAATTCAAACTTATTTGTTTTTATAGAAGATTTATTTTGATTTATATATATAATTTTAAAAATTGTTAATTGTAATTTTTATTTTAGTCGAGTAATTATTGGTGGCATTATAGCCTCAACAGCAAGAGCTGCAATTGAATGCCCTTTAGAATATATTAAAATACGAAGGCAAATAGGACAATCTTGGATTTTGCGAGAAGCTTATTTAGTAAGTATTTTAATTGTAATAAACTTTTTTTATAGAAGTATAAAATATTTTTTATATATATTTATCAACAATTAATTAATAAAAATAAAATAATTGAATGCTTTGATGGCTGTTATTGTTTTTTATTTTGCTTTACAAATTCTTATCTCTATTTTGAAATAATGAGTTTTTTAACATTTTAGGACAAATACTATTATATTTCAGATAAGATAAACTTGAAAAAATTATTCAGTTTTTTTATGTATTATTCCATTTATATTGTTTGTTTGGTATGTCATTTAAATAAAAGACAATCTATTTTTATACCATCTTGTTCCTGAATCATCTCTGTAAATAGATATTAAATAGGATACAAACAAGAACAGCTTTTTGCTCTAGCATTGTCTTTAGTAAGCTTGACTAATCAGGGATTACCAGATAATAGTACATTTAAATTCCCAGATCAATATCTGACCTTTACTTTTATCAATGAGGATCTCAGATTCAAAACCAAATAAAAATCAAATCTATCAAACTATAGAGTGCTTGAATTTAAAGGTGTTTTTCAGATGTATAATTGCATTGATTCTAGATTTGAATTCTACACTCTTATTGGTAAAAGCAAAACACAAATTACTCTCGAATAAGAATTTAAATGCACTATCATCTAATAATTACTAATTATTCAAGCTTATCATAGATGGTGCTATTGCAGAGAGATGTTCTTATATATATTATACTGTGTAAGCTAAAGAAACAAATGATATTGATATTAGATGAAACAAACTACAATATTTGTCTTTTTTTTGTAGAGTCTGATATTGTGTTTAGATTTTATCCAGTAGCCACAACATTTTCATTATTTTAATTTGTCATTGCACATTTCCTTTCCTGCCTGATCTAATGGATCATATAATGGCAGATTCAAGAGCTAAAGATTCAAGGATTGCAGCTTGGCTCTATTACTTCTAGTGTTCAAAGGTCATTTGACTTCCTGGGTAGTATACCATTCAATTGCTTTACTTTACTCAATCTCTGAAATTTTTTAAAATGATCATTTTCTCTATAACGTTAATTGTATGTCTGCAAACTTACTCATCATTACATAATGTTTTTTATAGAGCAACTTTCAGCTTGGTGGGACAGATATTTTCCCCCCTTCTTACTTATATTCATTTTTACATTAATGTTGCCGGATATTGAATCTGTATAAAATATTTTACATCTTAAATAATATATTAACAATTTACTTTTCTAATTTTTATAGAATGTTTTTTCACCTACTGGATGAGCCACCAGGTGACACTGCAGAACCACCAAGAAACCTGTAATTGATCAATTTCTATTCAAAAATCGGTAAAAATCGCTCAATTTGACAAATGGTAACACCTCCCCCCCCCCCCCCCGCAACGAGAAATCGGTCAAAATCGATCAAATTGAAATGTAAAACAAAAATCTGTCAAAATTTCTGAAATAGAAATTTAAAACAAAAGTTTATTAGAATATCAAATTGTCAAATGGTAGACCCCCTCCCCCCATAATAAGAAATCGGTCAAAATCGATCAAATTGAAATGTAAAACAAAAATCGGTCAAAATCGCTGAAATAGAAATTTATAACAAAAGTTTATTAGAACATCAAATGGTAGACCTCCCCCCCCGAATGAGAACCTACGAAATTAAACAAAAACATACTAAATCTGAAAGCGATTTAAAAAAGAATCACTCTGTTATCTAACTAACAGATATAATAATAATTCAAACTTTAATAACAGACTAATACATATTAAGTAATCAATGTTCCTATTAATCTATAATAGCGTCATTAGAGTTTAAATTCAGTTAATATGTTACTCCATTACTAGTTTATATCAAAATTATTGCAAGTACTCGGATTAAGTCGCACATATATAAAATCAACAAAATAGAAATAAAATAATCAGAATAGAAAATAAAATTTGAAAGTAATTAAAATAGATTACCAATTTCCCTGGAGAGTGAGTTCATCTTTCAGCAGGTCTTGAATTTTTTCATCCTTGCAAAATGAAACTTGGGCATTCTAGATCTCTCCATTAGTGACAAAATATGGATATATATATTATATTGTTCCTGTCTGTTGATCACGTTTTCTTTCACTTAAAGTTTATTTTTAAAATATCTTATGCACAATTTTGAAATGTAGATAGAAACTGAAAAAATAGCATAAACATTTTTGGTACTATATGTAATAGACAGGGTATGAGCACAGACTTTCACATGACCCACCACTCTCCACACTATAAAGAAATTTCCAGAACTCTGGTCATGTGACTGATTGATTTTGCAAGTTTTGTCACAGGGAAATTAATCTCTACGTTTTTAGAAAGTGAAAGTATTTTTTTAAAAAATGGAAAATAATTCTTTTTCTTGTTTTAAATTATAAATCAATAATATCAACAAATTAAAAATCCTTCTTTTTCTTTTCAAAAACTTTATTTTCTTGTATCAATACTGAACATATATTTATAAGTTGTGAGTGGAGGGAGTTTGAAAATGGTAAATGTAACAATTTATATAATCCAAAACTCCAACGTTTCAACTGTTTTTTATCTTCTTACAGTTATTTTTGGAGTTTTGTATTATATAAATATGTTCAGTATTGATATAAGAAAATAAAGTTTTTGAAAAGGAGAAGGATTTTTAATTTGTTGATATTATTGGACAACATATATATTTTAAAAGAAAAAGTGATTGTACATTTGCTGTGTTATAATATATGATTATAAATCAAATAATTTATATATATGCATTTTCTCAAAATATTGATCCATCAAGCTTTCTGGGGTTTTTTGGGAGGGGCTTCCTCCGTTATTACTTTTTATTTGGCTTTGGGATGAAAGGGAAAAAACGAAACACTATTGTTCTATTTAGTTTGTGCTTTAATGAAGACAAAACCTAACCCTAAGATGTAATACTTTTTATTTATCGTTTGAAATGCGGCATTTCAAAAAGTTCTAATGAAAACTGTGGTACACATTCCATTCCATAAGTTTTAAAGTTTATACAGCTTTTTATGGATACACATGCACACAACAAATAAGAATTAAAACAAAACAACTAATAAACAGATATTTAATCAAAAATTGACACGCAAACAAATGAAGGCAAAACACTAGTGATTTCTTTAGGTTATGCGTTTATTTGTAATCAATATTGAATAAATAAATAAAAAACAGCCTACAAATTATTATATAAAAAGTTTCACTGCAAGTGAAAGTGAAATAAAAAATTTTTTTTTACAAATTCAAGTTAAACTATCGAAAACCTTGTTGATTATAAATAAACACATAACCTAAAGAAATCACTAGTCTTTTGCCTTCATTTGTTTGAGTGTCAATTTTTGATTAAATATCTGTTTATTAGTTGTTTTGTTTTAATTCTTATTTGTTGTGTGCGTGTGTCCATAAAAAGCTGTATAAACTTTAAAACTTATGGATCATAATGTGTACAGAAGTTTTTATTCGAACTTTTTGAAATGCCGTATTTCAAAAAATAAATAAAAAGTATTAGATCTTAGGGTTAGGTTTTGTCTTCATTAAAGCACAAACTAAATATAAGAGTAACGTTTTTGTTTTATTTTCTTTCATCCTAAAGCCAAATAAAAAGTAATAACGGAGGAAGCCCCTCCCAAAAACATCCAGTAAGCTTAATGGATTAATATATAAGAAAATAAAGTTTTTGAAAAGGAGAAGGATTTTTAATTAGTTAATATTATTGATTTATAATTTAAATGAGAAAATGTATTATTTTCCTTTTTTTAAAAAAAATATGATACTTTCATTGAAATGATTTTTAGTAAAGTTGCAAATAGGTGTATGCAGATTCTTTTTTTATGATTATTATACAATTTTTTAATCTGCTGATCTTTTTCATTAATATGAGTTGACTGTTAATAGTTCTTTTTTTTTTTTTTGGCAGGTTAATGATGTAATTTTTCTATAATTTTACATGTGCATTGCCATGTGATTTTTGGCATTATACTTACTTTTTTTTTAAATTATGCTATGGTATATGTTTTGATCCATCAGATGTGCAATGCCAGGATGATGAATTTTGAAACATAATCTTGTTAGGAGACTGAATCTCCTATCATATTATTTATAACTCATGAAATTGTGAATATCTCAAAATTTTAATGTTCTTTTATTTGATACAAAGAAAAGTTTGTTTTGTTATTGGCTCTTATTTAATATTTTATATTTTAGTTAAATAGTAAGCTAATAAAGGGTGGTTAACTCTAATTTTTCATAATAACTAAAAACATATTGTGAGCAAGTGATTTTTTTTACTTGAAAGATTCAATAATCATTTACAAAAATAACTTGATTAAACAAAGATCTTTCACTTCTACTGTATGATATCTTGTATGTATAAAACAAAATATGTGAAATAAATATATAATAATTCCAATAATTGTGATAAACTAATGAGTCTTTAAATAGATTGCTGTATGGAAATGCTCTTCTAACAGCTCCTCATACACATCCAGTGAAAGTGGATGCAGTACTCATTGGGTTTGCAACATGGTGATGATTTGATAATTTTTTCCATCTTTATTTTACCCTCTATCTAAGACGTACTTATTCTAGTGCTTATTGATGCAGTAGACAAAATAAAATAAAAAACTACTTTGAGACCAACATATGTTATCATATCTCATTTTTTTTGATGATAATTAATATGTGGTTTACTGTTTTCCGTAGATTTTCTATCTTTTATTATAATATGGAAGCAAAGATTAATACAGTAGAAACTGAAAAATTAAGCAAAAAGACAATAATTGTACACAGAAATGAAAGTTTTTTTATCTGATATCAGTACAATGATCGAATGACTTATGAGTATTGCTTATGTTAATGCAATGTCCCATAATAACAGTGTTCTGTTTTCATATGAAAAAATTATTTTGTCTACTTTCCAAGTATTTAAATGGATAATTGATTAGAACAATGATATTTACAAGACCAAATATCAAATCAGTTAATTTTATTTGAATCAGCTCATATTTAAATTTACAACGGCAATGTTAATTTCTAATTGGTTTAATACCTTGTAAACAAATCATCAAATATCAGATATATAATGATAGACAATTATAGCACTGAAAAACTTCCCATAGAGGGTCAAAAAAGGCACCACAGTTTTGCCTATTGTCTGGTGGTAAAAATTTGAATATTTTTCAGTTCTTGGTTTATCTTCTAGCTAAGAATATGCAGATGCTCATTTAGTGAGCAATATTAGAGGGTTAACTATGTCAGCTATGGGCTGGCTATCTAAACAAAAAATATTACATTTGATCAGAACCTGAAAAATATTAGTTTATCTGGCCAGAATTAGTACTAAGTTTTAAGCAGAATTTGTAGATGTAGCGTCATTGATTTTCATTAAAAAAAGTATATTCTAGAAAATAAAAAAAAAATTTTTTTTAATTTATTTTCAGTCTCAGTTTTACATACGCAGAGGCAAAATGCTCCATATAATAACACCACTCAATGCAAATTAGGATAATCAATGGATGCAGGAAGTTTTGTGCATAAAATGCCTATCTAGTGCCTACTCATCCAATATCTCCAGACTAGTTTTTAGCCTGTGGTCCCCATCAATGAGGAGCTCTGAATCTGAGAGGACTGCATCTAGATCTTAGAATTTAGCATAAAGAATGGTGATCATGTAATGTTTACTTTTACATATAATTTTATTTAATCACTGCTTTTCTGATCTGACAGTTTAAATATGAAAATTACACTACAGAAATATTATTCATTAAATAATCAATAAAGCAAGTCATATATAGTGTGACATGGATAGTCTCTAGTCTAATGAATGACTACTGAAAAGAGCGTACTTTTTTTATATTAATACACAGACCCACCTATATATATATACGTTAGCTGTAAAAAGAAATTTGCTGTTAATTGAAAAGAGATTCTTTGATTTCTATTTGATGCTGTAAAGGAGCCAAGTAAGGCAGATGCTTAATGTCCATTCCTTACATTCTTACCATTGCAGCTGTTATCACTACTGTATGTGATTATTAATTTAGTATAAAAAAATGTATTGGCCAACATGATGAGTTAAGTGTTTTTTTTACATCTGAATTTAAGATTAGGAATACTGTGATTTTACTTCTTAGTTGCCTAATACCTCTTATCTGAAAATCAATTGAGTTTTTTGAAGCAGAATGAATATGTTTGTAAATAGTTTTTTTATTTTTTTAGATATTTATCTTTGTTGTGATAGGCAAAACTAAATTATGACCCTTATTCCCAGCAATTGGTGACCAAAGGCAGGTTGTCAAAAATCTCCTAATTATGAAACTTAGCCATTTAATGATAGTCTTTTATTTTACTATTTACAGCTGCAGATCATTTTCAAATGAAGGAAGATTATTTTGGATTTACTGAACGTCAAAGAAAAAGAGATAATTGATTTAAAGTGGACTTTAACTTTACTTCAAAGGTACGAGTATGGGAAATATAAATGGAGTCGGGATTCAATATAAATAAAAAATGGAGAAACAACATTATGAAGATTGATAATATATCAGACAGAGATAGGTTAATTATTCAATTTAGTAGAAGATATCAGATGTGGATAATTCAAGTTTATGCTCCAAAAAGTTCTCATTATAATGAGAAGTAGAAGATTTTTATATGTATATAAAGTGCTTTTTATCAGACTAAGTAGCATTTTATCATTGTCATGGAATACTTTAATGTTAGAATTGAAAAATTGATTGAAATATGAAAGAGCTGTGAAGAAATTTGGTTGTGAAGAAAGAAATGAGAGGATATAGACATGTGAAATTTGCAGAAAAAGAAAACTATATTCACAAGAAAATTAATGTTCATTCTTTAGAAGAATCTTATATATATATACTTCATTTCAACTTTCACAATTATTATATTACTGAAATGTGGAATTTTCTTTAGGAGTGTGTTATGGATATAAGTAACTGTAATCTTGGCTTCACTGTAAAGAAAATCATGATTGGTTTTCTGACAATGATCTTATTATTAGTAATTTGATTAAAAGGAAAGGTGGCATTTTTTTATGGAACTTCATAGTAAATATATAGATCTGAAGTCAGAAGTTTAATAATCAACAAGAAGTCTTAAAAATGATTAGTGCAAGCATATGTCAAATGTAAGAAGAAAGTCATGTGATCTTTAACTATTGTTTAGTTATGTTATCCTCATTAAGAGGATGAAATAATTATGTACTACTGGTTGCTGATGTTTTCAGTATACTTAAAAATAAAAGTTATTACTTAATTGTAATTGCCTAATGCTTATTACTTTATCCTGTTTTGAGGATGAGATAAGTAAGTAGTAATGATTACTTCTGTCTTAAATATATTTAACTATAATCAAATATTGTCATTTAGTCATAGGTTTTTTCATTCTGATTTGTATGAAAAATTTGATGTATATATAATATATTGAAATCTGATTGTCAATATATTTTAAGATAAAGGTGTAATAAATGATTTACAATTCTCTACACTGTGCAATTTCCACATGGTTATCTCAAGGATTTTTTTAACTTCTGTTTTTTGTCTATTTTTCAAATAATCATATGTTTATGATTATTTGAAAAATAAAAATCACTTCTAACCTGTTTTATTTTAATCATTTCTACCACTATAGTCATTATACTTTCTCTATCTCTAAGAACATTTCTAATCTAATTTATTTTCTTCAATTTTATCATTTATCAAAATTCCGAAAAACATATCACAACTTACCAATATAGTTTTAGTTTGCTTTCTCCAACTTATTTAACAGTTTGCTTATTTGTGATATCTTTTCAATTTTTTTTTTTCTTAAATTATTTGATTTCTTTACCTTTTTTTTTTTTTTTTAGGGTTTTGGTGTCACGTGGGTTAGAACTATTGGTCTTTTTACATCATTTGTTATTTTTCTTGATAGTGGTCGAAGGCATTTAAAAGGTACAACTGAAAATCCATTGATTGGAACATTTTTTTTATCTGGTCTGGCTGCTACAGCATCATGGTGGCTTGTTTGGCCTTTAGAGTATATGAAATCACAAGTGCAGGGCAGCTATGGAAAGTAAGTCATTATTTACAAAAAAGAGTAATATTTTAATATGTGTATATCAGTGCTGACAAGAAAACAAATAATAGTAGTTTACTAATATAAATAAAGAATATATATGTGCAGATAGATAACTATTTAAAAGAATTTTTGATACTCAACTGTATGTGTGGCAGCTATATACATAAAAAAATTACTTATCAACTTAATGTTTATAAAAGCAATATAATTTTTTAAACCATCTGATAGGGAGAGTTTGGTATGAATATAGTTTAATACATATTAAACTTTGAAACCAGGTGGAGAGAAGATTGTGCTGAATTTGCAAACATTAGATAGATAAGTAAATTCATTGTATAGTCTCCAGTTTAGCAATACATATGTTTGGATTATATATACATATATAGTAAAAAGTTTTTTGTTCTTGTTTTTGTGAAAGAAAATTGAAATATTTTTTTAATATAATAATTGAAACAGGGTAAATTAATTATCCTGTGATTTTAGACAATAGAAGTAAATCTAAAACTGATAAAAAAAAAAAAACTTTTTTATTTGTAAAATATTAATTCCTGTGTAGAGATTATTATTAATACAGCTTAAGTGTGTTGGATAGGGGGGAGGGGGTTATAGAATTTTGTGAAATTTATTAAAAATCCAAAAATAAAGAAGTAGATTTCATATATATCTAAATATGGTAGATGTGGTCTATTGTTCTAATTATTGAATTTATTTTCAAACAGGAACACATTCATGAATGAAAAATTATGCTTTTGGAAGCAGTTTTCTTCATTTTGTTCAGAGCCATCTATTTTAAGACTAAATGATCAATGATTACCAAATGTTAATGTTGTATTCACACCATTATAGCTTTAACTTTGATCTTCATCATTTCACTCTGTATGGTATATTGTAGTGATAGAATGGCAGCTTGAATACTAAAGATCTTTGAATCATAGCTTGGTTCCTAAGAAACAAATCATTTGATTACTAGCAAAGAATTTGAACCTAATACTCATCACAAGCAGTCATGTTTTAATTTCTTTGTTTAATAGTCTAAAATTTAAAAACACTTTAATGCTTTAAATTATCAGCCAAAATTTTTTATTAACTGTAGACACCTTTCATCCTTTAACTAAGATTATCAAAACATCATAGCTTTCTTAGCTCACTCTTATCATAGCTTTTACAAAGCTCTTCACTCTGGTTTAGAGCCATCTATAGTAAATCTAAGTAATACAATAGATACTAGATATAATGTTATGTACTATCCATATCATTAATCTAAAATGAAAAAATAATTTGTGGAGCTAATATTCTTTCTTTTCCTTTTTTTTTTCTTGGTTACAGAGCACAAATTTATCAAATGTAAAAGACTTTTACCTATTGTAATAAATAACACTTGAAAAGGTTAATATGAGTAGAATGGAATTCATAGTAATGGATTTAAACTGATTTATGGCATTTTTCAACTGATATATTGCAAATATTTTCCTCCAATATGATTTGTAAACTACAATTAATATTATTTTGAAGTGTGATTTTGAATTATGAATTTATTTTTGGTGATCAATTAGCTCAGTAATAGAATTATATATTGGTGAGTCTACATTAAATTTTTCAGCAGTTTAATTATCCTGAACTGGGAATTGTCATAATTAGCTATAAGAGAAAGATACCATAGTAGTTCTTAAACTTATTTTATTTCATATATGTATTTAAATATATTTCAAACTTCTTCTGAAACATATGATCAAAGATATGTGGAAAAGATAAATAATCCCCAAGATGCGCATTTCATGCTGAACCAGCACTCATTAGTTGGCCCAGATTACAATCTCTTACATATGTCTTCATCATTTGTTCATTATATATAGAGAGAGAAAGATAGCAAATTACTATAGTCTAAATGACAGTTTTCACGATTTCTGCTTTACAATTTTGATGCAAACCACTTTATGGAAATATATTAATAACTTTTATTAATCATTTGTTAGGTTCGACACTATCCCTAGTCCAAATATATACTTTAAGTCTCATTTAATGAATAATATACCTGCAGAGTTATAGAGATATCAACACCTGATTTTCTTGCCCATGTTGACAGCTTTGATAACTTTTACTATACACCACTCTCACATAAGGTATGGGTTAATTTCTATCCACTTTTAACACTTTGTGGAGGGGTGTATAATTATTGCACTATAATATGTATTTGCAAGATTTTGTTTTTTTTTATCAGTGCATGTTTTGCCTTTAGCTCAATCCTGTCACACCATTCATCAGCCCAGAAGTAGATCAATCTCTCACACTATAAATTTATTAGAAACATATTTTAGTGATTGAGATTATTGGAAAACATCAAGGTCATGAATAGAATATTTTTAATGAAAGTGTTGACATCTTTTTTTATTTTAAAAATCAAATTGCGACTGATTTTTGAAATTAACCTTACTTTTTGTAGAGCCATTCATAGTTTGAACCATTAGAATTAGGAATTATAAAATGCTATGGTACAGGGAATCCTAAAAACTGTATTCATATATACCATTTAAATTAATTTACAATGTTCTTGTTTGTCTCATTATACATAGTTTATTCATCTGATTCTTTTTGCCAGAAATGATGACCCCATTTTTTCTTTAAATATCATGATTGCATATTAATTGATTTTAGATCTCGAATTTATTCACTGTCATAGTATTTTAAAAGAAAATCGGGTTATCATACAATTCAGGAATTCTGTGAGAATTAATTTGATTGGTTCTTTCTTTCAGCTTAGTATATATATATAATAGCTGATGTTTCAGTACAATAACAATTACTTTCCTCAAAGCTTCTTTCTCAAATCATTAGAATGTATGCGGTGAGATTTAAAATCGTTATTTTTTTCTTTTATTATTTTCTCATCATTCTCAAATTCTATTGCTTGAGAACTTTTAACAAATATTTTATCCTCCAATAGTTTTTTCCAAATAGTGTTAATTTTCTTTAATTCACACTTTTCATTAACAATATTTGGAAAATGTTATTGCAGGATAAAATATTTTTTTAAACTTCTCAACCAATAGAATTTGAGAATGAGGAGAAAATAATGAAAGAAAAAAATAATGATTTTAAATCTTACCATGCACATTTTTATTATTTCAGAAAGAAGAAGCTCTGAGGAAAATACTTGTTAATGTATTGAAATGTCAGCTATTTAGCTATTATATTTTTATTACACAGAAGCTTACAGAAATAATACTATGAATTCATCATTTATTTAAAACTCCCACCACACATTCTTGAAATGTATGAATAAAGACATCTGAAAAAAGAAAGTGATCCTCGAGAGGTATTTCATATTGGACCAGCACTTTTTATTTGGCCCAGATGTCTTCATTATTTGTTTAGTATTTATCAGTCCAAAAATATATTTTTATATGTACATAGCTTACAACTAATTTATTTATATTTAATTGTTTTTTACTTTTTATTTTAGACAACTTTCCGTGTGGCAGAGAATGAAACTCGTTATAAAAGAAAGAGGAGGATATTTTGCATTGTACCGAGGCATCTTGCCTGGATCTGTTAGAAGTTTTCTTGCAAATGGAGCTAGCATGGTTGTTATGACAAGTGTACAAAAATTGGTGACCAAACTTGGGTTAAGAGATTGAAAAATGCAAAAAATATTAAAATAATAAAAGTTCTTTGTTGATTTACTTAATATGTGTATATGATTGAATGTACATAAATATGTATATAGATCTATGACTATAACTGTGTATTTATTTGTTTGGATAACACTTTAGAACATTGAAAATTTCATTTGCTTTTAAACTATATGTTAAAATATAAAATGGTTTACTATTTTATATTTGTAATATTCCCCCTTATCCATCATGTCCATATCCATGATTTCAATTATCAGCAATGTAGAAAAAATAGGGTTAATTAAAAAATACCTTGATTTTCTAAATTTTCATTTTTATGTCATAGGGCATATTTAGTGCATGCATATGTATTGAAAGTGCATATAATACAGTTCATTATTACTCATTAATTTAAATATCTGTGATATGGTTTGGAATACAATATTATGAATATGGATGCATTACTATATTGAAAAAAAGACTTTTATATATATATATATAGGATTTACTATCAACAATTTTCTAGTGTTATCTTTCATCCATTCATAATGTATTAATTCTTCAATAAAATACCAAACAACTTAATCAAACATATAATTTATATTAAAGTAGATTGACCAATTATTAATGCAGAGGTACATCCACACTTCAAATGTTCTCTTCTACCTAATAAAATCAATCGCGCATTTGTTCAAAGTTAAATATTCTTTTGCACTCATGATTAGTCATATCTCCTGACCAGTTTAACCAGTAATGAGATATTAGGTTTAACAGCTAATAGTTTCTATCAATTCCATCTGAAAAAAGCTTACAAAAAATATCAATTTGATCAAGTGTTTGGAACTTATGATCAGCCTCTTACCTAAGTGCTAAAACATCATGACTTCCAGTATAATTGGTCATAGTTAGTGAATTTTATCACTGGTATTGCTGAATAGTTTTAATTAAAATATTTCATTAGCAGAATTATTTTGATTGTGCCTTTGAATGATCTTTAATCTAAAGATTTTTAAGTGGTTTTGGTCTGGATGAAATATAGTCAAACAGTTACATCAGTGCATTTTACTAACATATGAGTGCATCTTTGTGCAAAATTGTCTTCATATGTAAATCATATAATATGTTCTAGAAAGAATATCAATGTGTTAATTTAACTGTAAAACTAATAATCTTTCATCAAATTTTTATTTTACATCGTAAATGTATATTTTTTCTGGAAAAAATATCATTAGTACAAATTATATGTAGAAATAATTTAAATATATTTGATTATTTTGTTTTCTGAAATTATTATTAGGAAAAAATCCTTTTATATAATTGTCAGAATAAAGGGAAATAAATGGATACATATTAAGCACTCTCTATTAGCTCATTATTTAACTAAAATATTATTTAAGCATCAAATTTGAAATTGAGAATGCTCACAAATCCAGTTTCAGGAGAATCTCATCAACTGTGTCAAGCCCCAATGTTTAGCCCTTTGTGGTTTAGTGCAGTGGTAATGGGGAAAATTCTAGAGGTCAAAATCTGTGAAACTTCTGAAACTTCTTATGATTAAATTTTTTATGAACGCCCAAGCAATAAATTATTCAATTGTTTATATTATTATAATTTGCAATTCAGGACTGCCTATTATATCTCATCTTAATTAAAGAAAGAGGATGTTTAGAATGCACTATTTATAATAATATTCTAAGATATAAGTTAATTACATAATTATATTCATTTAAATGTATATATTAATGATGTTAAAACTCGTAAAGTGATTTGTAATAACTGATGTTTAAAAAATTGGCACATTTAATGGTAAGGTTTCCTTTGAACTAAGTATTGTAGTGCTTTGTTAACAATTCACAAGTTCTTATTTCAAGAGTTTTCTTGTAGATGCTTTACTGCTTTATACTGAATATTTGAAATAAGAATTTACAAAATCATATGTATTGTTAAAATAGAATCACCCATCCCTCAAAAAAGATATTTTGTTAATAAGCATTATTTGTAAAATTAATTATTTGACAATCAATATGTTAAATACTTATTTATTAAAACCCAAACCACAATCATCCTTAGAGATAATTTAAAATATCAGTATTAAAATTTATTATTAATAGCTGTACATACATTACTTGACATTAAAATACTAACATAAATTGGAAAGAAATGTAACCACTTAAGATATATATAAAAAACAAAAACAAGTTATATATACGTAAACTTGCTATCGCTTGTATTTATGATCAATAGATGGAGCTTTACCAAGACCTCCAAACAAGCATATTTTTGTTTACATAAACGTCAGAGTCAGAATTCACTGTCTCTTTCGTTGGGTCCACCTTCAGATCAGCTGATTTCAAGCTGGCTTGTTAAACTGGTTTTGAAGACATTTACGTGTCTGAAAAATTCATGCTTGCAAACTGATAGGAACTTGTTGCATATAAACGCTTGGAGTTAGTGTTTAGGTCTAGTTTCTAACTCCTATCCTTCACTGATGATAGCAAATCAGCTTGAAATCAGCTGATCTGAAAGTGGACCCAACGAAAGAGACAGTGAATTCTGACTCTGATGTTTATGTAAACAAAAATACGCTTGTTTGGAGGTCTTGGTAAAGCTCCATCTATTGATCATATATATATGTGTGTATATGTATTTTATAACAGTAATGTGTGCTTTGACTGGAGTTGGAGGAATATTGTAGGAAAGATGCAACAAAATAACCAATTTATTGCTATTTGGTTTAGTTGGACACCCACCAGATTCTTCCAGAACTTGGAGGATGATTGAGACTGAGTTTAAATTTCAATCTTCCCTAATATGTACCTTTAATTAATTTTGAGTTTATGTAGTGTTCTTTTTAAAATACTAATAATAAAGTTACTTATCAAAACTATAACAAAATAATAACAGTTATCTTGTTTTTCTTCTTTTCTTTCTCTAGACTCTTCTTCCTCATCTTTTTCCTTTTCATAATCATTACTCTTGGAGTTATTTCCAACATGGTTCAGAAAATCATAATCATCTCTGATCTACATATTTTTTAGAAAACACATGAGAATATTAGTTTGAAAAATATAACAACATATTTATTGTGTACAAGTTAGGTACAATTCTACCATTCTTAAATGCTACAATACAAAACATTCTAATTTATATAGAAAGATATCGTAATTCCCCAAGATGTTACTCACATTTTTATACTAGCTTACTAACAAAGATTTTGAATTCACAAGGTATATTACTTATTCATGATACTTATCTTTGATTAACTTATTTTCAAAGGCTCACTATCTTATATCTAATGGTATTTAAATATTTTATTGCTTAAATATAATCTCATAAATAATTAAACCAATTACAAATTTCATAATTGCATAACTATTCATTTTAAATATGTTGTAAACACATCACACACTCTCTATTAAACATTACCATATTTTCATGTAAGTTTTGATACATTACAATTTTTTTTTTTCTCATGTGTCATAGCATCAGCCAGGAGGCGAACCTGCCAACCTAGGACAACTGCTTGTAAAGCAGCCATCGCTGACCTCTCGACCACCAATGCTTGACAATATTTTGAAATGAATTTCTTTTAATATTTCAAAAACTCTTAATAATGAACTAACATCATACCTCATGATTGTATGACCAATACTTCATAGGCAGAATTAATAAAATTGATAAGAATTAATCTATTAACCAAAACCATATTCATAGAGAAAATTCTTGACAATTTTAACTCAATACTCGAGTCATGTCATAAAAATAACATCTCACAAAAACATCTTACATGGGTATGTATAACAGGGCTATGTTTATTGCATGCAGCAAAAATGTCCATACATTCATAAGTTCACTCTCTTTAATATGTCACTATAGCTCATGGTGTAGAGGACATTAGTAACTGTACATAACAAAAATATAAAGAAGTCCATAGTAAATTCTTAACTCATATAAACTGTTTTGGCTAACAATAAATGTGTTCTATAACATCAAATGATAAATGGCTACATTATAATCAATATTATTTTATAACATAAGCATGTATAATAAATATTCTGCATTTCATATCCACTACTAATTAACACTAATCATATCTTAACTGCATACAAAGCATAATTTATTTATTGGGGGGGGGGGGGTAATTAAAAATAAATTTTTATTTACTCTTATTTTCTTTATCTCTTTAAGTCAATTATTTTATATAGCGCGATGTTTTTTATAAACTATAATATTTAAACAGCATTAAACTGTTGCACATGCTTTTTGGATTTTAAATATAAAATGAATGAATACTACTAACACTTCAACCACATGATAAAGTCTTTGGAAAAGATAGAATGGCCATCTATCTTTTCGTACCCAAACGCTTTTGTATGGGCGAATCTTAAGTGTTTGAAAGTGAAAACGTGAAGATATTAAATAATCACTTTAAATTACTTTTACATGCTTGAATGAATGACGCTGGTGAAATTTATTAGAATTTACGATACATCATTCTTATTTGAAATTAAATGTATGTAAATAAGTCAATTATTTTATATAGCGCAATGTTTTTTATAAACTATAATATTTAAACAGCATTAAACAGTTGCACATGCGCTTTGGATTTTAAATATAAAATGAATGAATACTAACACTTCAACCACATGATAAAGTCAAGCATGTAAAAGTAATTTAAAGTGATTATTTAATATCTTCACGCTTTCACTTTCAAACACTTAAGATTTGCCCATACAAAAGCATTTGGGTATGAAAAGATAGATGGCCATTCTATCTTTTCCAAAGACTTTATCATGTGGTTGAAGTGTTAGTATTCATTCATTTTATATTTAAAATCCAAAGCGCATGTGCAACAGTTTAATGCTGTTTAAATATTATAGTTTCTTAGCAATTTTATAGATGTTAAATTTCTCTATAACTCCAATAATTAATAACTGTATTCATTTCCCAAAACATATACTTAATGAATCAAATCTTTCTGTACAATATATAGATACATGTTCTTATTTATGCAGTAATGTTCAATAATTTTTATTTTATTAATTAAGAAGTTTTTAATTCAAAATTTTAATATCAACTAATTTATAAAGTTAAGATTTATAATGTAATTTTTTTTTTATCATTTATCATATTATCTATCAGGAAAACTTATTTATTGTAGCAAGTTGTTTTCATTAAACCGTTTAAATTTCTTTAGATATTATTCAAAACTCATTCATATTTTATATCTTAAAATAATATAATATTTTTAAATTATATTTTAAGATTCATAAATCCAAATATAAAATAAAATATCTTATTTCAATTTCTTTAAATAACAATAATATTAAACATGAAGTTTGCACTGAAGAATCATTAACGCATTTAAAATCTTAATACATGATTGATTTCCCTAAGCCAAGATTAACTTTTATGTAAGCTGAATACTACTAATAGCATTTGAATTACTCTTTCCCATTTTTATTACATCTTTATGTATTTGAAATCTTAACCTAATATTTAAACAATGCATAAATATATAAAATTTTCAATAACAATAAAAAGTACCAGAAAGAAAAAAATTTGGAAAATTTATATTTGAAATACACAAATATTTAATAAGCATTTACCAAGATAACAATTTAAAAATTTGTTTCATAATATAGTGATAGATATGGAAAAATAATACAATGGAGTTCTATTAAAATATATAGATGTGGAATATTTAATAATTAGTTTCTGAAATACATATGAAGTGCAAACTAGATTTTATAATTCAAGATATTCCATATCTATTATTTGCAAAAAGTATTTGTGGATATTTTAATACAAAGAGCGTGATAATAGCTCTAAATAAACTTCTTTTTTTTTTTTTTTTTTGCTGATAAATGCAGCAAGAGAATGCATTCAAAATCTCTATCTAGACTTATCCCATCCCCAAACCAGTTTCTTCAAGCTAATGGCTCTTGTCAGTGATGAGCTAGGACATTTAGACACCAGATCCAAACTACAAACTCAAGCCAGCATTTATTTAATTCTTAACTATTAAGTAGAAAATCTGATATTTTCAAATCCAGCTCTCCAACTCAAATATCCATATAGAATTAAACTAAATTCAGATACACCATATATTAATAGCCTTAGCAATCTAATATAGCCAAAGCCTTAATAGCTGAATTATATTACGTCATGTAATGTATGACTTGATTTTGTGAATATTTTAATATTGCAGTCCTTTTTTTTTTTTAAGCAAACTTAAAATCAAAATTAAAAGTTGCCAATCTGATGGAATTGTAATAATTTAAAGGATTACCAAGGGGCATAGGGATATGTTGATTGTGGAATCAACATTTTTTAAAAATATTTTTAAAACCTAGAATTGAAAAAAAACTTGAAATTTTATTAGAAACAAAATCGTAAATTTTTTTGGAAAATTATTCCATTATTTTGTATACATATATATATATATTTTACAATTAAAATTTATATAAATTTAATTATGAAACATAATTTGATAATGAGCAAACTAATTATGTGTAGATTTATATGTACAATGTAATTTTGAGTCTTTGATAAAGATTTATATGTATTGCACAATTATAATATTTGATAATGAATATACTTATAATATGTGTAAATGTATATATAATATGTGTAAATGTATATATATAATTATATGGAAAAAATATTGTGTCGAGTCTATGATTTCTCAATGAGAGATGTGAAAAAATAATTCAAAAAATAAGGAATCCATAAAAATAACATGTATTTTTAAGGTGCTCAGAAGTAAAGAAATCAAATGATGGATGCACGAAAATGGTACATGCGCAATTGATGGATAAAATAATTTAAAAATACTTAATTGTTAGTAATTTTAATCTTGCTTATAAAGTGGTGTTTAAGAATTGTTCATCAGATCATGAAGATCAATAATCTTTAGCAAATATTGCTTCATGTCAACTTAAGATGTTTTTAGTTTTTCATTTTAATAGTAAAATTTAAAGGAGATATGTCATGAATAAATATAATAACTAGTTATGAAATTATGCTTTTGCATATAAACATAAAATTAGCATAGCTTAATATATATAATTAAAAGGAGTTAATCATTCTCTTTTACAGTGGATTTATCCATTCTTAGACTTTTGATCTTTTAAACTTACTATATAGGCCAGATGAAAATATGGCATTAATAATTATTAAATTAACAACTAATTATACAAGAATGAAGACAGGATCTCACTTTTAATAATCTTGTTTTAATAAATAAAAGTTAATATATATCTGACATTAACACAGATTAATGTATATATAATTAAGAAGAATAAATCACTTTCTTTCATGTTATGAATAAATAATATTCTATATATTGACAAAACAATAAGAATAGAATGGTTCCACTTATTATTTTTATAAACTTGCTTTTGTCAACACTGGTGAAAATTTAAAGTGAAATTAATTAATAATATTATCTACATTTAAATTCTGTTGAAATAGGTGTTGGCTTGCTTATGTCCTATCCAAGTATATGGCCTATGAAAATAGAATCATAAGCAGTTGAAGTTTCAGTGTATTCATGACATATCTTTATGCCTTATGTTGTAATAAACTGTAAGTTCTGATGTGTTTGTTGTTATTAATTATTTATTCTAGTTTTATAGAGTTATTGTTACATACTTGGATAGGAAAGTTTTTGGTTTGCTTCAAATTACATCTGGTCACCTCTTTCATAAGGATTTAAAATCTGATAACATTCCTAATCAAAATAATATTCCGCTGTATACACTGAGTATCATGTTTAAAAATTATACACAAACATCTTTTAGCTGTAAAAATATTTAAATATACATATGCTTAGACATAGATTGGCATATTTCTCATTGATTTATAATGCTCTGTTGCGTTTCCTGATTCCCAGTTACTATGCTTCTCTGTCAATCCATAAATTTTTCTACATATTTCTTTCTCTCATTTCTATGTGTTTTTTCTTTTCATATTCTTATTGGATATTCTTCTCATTTTCAATAGTTACAGTTTAGTATCTGTTTGTTAACTTCCCTAAAAATCTCTGTACATATTCATACCATTTGACTGTTCTGATATCATTTACTATATGTTCGATATTCATTATTTATTTATTTTTTATTGCTTTCATTTTTGTTTTTGTTTTTTGCCTTCCTGCAGATCTTCACCACTCAATCATTTCTATAACTTATTTCTCTTTCAGGTCATGCCTTCAATTACCAAAACTCACTATTTTTCATATTGTATTATATATTTATCATTTATTGATTTTTGATAAATTCTGATCTCATAATATTCTATTAGTCATTGCTGCTATAGTTTTTCTAACCATCGATTTCTTGTCATAATTTCATCTGTTGTTCCCCTATATGTGATTTTCATGCCTAAATTTTACAATTCATTGTCAATTTTTCAATATTATATATATATCCTATTGTATTCTCTCAATACACATTTTTTGTTTTTATTATATTTACTCGCAGATCCTATTTTCTGCATTCCTCTATTAATTTTCAAGCCATATAATTCAAATTATTATTCTAAAATGAGGCATCTTCTAATTAAGAAAATATAATTCATAAGACTTAAGTTTGATTTTTTTAAAAATTGAATGAAACTTCTGGTATTAATTTCTATCATCTTAAACCTTAATAATGTTTAAAAATGTGATTTCCAAATTTTTCTGAGTGATATTATAGAACATGATTGCAATTTCATGTGCTTACACATGCTGTTAATAAGAGTACCAAATAGGTAAACGGTGGCTGCTGGAGGGTTGCATTAGATCCTAAGATCTAGGTGCAGTACTCTCAAATACAAGGCTCCTCATTGATGAAAGCCACACACTAGAAACTAGTCTGGGGGTGTTGGATGAGTAGGCACAAATCTTCCTAATTACATTGATTACAAAGGCTTGCACTTGGTGGTCCTACTCTATGAAAAGTTTGATGATATTATAGAACATAGTACTTTTCTGACTCTAGAAAGCACTGATAAGAAATTATAAATATCTCACAAAATTTAGGAATTTGTTTTAATATTTATTCAGCAAAAATCGATAAAATAGAAATTTTGTTGGTATATCCCTTACAAGCTCACTAATGACATTCCTGAAGAGGCTTTTAAATTATTGGATTTTGAAAAGCCCAAACACTACACTAGTTAGCCTCATAAAAACTATGCAATAAAAACAAAATGTGTATTGAAAACATTTAAACAACTATATTAAATAACAGAGTAAATTATATATATTACAATAGTGATTATATTTTTCCAGTAATGCTTTAACTTTACAAAATTAAACCACTGCATTCCCAAAAACTTCATACTTATCCACACCATAGAAATAGTTATTTGGTGTAATGTCTTGCACATCTACCTGCCATACAATCTAGAATTCAAGCCTGAACTGGGTCAATCTTGAATTCTTTTTCAATCCTTAATTAATAAGCTTAGATTTTTTTTTCAGGTAGATGGTTCATATCTAATCTTGCTAGTCATCAAGTAGTTGTCAGTGAATAGGTGTATAGTTATTCTTTCCCAGAAGGCATAGCTTTCAGTTTAATCTCAGTTGGATAGATGGGTATCACTGCATTTAATGTAAAATAAACATGATCAAAACTGAAAAGGCAAATGTTGTGCTCTTATGAACACTAACTCATGATAATTTTTGTATTATAGGCAAAAAGATTTACCATTTCATATGTTCCCACCTTATGTTGATTTGTGACTTTATAAAAATGAGATGTGGAAAGAACTGTAACCAACTGAAATTGAGTAGTTTTTTTTTATTGTCAAATACCTGATGGCAACTGTATCTGATGCACCATTTATATCTAAATACATTTTGATACAAATATATTTTCCATTAGTAGAAACATTTGAATTTAGAAAACCAATATTAATTAAATAAAAAAAAAAATCATCCACTCTAACTCTTTGAATTTAGAACTAAACTCAAATCGGGCAAAAAAATTGTTGGTATCTTTTACATACTTTTTTAAGACAAATTTTTATATATGCTTCTCGTCATTTGTTGTCTTGTGTAGTTTAACCATGGTAAAATAGAATAATGGATTTGAGCTAAAGGGTTTCTAGATGAAGTTTAATCTGTGACTGCTGGTACTTAAATGTCACATGATCTTCCAAGTTGACCCAGACAATAATGGTAGCTTGTAACCAAAGTGTAAGTCTGATTATTAACACATTTATGTGTATGGAAATTTTATATAGAATGGTGATAAAATAGAAGGAAGATTGAATTTTATCATAAATTGTCTAATTAATAAAGGTGATTAAAAGCCATGTGTTAAAACCATCTTGGCTATTTTTTAACATATTTTTATTTTCAAATAAAAAAAAAGCTCAATTAATTTGAACTGTTCTGAGGATAAGAACACAAAGGCTTTAAATGAATTAAAATTTTTAACTAAATTGTATGGAAGCAATTTGAGATTGACTCTTTTTGTGGAAGACCAGTAGTTTTAATTGTGTGAAGTATATTCACTTGTTTATCTTTTAGGCACTTTTTGAAAAAACAGATCAAAAGTAAATTTAAATCTAGAGATGAAATATAGTTTAGTAAATATACCTTGAAGATTTGTTGAGGATTGTGGCACACAAAGATGTTGGAATTTGACTATATAAGTTTTGTAAATATGAAGTGGGTTACAGATTCCTTTAGATAACTTTGTGTTATTGTAAGAGTGGCCTATGAATAAAGTGACAAATTAAATCAACATGCTTAAGAGTAAAAGCTGTACAAAAGTTTTCCCATCTCTTGTAATGCATTTAATAAGATAATGGAAAACAGTCCAGTATTAAAGGAATTTATTAATGTTTATAGTATAATTTGTAGTTTTTGTTTGGGGCAAATCAAATTCAAGCTACTGTGAAAGTGTAATAGCTAATTGTAATGATGTATAGTGAAAAATTTCTAGATGTATGTGCTATTTGTAATATTCAATAAGTATATCCGAGGATTAATAAATAGACTACCAATAATACCATCTTAATTCCCAAAAGAGAACAAACAAAAATTTAAAGATTAATTTTTATATATATTTAAAATTATAGTAATCTTGTTATTGTATAATTTCAACTTTATCCAATGGTCATTTTCAAAGTCTATTTCCACCATGAGGTCTTGAGATAGGAATAATAGAAATTAAGCCTTGGAAACAATTATAGAATATGATTGAAATGAAAGTGGAATTATGGAATATATATGCAGAAAATTTTGGTTTATAACAAAGATTTGTAAAGAAAATGAGTGTGGATCATAATAATTAAACATTGTAATTTAATGGGCTAATTTGTGGCATCACATATAACTTATTAGCCTTTTGGTCCATTTATTTGACATTTTGTAATGCAATACTTTAACTTCTTCAATGGGTTTTTTTTTCTGAAAGATTTAACACATTGACTAACTGTTGTTGTGCATTATATTCTTTTCTTAGCTATACTTTTAATGAATGCAATGGATCATCTTAGAATATTTTTTACTTGATCTTTATAACATTAATGGATTCTGTTTCTTGCTTGAAAATCATACTCAAGTTAATCATAAACTACTTTTGTAAGTCAAGATATCTGTTTGCTCTATCCAAAAAAAAAACTTCTGTTACATATTCAATACAACATTCAGCAAATGAAAGACATAGCAATCGTCATTATATCTTCAGAATAATAGCCCTATATACAAATATGATGTTAATTTCTTTTAACAGCACATCTGTTCTATTTTATTTAAGAAAAATTACAGTCAGATGATATAGGTAGTGACTAATGAAAACTATAAAGACTTTTAGCATCGATTCTTATTTTATTTAAGAAAAATCAGTCAAATGATATAGTCAGTGACCAATGAAAACTAAACATATATCAATTATATTATGATGTATATACATTTACAATTAATAGACTTAGGTGATTTATGAAAATATGCATGAAATCCTCAAAATCAGATTTTGTGTAGAATGCATAGCTGTTGATTTGGAAGATATTTAAATAAAATATAAGTACTATAGGATTTCTTAAGTATTCAATAAATGTCACAGTAGGTAATTGATAATGGCTTTATAAATGTGAAGTAATAAGCTTTCTGTAACAAGTTAATATTAGTCATATATATTAGAAGGGCCTGAACTCAGACTTTCAAGCTCCCTACAATTATCCACTCTTATCTTCTACAACC
Source organism: Epiperipatus broadwayi (assembly GCA_028023455.1). Taxonomy (NCBI): domain Eukaryota; kingdom Metazoa; phylum Onychophora; class Udeonychophora; order Euonychophora; family Peripatidae; genus Epiperipatus; species Epiperipatus broadwayi. The sequence continues at coordinate 5,305,546 of JAQFVV010006251.1, forward strand.
AATACACATGATCATATGCATGTGAAAAAGATAAATGATCTCCAATCCTCAGATTTTCAATGATATGGATGGCGGAAGAGTTGGAGAAGTTGAAGCTTGTTCATTAAAGTTTGAAGATTTGCTCTTAATATAAATTGAGCCCTGATTGTATATATGTGCAGGAGATCATGTGCTGGTTTAGCATGAAATATTATATTGGAAATCATTTATCTTTTTCACATGAATGTGGTCATGTGTAATTGTTGACCAAGATAGAGTGGATAGTGGTAGAGCTTGAAAGTCTGAGTTCTAGTCCCTTCTAATTACATTAAGTTTAGTATAGTCATTCATGTATTTAAATATATATATATATATTGTAACTATAACAAATCCGATAGCAGCTCAAATTAGTTATATTATAAAGCTGCATTTAAAAAGTGTATAAATTGAAAAATATATAAACTGTCTAAAAAAATTAAAAGAAAAGTTTATGCATTAATCATTTTGCTAAATATTTTATAAAGTTACTGTAATATGTAAGAAACAATAAAATGATGAATTGCAATGTAAGATAAGAAAAAAATTGTTTCAATATGCACAAGAGTTTTGGCTTGTGTAGTTTATAAAATACATTTTGAACCCTTTTTACTTTGCCTTTTTGTTGAATGGAATTTTAAATAAAATGTCCCACATTTTTGTAGAAAATGTGATAAGGAAATCTAAAAATGATACCAAAATTGTGGAATTAATAATATTTTAAAAGTTCTTTAAAATTTAAATGTCAGCAATGATTTTTCTTTTTTCCTAAATCATTAACTAATGTAAATAAAGAAAAAAAAATTTTTTTTTCATTTATTTATAGATCAAACCATAATAGATTATCTTTAAATTTGTTTCCACATGTCGTGAAGAGAATAAAGAAAATGTTTTTCAAAAAATATGTAAGGAGACAGATCAAATCTTGTAACTAGCTGGTGACAAATTTATCATCTGGAAAACATGTTGAACAACATCTAATATGGATAAATAGATCTGAAACATGCATGAATATCTGAAGACTCAACTTAAAAAAGCAGTGCTATAGTGATCCATTTCTGAGAATAGAAACTACTGGTTAAAACTTTTCCACAGTAAATCAGATAGCCATATTTTGCTGATTGTTTTTTGAAGTATTTTTCAATATTCCAGCTATAAGTCAGTGTGATGATTTCATTTAGAAGACTATCTGCTGTGTGGCTAAGCAACAAAAGACCGCACCACTAAAATATCTGGAAAATGCAATTGAATTCAGAAACTAATGCTGAAGTTTGCAAAACCAGCTATTGTCTGCCTTAATAATGCCATAAAAAAAGAAATGGAGTGTCATAAGGACTAAACCAAGACCTACTGATATATCCTATCAACATCACTAAAAATGCTGGATTTCCTCTATCATTACTAATACCCATGAAGATTAACTATCATTTTTAGAGGAATTAATGAAGACTACCATAAATATATTAAAAGAACAATATCTACAGACAACTACAGTTTGGAACTGTTTAAATATTTCACTTGGTAAGATCTTATCATTATAAGGCCATAAACTTAAATTAAAAATATCTCATTATTATATATTTTGTATATGTATTAATAGTTGCGAGTATTTACGTAAGTTTTTATATATTCATTGTTAATAAATTATTTTTTTTATTAATCCATTTAGTTTGCATTTGCTTATTGAACTTATTCCAAACATATTCACAGTCCTGGGAAATCATGCAATCCATTGGGAACATGCAGAGATGATGGTAATAATTTGTAAATGATGATGGTAGTGTGTTAATAAGTTTTTCAAAAATAAACTTTCTAGTCAGAAGGTTTGATGTCTAAAAGTTTCATTTTTAAAAAAAATTTTATTCTATTAAAACTGAAAAACAAATAAAATATTTTTGAGAGGACTTGTACTTAGGTTATAAAGCATTACCATCATATTGGTTAATATTAATATATATTTGAATTGAATCACTTTATTCAAATTTTATTAACCATTGAACTTTCTAGTATAAATATTTATTTTTTAATCCAAACTTGCCATTTGTGTATCTTTGGTTTCTGGTTCAAACCCATTTACTATTAAATGTTTACCATTACATATATATTTCTTTATTCTGCTCAATTTCATTTCTGTGCAGGTATGTTTAGCACAATCATCATTGTGACCGGAACATCCCCTTTCTTCTACTCAACTTTACTTATGTATAGTCACATGATGTACAGAATATTAGAGCATGAATAAATTTAGCATATTGTGGTATATATAATAAGCATCATGCAATAAGTATTTAGTATGATGAATAAGACTACCAAGTTTATAAAAAAATATATAAATTAACATTTTATAAAAGCAATAGTAGGCAAGATATTTAATAAAAAGCAGTATATATATAAATAAATATTGAGGCAGATGTATATCATGTTATTCTGGAGATTGTATATGAAGGATTGAGATTGGTATGTTTAATTAATGATATAAATATTTAAGTTTGTAAATTTACATAAGAAGGTTAATCAACAAACATATTATAGAACATTTAATTTTATACACTGATGATAACACATTCGATAACAAAAAGAATGGAAGCACAATTAAACACAAATTCATTAGCAACACGAGCTCATACAGCCAATGGAATCAGTGCCGATTGAGCAAGAATTCATTCAGATGGAGCAAAAGCCTTCAGAAGAAAAACCAGATATAGTTAATATTGAAATTATGTGTATATTTATGAAGGAAATTCTGAATTTTAGAAAAACGAGACATAAAAAATGAAGAAAAGCAACAAAAAAGAGAGAAAGAATTTGAGAAATGGTGTAACAAATTAAAATAAGTTTTTGACATGGCACATGAAGAGGAAAAAAACTTAAAAAAGATGCAAATGATATCAATCATATTGAAGTTGTGCAAACTTATGCAAAACCTTTAGATGAGCTAAGAGTAGTTATCAACAATATAACAGATGATAAAAATATTGAAGAGAATAAAACATGTATAATGGAATCATCACATTATGAACCAAGTATGATAATAGAAGAATCCAATGAAGTATTGAGTTTGAAGTTGGTTAAAGAACCTAAAGTAGATTCTTTAAAAGAAGTAAACCATTAAATGATACTATTCAAGAGAAAGTTCTAATTCTGATGTAGACAATTTTAGTAGTAATGAAGTTAAGAATTTTGCAGATGAGTACCAGAGTTCATTGTTTAAGGAATCTTTTAAGGTTTTTATCTTTAAGCAACAAGGTAAATTCTGTTGCCTGAATATTAAAAAGAGGGCTGATGACGAATGTGAAGAAACTTAAAAATAGAAATACTTGACATGGTAAAGAGTACAAAAAAAGGCTAAATAATATAAGATCAAAAAAAAAGTAAAACACTCTAATAGTAAACTGATTTTGAATCAATTGATTACTTTTGCAGATCGCCAGTATGTGGAATTAAAAAGAAAGATGAAAAAATAACCCACTTCAGAATGAAGAGAATATTATATTTTTTGCATCATCCAAAACGGTATCTCTATCACTAGAGAAATACTTGGAGAGGTAAAACTTTAGAAAAATAAGATGAATGATTCTCTGTCGACTCTGGATTTGTTAAAAGGAAAATATTTTAGAGAGAAATGAAATTATATAAAGAGTTAAAAGATAAAATATATGGCATTACCGAAAGTAACATTAAAATTAACAAAGAGAAATTACCAGCTTGCTAGAAAGCAAGAGTTTTATTGATCATATCAAGAAAAAAAATAGTAATCTTTTAAGTTATAAATATGGTATAAAATAACCATGAAGCATGACTAGAATGGATAAATTTATTTCTGCAGAGAATGATGAAAAGAAGACAATTTTTTTATTAAAGTTTAGACACAATCTAACTAGTGATGTATTGGGATTTGGTCATGTATGTGAAACACTATGTCATGTGTTCCCACAGCATTTTTTTCAAGTGGTTTACTCACCTGTAAGGCTCAGATGAAGCAAGATGCAGTGTGAGTATTCATTGAATTTATCAGCCTCTATGACTCGAAAGGAGCAGGGCTTATATTTTAATGTGTTGTGGGTAGTTTAATAGAAATCAAACAGGTCTTTTTAATGTTGATGCTTCATCATATTACTTTGTTGTTCTATGGTCAATTTTTTTTATAAATCAAATCCTACTCATTCTTGGATATAGTTTAACATCAATCAAATCTCTGAACAGGGTTAATCATAGACACATGTATTTTGAAAAAAAAAAATTTTGTGAAGTAGACTGAAAAATAAAAATAAAGAAATGAATAAAGGTTTTGTAGTAAATGTTCATATGAGAAATGAAAAGTTGTACTGTCCCATTGTCTCATTTTAAAGGGAGGGGATTTGTAACTATAACAAATCCAATAGCAGCTCAAATTAATTATATTTCAAAGCTGCATGAAAAAAAAAAAGTTTAATAAATTGAGAAATATGTAAACTGCCTGAAGAAATTAAAAAAAAAGTTTATGCATTAATTATATTGCTAAATATTTTATAAAGTTACTTTATAATATGTGAGAAACAATAAAATGATGAATTGCAAAGTAAGGGAAGAAAAATTGTTACAATACATGCAAGAGATTTGAATTGCAAAGTTTATAAAAATCAAGCATTTTGAACCCATTTTAGTTTGCCTTTTATTAAACGGAGTTTTAAATAAAATCAAAATTTAGATAACTTAAGTAATCGTTATTTATTTTTATTCTACTATCTTTCACTTTAATAGTTTTAGAGAGATAAAATTGCTCTATTATATACTTTTATCAATCTTAATTTCTTAACGTCACTGTAGTCTAATCATTGCTATTGTATTTGGATAATTATTATTCAAATTTGGCAATAACCTAGATTAAAACAATGTATTTTTATTATGTTTGCACATTTGTTTATTTTTTTTAATTAGAAAATTATTAAAAAAAAAAAAACAACTTAAAATTAAGTTATTTCCAAAAAATAATGAAAAATAGAACAATATTTTTAAATTATGAATGTATTAAATACAGAAATTAATGCATTTATCAATGAGTATTCAACAAGAATAAGAGTTGTTTACTGTTAAATTTAAAGTTGCTGGTTCAATTTTTGACTGAGAAAAGGTACTTGAAAAATAACTTATTATTGCAAAACAATACATATTTCATGTGAGTGTCAAGTGAAAATATTCAATGTAATTAAAAATATACAATACAAAACCTTAATCTAACACACTTGGTTTCCTAGCATTTCTAGATTAATAACTTTATATGAATATGTAGTAATTCAACAGCATATTTTTTATCACCTTCTTATAAATTTGTGCTGTCTTTAAAGACCCATTTACTGCTCAAAACTTAAATAATAAATGTAAATATTAAAATAAGTTAATTTTAACACTATTTGTTATGTATATATATATACAATATGATCTGAATATTAAACATTTTATATCGGTATAAAATCTTAAATATAAATTATCAATTACTTTTTTTCCTTACATTAAATATAAATATTAAATAACTAACAAATTATTAATTTTAATATCTATAATAATTTGTTCTACATATTTAACACATTAATATTATATTTCTATACAATAATCACAAAAAAAAAGTACTGATTAATTTATTTTTCTTCATTTTAAGGGAAATGTATGATGGCTTATTTAGCAGTTATTATTATTATTATTTTTTGCTTTTTTTTTTCTTTTTCAAGTAATATAAAATTAACAATTAAAGTTTAAATTTTCTCTATTGTGTTAAGATTTTTATTAAATTTTTAATAATATGTATATAAAGCTTTAATCAATTAATTGGGGTTTTTTTTAATAATAATAATGATTAGTCTTCAAATGCTATTTTTTAAAGAAAAAATTAAGATCATTAAAATAAAATAAAAATAAGCTCATATCTAATAGATGAATTTATCTCCAAATATTTCCAAAACAAATGTTATATTATATAAAATGTCTTATCATTACATTTAATCAGAAGTTTCTGTACATAACTATATATTCAGAAACTGTTATCAAGATAAACATTCTCTCTCCAAAACCCTTATATATAACAATAAACACAATTATTTTTTCAGCCTTAGTTTATTTCGTTTTTTCTCATATCCAATTTTAGTAAAAATTATTTTGTTAGTTAGCATATTCTGTTTTCATATTGCTCAATTTTGTTAATAAGATATAAAGAAAAAAAAATCATAAAATCTCTATTTCTTTCACACTCTTTACTTTGAAATTTCTCCTACTGTCAATGCAATTTATGCTGAAATTCTTTCAACATCCTCTACTCCAAAAATAAATGTTTAATATTCTCCCATCTTTACATAAATTATATATATAATCCAAATTCTTACTTCATTTTTGTTTTCTTTCCTAAGCTCCTGTTTTAAATCAAATAATAGAATCCCTTTAGTGTCATCATACATCTGTTTTTATTCATTTATCATAATTCTACTTTTTTTTTTACCAATTTATCTATCCTCTACCCAGCTCATAATTATATTCTTGAAATACATTTTATTCATATTGATCATATTTCTTATATAAATACATGGAAATGAACTATCTATTTACTTTATATGTTGTAAAATTTTGTCTAGCCTAATGTATTTATTATTCTCTTCATATAATCCAATTAACTTACTTGCAATTTCTCTCATGCGTTGTCCATAATCTGTCACTCAATGTATATCTATCTTTTGGTATTCTATATAAAATTGTTTGATTTCTCTGGGCAATCAAAGTACAACATTCTCAAATATTAAAGTAGGCACTATCACTCTTTTCCAAATAATTCTACATATACCCCACACATATGAAAAATGAACCAGATTTTTAATCAACCTCATTTTGTTATTTGATTTTCTTCGCAACTCAAATTTCATTTGTCTATATAATTCCTTTTTCCATCCAATAAATTACTTATACTTCTTCACAATAATTACTCCCATTTTCCATTCTTCAGTTTTATCCTTTACATTAAATTCTAAATCACTAAACCTCTATTTAAAACAATATGATAGTTTAAGAATTTCCTATTGAAGTGTGGTTTAGGATAAACATGAATAATTATTAGATACTGTATATTTAAAATTCTTAGGATGATTTGAATTTCAAGCTTTTAGCTTGACAGGTAAAATGAAATTAAAGTTATATGCTAGATGTATACCTGCATTTCCCATCAATTTTGTATCTCAAACCCCATTGACAAAAGCAAAAAACTGGTCTGATTATAATCATTTAAACAGTAAAGATAGGGATTTTATATGCATCTAGTAATCATTGATTACTCAGGCTTATAGTGAAGAGCTACTGTTAGAAATTCTAAGATCTTAAGATTTTCTTCACTGAATTTTTCATATTTCTTTGTATCTCTCCACATTTTTCTAAAAACAACTTCATATCTTCTATGCTCTTTCCAAAAAATACATGAACATTCACAAAAAAAGAGCCACCACATTAAATATTTTCTTGGAATCAACTATAGAAATTGCCATTCTTATCTTTAATCTTTCTTTCACAACTTCCAATTCTCTTAGAAAAAAATAAATAAAAATGAGAGTGGACATTCCTGTTTCAATCCAATTTTATATTTAACATCGACTGATTCTATATTCCCTAATTGGTACTTCTAAACATGACTCTTATAAAAATTATTGGTCATTAACAAATTTAACTATTCCCATATTTTCAAGATTTCTTCACTATTTACTTTACTCCAGTGCTGATATCTATTGCAAGTTTGAATAATTAAAATATTCTTCTAGTGATATATCTTTACATCAATATTAGTTTCTGACTCTTCCTCAACAAGGCTTGGACCTGGATCTAATGTATCTATCTTTTAAACCTATGTACCTTTCATATAGCAACCACTTTATAGTCTTTATTTTTTTTTTTATTATCAAGTTATCTGCTGGAAATTCAAAAGTAACTTAATGTTTGATCAAGATTAGCTATTGACTAAATGAAGATTACAAGACAGAAATTAGTTTAGAAATATAGATAAAATTGTTCCAGATATGGATTTAACTTGCATCATCTTCCAATATTTATTGATTAATCAAGCTTGACATAGATGGCAACATAGACTAAAATAGATGGAGTTCATTTCTAAAAAGTATTGTGTAAGCTAGGATCATGTGATTATTTTTTTATATAAATTTATTTGATATACAGTACTTACTTTTTTAAAATTACATAAATTCAAGTTTAACTAAAAAACAGTTACTTAAATAAATATGCTAAATTAATACTGGCCAGTCAAAACTGAAAATCAGTTACTGAATTAATGGCAGATAAAAAAAAATTTATAAATGATTTAATGTATTTCCTTTGTTTTTGTTTGTTTTGGGTTACCATTGCAAACATTTAGCATTTCAGTTTTAATATTTTCTGTTTTGAGATATGCTTTGAAAAAAATAAGGAATAGGAAAGTTTGAAGATGGTAATCATGCACTATATGAAATATGTTTTTTGGCAGATAACTTGCAGCATTGATTAAAATCATAGGATATTTTTTAATACACAAACCAGAATTACTTTTATAAAACTTTGTTTTTATTTTAAATAATTTGACCTGTTGGAATAATAAGATATAATACAGCTAAATAAATATAAGATGGAATGGTGTAAGAGGAATAAAAACAATATTCAATAAAAACAAATATATATATATTACACTAATGTCTACAGTTAAAGAAATTGTATAATTTGTAAAAATAATATACAAGGGAAAATGCCCATATTTAGATTTTTACATTATAGAATTAAAAAACAAAAGGCCATATAACTTTATACAAGATCATAATTTAAATTTATATATTTGAAAAAAAAAAAATTCAAAATTTAAAAAATAAATATATGCACTTAAAAGTCAAATAATATACCTTTTAAAGTAGTTTATAGTTTTTTAAAGATATATATATATGAATTTAATTCAGATAATAAAAGATAAAGATTTTGAAATATTTTAATAAGTTAATATAGAATCATTTAATTAAAATCATTTCTACTATTAAGCTGCACAAATTGGAAGGTCTTTTTTTGTATATGTTAAAATATAATTAACCTCAATAAAATTAATAAATCCAACAAATTATTTATAATATAATAAAATGTACATATTTTAATTTTTTTTTTTAAAAAAAAATACATATACATTCAACTTATTGGCATTAGTCTGTGAAGGGAACTAAAAATCAGAAATAAATATTTAAAAAAAGGTAACTCATAGTGAAACTGTTGGTAGATGGAAAAATGAGCTGCAAGTTATAAACTATGGATTTACCCAATTTTAATGCTTTGTTTTTCAGTAAGATATGATGTTAGTTTCATAAACACTCTATTATTATTTACTAGTGCTTATTTAAAAACTTTTTTGTAAGATGAAAAATAATATAAAATATAATTCCTGCCTCATTTAAATGAGTTTGCTTAATGATAAATTATATGTGTGTGTATATATGACAATAAATTAAAACATCTATGCACTTTTTTGCATCTGTTTTTTATTTGTTAAAAGCATCAAAATTTGGACCATTTTATTACTTAGACATCTTTAGAATGTATTAAACATATATATATTGATAATTTAGATTAATATATATGAAAGAATGTATTAATATATACAGGAAGTCATACATATCCATTTGCTTCTGACTATATCGAGTTAGGATATAATTATGAATTTATTAGGAATATTATATTTAATAAAAATATCTACAAACTGATTAATAATAAAGATTTAATTGATAGTGTGAATAAAGAGTTTATTCTTTGCCCTATAAGACACCAATAAGTAAATTGATTTATAAGAATAGTTTTTAATTAGGTGGTTTGAAATTGACCTGGAAGAAAGGCCTGAATTTAAATTCATTACTAAATAGTTCAAAACAGTCAATTGATTGCAAATCTATTCCTGGGTTAGTTTATAAGATACCTTATAGTTATCATAAAATTTATATAGATCAGAGTAAATTAAGTCTTAAAGAAAGAGTTAATGTTCATAAGAGTTAAAAATAGACATCAAAACTCAGATTTGTATATTCATAAATTGAATACAGATCATAACATATTTGACAATGCAGATGTTATCTTTTATGAAAAAAGTGAATTGAAAAGAAGAGTAAAAGAAACTTTGATGATAATTTTTTTTGAATGTGAGGTCATCAATCTCATGAAGACATTCTTTGATGTGAAAGGAGGTTGTTTGTTGAAGTGAATAATGGGAAGACTTTTGATTTGTAAATATATATGTTGTATGTTTAGTTGAATTTCACTTGAGAAGGTCTATTTGTTAATAGATGAAACCATGATTGTGTAAGAACTTTAGTAAAATTTTATTGTTTTGGCTAGTATTGTAGTGTTATATGAATTTCTATTTTATATACATGTATTATATCATCATTTGCAGCCCATTGAAAATCAAAAACTTCTCTAACTAACAAAAATCTGTCTATGATAATTTTGAAATCTTCCTTTCATCATCTCTTCTTAAATAAGGTATTTTGAAATATTTCTCAGCATTAGATAAAATTTCTCTAGATCTGTTAACTGACATTTCTTCTTGCTACATATCCAGTCTGTGTTCATTTAAATTCTTCAATTTTTGCAGTTGTATCAGTTTGAATTCAAATTCATTCAGTTGAATCAGCTGAGTTCAAATTCATTATTTTTCTCAAATTTCTTCCCTTATTCCCATTATAAGTCTTTTCATATTCTGTGATTTGTAATTTTTGCTTTAGTTTAAATTTTATTCTTGATTTTGTTTGAATCGTAAAAGCTTTTCGTTGTAAACCTAAAACATACAATATATTATTAGTCCTATAAAATGCACAACAAACAATTCTAATTCTTCGACTAATTTTTTAGTTGATACCAATTGATTCAAGTAAACATATCCTCTTCCTCAATTTTTCTTTATTAACTATTATACTATTGGGGAATATAAAGTAAACATTGCTTTAGATTTATTAAAATGTATTTTCCAATCTTTCATTAAACTTTCATTTAAATGTTGTATACAAATTCTTGATTGCAAGTCATTGGTTGTTTTTCCAAAAATAATATAAGATGAATAAATTTAACATTTGGTGAATTACTATTTTATCTTGAAATCAAACATATTTTAATTTAAACCTTAAAACTTCTAAAGTTGTTAAAAACTTAGAAGAAATTGAAGTTCTTTAGTATATATCTCTATTTGGAATTTTCATGCGCAGGAATAGAATGGCTGAATAGAGCTACAGCTTTTTAAATTGGAATTCAACCTGTCATTTCTGATATTCAAATATCACATGACTTTCTGAGCAATTAATTATTTTTATTTGGCCCTATAAAATTTAGGATAATGGAGAAGTGTCAGATTCAAGAGCTAAAGATTCTTGGTTTAAAGTTTAACATTTGTTTCTGATGTTTATGTGACTTGCACAATTAATCATTCAATTATTATTATTAATTTCAAATAATTTTATTGATAAAATAGCATTTTTATATATTGTATATATATTTTATAATTTCAGTATAAGACTTTTTTATTCTCTAACTTCTTTAAGAATTAAGGAAAGATATATATGTATAAAATTGAAAGATGACATCATCCAAAAAACCTAAACAAAACAAAATTTTATATTCACTAGATCTTTGAATTATTTTATTCACTGCTTATAGATGATCCTAGGATGCTAAAATTTATTTCTTAATTCTGTCTGCTCTCTAAATTGAGTAAAATCTAACCTTTCTTTTAATACTCTGTCTAAAATTTAGTAAAACATTTGGAAAAAATAGACAACATGTATATTGATAATTTACTAATGATTTTAGATCATCTTCATTATTGTTTTATATAATAACAATATAAGAAAACAACTGCAGTATATATACATTTAATCTGTCTTCTTTGTACATGTGCTCCAAAAATGATCTGTTATATATATATATATATGAATTAAAAAACTAGTTAGTATTGTGAATATGAGTACATTTTATTGTATGTGTTATTGTGAATATTTATTATATACACTGTTATTTGTTCAAATTCCATCTTATCTTAATCAGATTCACAGAGCATACTGGCCTGTTTCTGCTATTGGATATATCTTATCTAGTCATATATCCATTATTAAAAACTTTGGAACATCAGTAGTTTTTGAAATTGATGAAAAGGTAAAAAACAGGTGGAAAAAAGTGCATGAAATAGTATTTGACATCATAGTCATAATTAGTAATCACACTAAAAATGATAAAAATGCAAAGTTATTAGAGGTAAATGAAACAACTTTAAAAAAATCATTTGCTAAATATATGTGTGTATCAAATACAAATTACAAGTTTTTTTTATTTGTTTGGCCACATTAATAAAAAAAAACAAAAAACGGAAGAAATCATAATAAAGAGTTATATAATTACAATTGAAATATGCTTCAATGATTAATGCTGTCTTTAAAAGTGGTGTCCAATTTATTATAAATGAAAATCTAAATAGCTGGTAGCTCATACATCATTTGAAGTAGTTATTTCTTCTACATTGACCAGTGAACCTTTTTCCCAACAAGTTGCAATTTTCTGTAAAACTGCTAGCCTTCGCATATAGTCTTTCATTGGAACTTCAGATGCTAAATATGCTAATCTCTGAGCTAATAAAAATCCATGAATATATTTTTCTTCTTGTGGTAACTCCTGGAGAGCTCCTAAACATGAACCATCTTTTTTGGAAATTGAATTATCAGTCCAACATTCCTTACTATGTTTATAATACTGTAGAGTCCAACGACAAGCTATAAGCTCAGGAACATATAAATCTTTCTTTTTATGACTTCTCACTGCAAAAATATGATGACATGGAAGCTCTAGATCTTTCCAAAAACAACAAGCACAGGAAGCGACTCCAACTTTTAAACGACCATTTGGATTTTCGACAACGCAGGACTCATCATTTGTTTCTTCAACAACTTTATCCATTGCTCGTAATTCTAATTGCTCATAAACAAGTTGGAATGCATACGGTGTAAGATATTGGATATATTTTGCCTCTGGAGATTCTTTGTCATATGGATGATTTGTTATTTTGGACAAAATTACATTAGTTCGATGATCTTTTTCATTTTGCAAGTTTGCAATAACAGATCTAAGAATGCTAAAAAAATAAAATAAACTTAATGGTTTTAGACCAATAACTTGTTTCAGATTTTGATGTACATTGTCAAAAAGGCTGCAAGAAAGACTTCCGAAGGCTCGACATTTTTGTTTTAAACCATAAACCCATTCTTGACGAATATCATACCACGTTTCATTAAAATATTTAACAAGACTTTCTGGTCCAATTTTGGTAAATTTCATATAATTTTTCGCAAAATCTTCTTCTGACTGTGCTTTAGAAAGGCATTCCATAATAAGCATTATTTCATTGTATTTATCCCTAGTAATTCCATCCAATTTCCTCATTTCCTGGCTAAAAGACCGTAGTACATGATATGTTGATAATTGGATTTCTGCATGAGGCATTTCAGTTTTTAAATTTTCTTTAATTTGTAAATTGATATCAGCTAAAATAACTTGTATTTTTTTCCAATTTGGATTATTTTCTCTAAAAAAATGCAACATCATATCCGTAACTTCTAGGCTATCTTCTAGTCCTAAAAAAACTCCTACAATTTCAGGTTCTCCATTGCCATCTTCTGTGATCATTAGATATATATTCATTTTTAAATCCTTCAATGTATATACAATATCAAAGAACAAAACTTCAGGATAATTATGAAAAATTTTTTTCATTCTGTCTTCTTGATAAAAAATACCTTGGAGTAATTTATCTCCATTCATGGCAAACTCAACTGCAACTCCTAAAAAATGAAAAAATAAATTATTTAATATCAAAATAACAATGATAATATAATTTTCAAAATATGATTTTATCTTATTAATTTAAAACCCTTCTACAAAAATATAATGTGATTCAATAATTAATTTCACTTTATTTATTTACTATATGTTCCTGTGACAATACATCATAAGAGAACAACAGTTCATTCAACTGACAGATGTTCTGATTCAATATGGTAAACTGCATAACATCTCATGAATTATTATTCTAATTATACTTTAGATATATATACAAATATAATAAATAATTTAAAAGCACCTTGAAAATATAAAACCTGAAGAATATCAGCTCCAATTGCCATACATTAAAATAATCATTATTTGATTGTTATATTGCAATATTTATATATTTCAAGTACCAAATCATCTCAAGTTGCCTTGGATTGAAAATAACCTTTCATACAAATATAATAACTGCTTACATTAATGCCAGAAAATTAATTGACTTAACATTAAAACATGAATATATGGAAATTGGGCAATAATTATTTAATACAAGGCAATTGGAATTGACATAAAGATTTATTGATATATTGAAATGATATATTCCATTGATGCATAAATTAAGGAAATGTATGGAAAAGAAATTTTATTTAATGATTTTGAAAATGTGATATGAAAGATGTTCAAAGTATTTTGTTATTGCCAATAATTAAACATATAGTGCACTCATTATTTAAATAAAAGTTCATTTTATTAAATTATAATTTAAAAAGAAAGTTATGTATTTTATAATTGTACAAAATATTATTTTTAATTGAAATCAGTTGTTGAATTTAAAATATTAATTTATAAAGAACTAATATTTTACTAATGAAACTGCAAAATCATTTAATGTCTTCTTGGCTCTTTGCCAAGAATAATTTCTTGCAATATTGATTGATCATGTGAGTAGATTGAATTGTCATTCTTTAAAAGTAAAGTAATAAATTTTAAGATCATAAAATGAATTTCTAAATGCAGTTTTTTATCCCAAGGAGACACAAACTCAAATGGATAGTCTATTCATCAACAAAGAATAGGAGTACTTTTCAAACCATCAACTGCTGCAAAAATTATTTTCTTTAACTTCATTTAGGCCTGTCTTCTGTTTGTATATTTAGAAATGGACTGCTATAATGGACAAAATCATCTGCTTCTGTTTATTGATTTTATCTATTTCTTCAATCAATTGTCAAAGGAAATAGAACTTTAGTGGTAAATAAATCACAGTAAATAAAAGCAATTTATAAATCTTTTATGAACTTTTTTTTTTAAACTAAACTTTCTGATATTTTTTCTTATACAACTATTAATTACTAATAACTTATTACCAGTTCTAAATGTTGTTTAAATTTATAATTTGTGAGAAAATATGTATTTAAATTAATATTTTCTCAAATATTCTATTGAAATAGTCAAAATATGATATAAGTATGAGAAATAATTTATTATTATTTATGAAAGTATACTGACATTTTGGTGTACATTGTAAAATATATTATCTTTATTATTTAAAGATAATTACCTATAATTTTAAGTTTATAATGATGTTTAATTGCTGAGTATTTATTTTGTATATGAAAGTTGGATAATGCTATATGTATTAATAGTTTAAAATATTTGTCATTGAATGTATGTAGTTTGATAAATTGTTAGTACCAGGTGTAAATTTCCTATGGCTTCATTTATACAGATTTAGTTTTTAATAATTACTTTTATAAGAGCAGAGGTGATGTCATTATATCTTAAGTATGGCTATAATGATAAATTATTGAGATTCAAATATTCTGTATGAGTCTTAAGTATAATTGCTCTATTAATACTGTTACTTTAAATATTTTAAATATTAAGTTTATCTTATTTTTATAGGCATTTCACCCATTGCTTCTTCTTATGAGCCCTCAGTGTATAGGTTGCTGGATTACTACACTATTTAAATCAATGTTAGCTAAGTTTAGTTTGGCAATATGTTGAATTGTCAATCATATATGTATTGGTTAATTTTAGTATGTGAATTTGAATATTAATGGCTGTTACAACATTATTGCTTTTTTTTTATTTTAAAAAAAATTATTTTGTTTATTACATATAAATTTTATTTATTTTATTATTGATAATTATTTGATTAATAATTTGAAGGTATATAAATTATACTTGTATTTAAATATTACATGTAATATTGTCAAAGAATTTCTGCTCTCCATGACCACCAGACTATTTAAAAGAAAAATAATTTTGTGTGGTTAGTAAGTTTGTAAGTGTGACTTTGCTGGTAAACTTAATTTCTTTCTATATGATTTTAAGAAAGAGGTCTATTTATTATCTAGTGGTGCATTCTGGGAAATTACATATCAAATTACATTATCCATTATAATATGTATTATAAACTTTAGCTTTGGCAGAAGCCATATGTTTATGATTAAAACTTTGTGCCAAGACACCTTAAAAAAATAAAAATTATATAGCTTCATTTTGCTTTAAGTAAACTATTGTGAATATTTTATAATTCTATAATTGTTACATGTTAGAGCTGCTACAACAATATTTATCTATTCTCTAGCTGTAAAATAATTTGGGCATAGCTTAAATAATAATGAGTTAATTTAAATAAAAGTTCAGATGTTAAACATTTTTATATTTTCAAAAGTTGGTAATATTAATGATAAACAATGTAATTTAGAGTTTTAAATGCTAATTTAATTTTTGTTTAACAGTAAAAATGTTTTAAAAAACTTATATTAATTTTTAAAGGTTAAAAAACCAAGTTTAAACCCTATATTTTGGTTTGCTGGTTTGAAAACTAAAGCTATAATATTTAATTAACTTTGAATGTAAAACAGAATATAATTAAATATTTTAAAACTAATTTAATTATAAAAGAGTTTAATAAAATTCGTAAATTAGAATTTTTAATAGTTGAATAAATGCCGAAATAGTGAATAAATATATTTATTTATTATTATTTAGTTTAAATAATCTTAAAAGGAATTTAAATCTGAGATTTATCTAGATTTAAAATTGTAATAAATAAATATTAAATATTGTATTAATATGTGATTGGTTAAAGATATGGTATAAATTTTACATCATATAATATTTTATTTTTATCCTGGTTATTTTGTAGTTTTATTAACTATTTTTATTCAAACCAGGAAGTGTTTTTAATTAATTAAAGCATCTAGACAAAAATTTCATTTATTGTAAAGTTAAAATTTTGATTAAATAATTTTTGATGAAGAACCTTCTTTGGTGATAGATAGGTCAAGGATTCAAACTAATCAGGAGAGGTTGTAAGTTTAAAAGTAAATAAAGTCTAGTAAAATGATCATATGACCAAATAAGGTGAGATAGACACCTGATATTAGTCTACAGTCTACACCAGTCTCTTAATTTTCTCAAAGTTCTCAATCAATTAAATTTTGTAATAGTTGAATTTTAACTCTATTTTTTTTTTTAAAAAGTAATTTTCTTTAAAACTTGTTTTTATTAAATTCAGCATGTTTGTCAAACAGAAACACCAAGAGAACTGAAGGTCTCTGTAACTGCCAATGGAATGATAATATAATTATTACAATCTTTTTTTAAATTTACTATGATGAAAAACTTTGAATATGATTGCTATTGCTATCACTATGACTAGAGAACAATTATCAATTTTAGAAATAAATTGAATGTCTATATTATCATTAAAATTTGCCAAGAACTATTTAATTCTATTACTGACAAGAACATTACCAAAAATGCTAATAATTTCTTAATAGCTTCTCTATAATATTTAAAACAGGTAAAACTCTATGCATATTGCCACTCAGTGTAAGCCGGAGTAATCATGTGATATTTATTGGCTTTATAATATTTGTAAGTCAATATTATTTAGAATTTATATGGAATGAAAACTAATTTAAATAAGCACTATAAATTATACATTGCAAATATTTTTAGATGTTAAATAATAATTAATTCTGCAAAAGAAAAAGAATTGACTAAAAAGGAATATTTTTAAAATCATAATCATCATTTCTTTAGAAGAAGTTATTTACTATTGTTTAGAAAAAAATACAGCATGAAGTTGTTGTTTTTTTAGTATTATAATGATTTTCATTTATCTTTTTCTGAAAGAGGAAAGAAATAATTTCTCTTCAGGCAGGATCATAAAATTTAACTTACTACAAACTGTTTAATTGATAAAATATGTGAATTTAAAAATGTTTCTTTCATAAATAAAGATACCAAACTTTCTGTGATACTGACATTCCAATTAATGAATTAAAATAATTTTTTAATATTTTAATAACTTCATGAAATGTTTAAAACTCATAAGTGATTTCTTCCTTCTGTGCATTGTTATGGAAATTGCTGATGAAGATCATAGTTAGGTCAAACATTCTCTCCTGCAAATGTTTAACAATGCTAATAAATAACAATCATTGAAGTGCTTTTTGTCCTGTATGATACAACTAATACCAATTTATAATACTTTGCATGATGAATGAATTTAAATTTAATAAATATAAATTTAAGGATTTTTTTTTCATATGTCAAAGCGTTGACCGGGAGGCGAATCCGGGCCAGCTGCTTGTAAGGCAGCTATGCTAACCACAAGGCCACCAATGCTTGACTACATAAATTTAAGGATTTGTGATATATTTACTGCATTACTTTGAATATTTATTAATCTTTAAATCTATGAATACATTGAATGAATGGCCATTAACTTATCATATACTTGATAATGAATTGAATTTATCCAGGATATCTGAAGAAACACATTATACAACTATATTACAGATTATAGTATTATAATGATATATAATGGATATGTTTGCTATCCAGAAGATGCTACTGTCAACAGTCTTCTTCATATTCACATAATGGAGAATTGATCAAGAATGAAATACAAGGCCATTATTATTTAATATAATTAATTTACAATTTTAAAAAAAGATTGTGCATATATTATAGATCATGTTATATGCTATGTTTTTTAAAATATTAAAGATTAAAGTTTTCAGAATAGTACTTATCATATGAAAATATTTGGAAATAGTATGTGCCTTCTTTAAAAAAAAAAAAAAAATTTATTTATGAAGGTATATTATGTTGCTGTAAGCTGAATAAGCTGATGAATATTTCTATGATTTATTTATGATCTATTGCCTAATGTTAATACAACCATATATAATATTAATTAATTTTAATTTATCATATTTCACATTGGTTAACTGTTATAGTATTTGTTATAGATAGTAGAATTATTTTCTCTATATTTAGGCATGCTTTTACATACCAGCATATTATATGGGTGGTAGATTCCATCATTAATTTTGCTAACTTATTTTCCACGAGGAATAGAAGGCTCTCTTACTATTTGTTCTGCTAGCTTTTGTATACTTATAGCATATACTTTAGAAATTATAGCTAAGACTCTATTCTAATACAATTCCTATTTAGTATTTTGCCTCTGATGTGCATTCTCATTATTTTTCCAGATTAGTGACAATTCCTAGATCCTTTACTAGTTCTCAAAAGTAGGTGCATCCTATGAGCAATGCCATCATACTTTACTTGGAGTGTTAATTTTTTAATAAAGCATGTGGAAGATTTTACCATGGCTTTATCTGACATTTTTAGTGATATTATCATGGTATTGAGGAATTCTATCTTACCTCTAAGAGCATTCTTGGTCAGCTTAAATGTGAAAAATAACCACTAACTGTATGGAGAGTTTTTGCCTGTTTAATAGTGAAGGTATCGCATTGTAAATGTGTCGCGTCCCGGCCGATGCTATGACATATGAAAAAAAAAACACATTGTAAATGTGTCAGTCCTATATTTGAGCTTTGCTAATTGTCAGACTAAATATGATAAATTATTGTTTTTTAAAATTTTTAAAGTTTATTTGGGGCATAATTTTAACACCTTTAATGGTGGATTGGTACGCTATTATTATTATTAAAATTATTGAGTATGCAAAGAGATACTATTATATGATAGTTATTATCATAATATGAATGAGATAATAAATGAGAAATTTTGATAATGAAATAATACCAAAAAGTTACTTTAATATAATAGATTATTTTGCTAATATGATGGATTTTTGTTTAATATGATGGATTATGTTTGCTAATCCAATGGAGTGTATTTTTAAAAAAGCAGTATATCAATTTTAATTTTTAATCCTTCTGATAAATTTTGCTGAAGCAATTTTGTAAATTTTTGATCTATGTGAACTTAAAAATGGATTAATTGTAAATTTTGTTGTTATTTTGCTGTAAATAAATATTTGTTATTTAATTAATTTCCCATCATTATTTATTCACATGGCTTCCCATCAGAAATCATCCCAATTATCAAACATAAATCATTTTAAACATTAATTAAAATTTTAAATGCTTATAAAAGATTATACAATAATTTTAGTGTATTTACTATAAGAGTATATGACATTTATTAAATTATTTAAAAAAGATATATTTACTTAATAAAGTATTGCAATATGGTTTTAATTTGGATCACTTATATGTAAAAACAAAAAATACTTATCCCATATATTTACACTTTCAAACAAATTAAAACAAATTTCATCCTCTATTATTTTTATCTGTATATATTTAAATAAATAAAATCCATCATTCCAAAATACTTCAACACTAACCTGACTTATATATATACATATGTACGATATTTTCATCATAACCTCTAAAAATAATATTTTAAATATAAACTAATTACAAAACTCAACCAAACTATCATTCACTATCACATAAAAATAATAAAGAACTCAAATATCCACCTCTCTTTATCAAAATCTCCACTCAATAATTACAAAATATTTTAAACATTTAAATTACTTACCACCCTAACTCTACTCACCCCACCCAAATTCCTAATATTTTTTTAAAACTTATCTTAAATACAAGCACATAGAAGGAAAATATAAACAATTATACTAAAGATCTATCACAATTCAAATATAAAACCATTAAAAAAAATCATAAATTTAATAGTACAATAAACAATAAATTACTCCACTAATCTACCTAGAATAACAACCCCTACACCCTAAAATACCACAAACTAAAAAACTTTAAACAATAAATTCAACATAATATTCAAACTCCACCCAATTCCAATAGGTTGATCAATAACTCTAAAGACCACATTATCGATCGCTCACCCCACCGTGGTGTACTCTATTTCCTGCCCTCAAGCCACGCCACCTCATATTATGGAAACGAAAGCCACAATTAATACCAGATTGGCTCAACATCGTTACACATTCAACAGAGCTCAAACGAACAGCAACACATCCTCTGTATTTTTCGAACATAGTAAACAATCTGGGCACAACTTCATACCTGCCAACCCCATTATTTTATGTTCAGAGCCAAATGATTACAGGAGAAAAATAAAGGAGGCATTCTATATTAATAGAGACATCCATGCCATTAACAGAAAGGACACATGCTTCGAGATCTCGAAAAAATGGGCTACGTAACAGTAGCTTATTTGAATATTTACATTTGCATATATTTATTACACTTTTCATGAAGGCTATGAGTATGAGGCATGGTTCCTCGAAAACGTTCAGCCGAAAAATTTTTAATAGTAAGTTATATTTTCTCTAATTAATATTACAATTAAGTATTTTTTGTTTTTAATAAAGTATTGCAATTTGTTTTGTCAATTTGGATCACTTTAACTAATTCAATTTGCTTATGTCAAATCACTGTACATGTTTATTTTACATCATTTTCTAATTATAGTTGTTAGTATTTTGATAAGATTCAATTTGTACAAGAACCTAATTTATAGTTAGATGGTATTACAGTAGATTTATTCTAAGATGTTTAGGATAGTTACCAAAACCCATAACCATTCTTAATATCTGAGTGTAATCCTAGTTTATTTTTTATTCTAAATTTAGAAGATTATTTTATTAAGTTAGTAATAGCAGAAAGGAGTTTGCTGTTAACTGAAAGGAGACCCTTTGATTCCTCTTGGAGGCCTTAAAGGAACCGAGCAGGGCAAATTCCTAATGTCCACTCCATACATTCTTGTCATTGCAGCTGTTATTATTATGTGATTATTCATATAGTATATGAACATGGATGGGCTGCTCACCAACACGCATTAGCCAGCGTGGTGAGTTTATTGGCTTTTTACCTCAGAGTTTAAGAATATTTTTTCCAATATATACAATCATGATAGACAAAAATAAATCATGGCCCTTATTCCCAGGAGGCTGTAAAGTCACCAACCAAGGCAGCGGTTGGTGGCTGAAGGCAGAGGGTGCTAAGAATCCCCTGATTGTGGACTCAGGCTGCCATTTGATGACGACTTTTTATTTAGGTACTTACAACTGCAGATCACTTTCAAGTGAAGGAAGATTGCAAGAGTTAGAAGAAGAACTGTCTTATATTAAATGGGACATTATTGGACTTTGTGAAGTTAGAAGAAAAGGTGAAGAAACAATTGATTTAAAAAGTGGACATATACTCTACTATAAAGGCACAAATATTGGAAATACAAGTGGAGTAGGATTCATTATAAATAAAAAATGGAAGAATAACATTGTGGAGATTGATGGTGTATCAGACAGAGTGGCAAGATTAGTTTTACAACTTAATAGCAGATACCAAATGCAGATAATTCAGGTTTATGCCCCAACAAGTTCTCATAGTGATGAAGTAGTAGAAGATTTTTATATGGATGTACAAAAGGCTTTTGATCAGAGTAAACAACATTTTAAAATTGTTATGGGAGACTTTAATGCTAGAATTGGTAAACAAATGAAAGATGAAAATGCTGTAGGTAATTTTGGTTATGGTAATAGAAATGAGAGAGGACATAGACTTGTGGAGTTTGCAGAAAAAGAAAAACTTTATATTATGAATTCTTTTTTTGAGAAAAATGTTAAAAGGAAATGGACATGGAAGCATCCAAATGAAGGTACAGCAGAATTGGATTATATTTTGACTAACAGAAAATACATATTTCAAGATTGTAATGTTCTTAATAAATTTAACACAGGAAGTGATCATCGATTAGTAAGATGTAAGATACATGTTAATGCAAAACTAGAGAGACAAAAATTATTAAGAAAAACAATATTTACAGTTGATATTCCTAATCTTCAGAAACATTCTAATGAATTTAAATTAGAACTTACAAATCGGTTTCAAGTATTAGTAGATTTTGAACATGATTCAGATTTGAATGACATTAATAGGAAAATAACTGATACACTTTTAAAAACTGCAACAAAGATAGCTGG
This sequence comes from Epiperipatus broadwayi, assembly GCA_028023455.1. NCBI lineage: Eukaryota > Metazoa > Onychophora > Udeonychophora > Euonychophora > Peripatidae > Epiperipatus > Epiperipatus broadwayi. Next base: position 5,328,704 of record JAQFVV010006251.1, read on the forward strand.
TAGAAAAAAGCAGCAATTGACCAATAAAATTTCTACTGAGACTAGAGAATTTATGAAGAAAAGAAGGAATATGAGGATATACAACAATGATGCATTAAAAAAGATTGAATATCTCGAATTTTGTAAAATGGTGCGGAAAAGAGTTGAAAATGATATAAGAAAGTATAATTGTGAACTAGCAAGGAAAGCTGTAGAAGAGAATAAAAGTCTAAAGAGTGTAAAACAACATTTTGGTATTGGTAGGAAATTTATATCTGCAATAAGAAAAAAAGATGGCATTATTACTAAAAAGAGAGATGACATCATGAAATGTGTAGAAGACTTCTATCAAGAATTATATAGTAATAAAGAACAAGTGCCTCCTATACCTATTATATCTTCCGAATTGCCCAGAATTTTGAATGAGGAAGTGAGACATGCAATTAAATTTATGAAGAAAGGGAAGGCTCCAGGTAATGATGGAATTATAATTGATATATTAAAAGAAGCAGGTGAAGAAATAGAAATTTTTTTAGCAAAGTTATATACCAAATGTCTAAATGATAAAGATGTACCAGATGATTGGAAGAATGCAGTATTAATATTAATATTTAAAAAAGGTGATAAAGAAGATATTAGAAATTACAGACCTATCAGTCTTTTATCAGTTTTATACAAAATTTTTACTAAGATAATTACAACTCGTCTACAGAAAACACTGGATTTCCACCAACCAAGAGAACAAGCTGGATTTAAAAGTGGTTTTAGTACAGTAGATCATATCCAGGTATTGAGAGAAGTTATAGAAAGGACAAATGAATATGAGTTGCCATTATGCTTAGGATTTGTAGATTATGAAAAGGCATTTGATTCTATAAACATTTCTTCAGTGATTAAAGCATTGGATCATCAAGGTGTAGATCCAGGATATTGTCATATTTTAAAGAATATTTATAAAAATGCAACAGCAACAATTAGATTACATAATGATAGTAGGAAAATCAACATTGAAAAGGGTGTAAGACAGGGTGACTCCATATCTCCAAAACTTTTTACAGCAGTGCTGCAAGAAGTATTTTGTGGATTAAAATGGGAAGCTAAAGGAGTGAAAGTAAATGGAGATTATTTAAGTCATTTAGATTTTGCAGATGATGTAGTTGTTTTTGCAAATAATGCTTTAGAGCTACAGGAAATGTTGCAGGAGTTATCAGATGAAAGTAGGACTAAAGATAAATGTTAAAAAGACTAAAGTAATGTTTAATAGATTTTCTCAAAATATGAAAATAAAGATTGATTATGATGAGTTAGAATAAGTTAACAGTTACAAATACCTTGGTCAGATTATTAATACAGATGGAAACATAATGGATGAAATTAATCATAGAATTAAACTTGGTTGGAGTGCTTTTGGTAGAAATAACTTGATACTAAAAGGAAATATGCCTATGTGTTTGAAAAGGAAGGTTTTTAATAAATGTGTTTTGCCAGTTCTTACTTATGGATCTGAGACTTGGACACTTAATAGAAGAGCAATACAGAGACTTCAGACCACTCAAAGAAGTATGGAGAGATGCATGTTGGGAGTAACAAGAAGAGATCGAAAACGCAATGTATGGGTAAGAGAACAAACAGGTGTTACTGACCTCATTGAAAAAATTAAAAGACTGAAGTGGAGTTGGGCTGGACATATTGCTAGAAGAGATGATAATAGATGGAGAATTGAAATTTTGAACTGGATTCCAAGAGATTGTAAAAGACCCAGAAAGAGACCATATGTGAGATGGATGGATGAAATAAGAAAGTGTGCAAGGGTGATGTGGAGAAGAGAAGCTAAATATAGGAAACAATGGATTGAACTTGGAGAGACCTTCATCCTGCAATGGACTGATAATGGTTGATGATGAATAGTATTGTTATAATTATAATAAGACATTAGTTTAGGGGAAGTGTATATCTTATTTATTATATTTTAACTAGGATTTCATTCAGTATTGGATAAATCTAGTCAAAAGGATTTATGCAAACATATTACCCTGAGATATCCTTATATAATTTCATGAACTGTATTATTAAATTGATTTAATATTGAAATTTTATATTCAAAGGATAAACTTTTAAGTGTCATAAATTTCAAAAGAACATTTCAAATATATTAAGAATTAAATGTTTTATCTAATCAAAGCAATGAGATGCTTAGAAAATGCTTGTAAGAGGATTAAAAGATATTTATAAGGCAAATAATAAAAAACTGATAGTTGTAATAAATCTTAAAGAAGGAAATTTTAAATGTAACCTTAATAGCATATGTTTATAATACTAAGATTATTTTATGTATGATAGAGTAACTTGAAGTTTCTCCACTTAATTCTTAATAATGTTACTTTGTATTTCATTATATTTTATTATAATGCTTCCTCTATATATTTTAGTATTACAACATAGGTTATTATTTGAACCTGCTGAGCATAGCTATAGCTAATAGTATTTACCATTTATAGTTTTGCATTTTCTATTTTAGCTCGTACAACATGCAGTGTTGTTGATACTGCTATTATGATTTAAGCATTTCTTCTCTTGATAAGTTACAATATATATAAAATACATATTTTGCGGGTTCATCCGTGTTAAAAACTTTTAATATTAATATACTGATGTTTCTACTTGGTCACACAAGCCATCCACAGAGTTATAAAAGGTAGAAAGACGGTTGTAGAGGCGCTACAATCACTGATTTGAATAAAATGTTAAAATTCCACCAATAGCAAAAAATGTTAAATTTAGGAATGTTTTTTAAAAAAATCTTTCCAAATAGGAGGAAGTTTGCATGTATCATCTCGCTTATTGATACAATCTGGCTTTTTAAGTATCTCAATGGCTTCTCTAATTTTGCATTGGTAGAGATTATCACATCTGGATATGATCCTGGTACTAGAAAAATCAATTTTATGACCTGAATCTATAATATGGAGTGAGAGTGCTGATGATGATGAGTGTTGTTTAACTGCATTAGCATGCTCATCTCTCCTAACCCTGATGCAATGATTACTCATATCTATGTAAGAAGCTTTACAATTTTTACATGAGATTTGATAGACACCATGAGATTCAAGAGGGATTGAATCCTTAGGCTTGGTTATTATATTGCTGATCTTTTGATGAGCAGAAAATGCTGTATCTATATTATAGCATTTTAATATATGTCCGATACTGTCTGCAGTTCCTTTTACATATGGAACACAAATCCTAATAGCTGATTTATCATCTTTTTGTTTCCTATTTTGTCTATTTTGGGCTTGAAATAAGGCTTTTTTTATAAATTTGTAATTATAACTATTTGCTAATAAAACACTATTAATATGATTTATTTCTTCTTTCAGATGTGTCTCATCTGAAAGGTTAATTGCTCTATTAAAAAGAGTTTTGGCTACAGAAACTATCTGAGTTGGGTGATGATGAGAATGGAAATGCAAATATCTGTCTGTGTGTGTATCCTTTCTGTAAATAGAAAAAGATAAACTATTTGGTGTTCTGGTGACTAGAACATCAAGAAAAGGGAGTTTTCCATCAGACTCTGTCTCCATTGTAAATTTAATATGAGGATGCATATTATTTAAATGTAAGAAAAAATCATCTAATTTATTTTTTCCATGTTGCCATATGACAAAAGTGTCATCTATGTATCTGAGCCAAATGAGAGGTTTTAAAGATAATGATTCTAAAGCACGAGTTTCTATATATTCCATGAATAAATCAGCTATTACTCCTGAGATAGGAGTACCAAAAACTTGTCTGTAATGCTGTCCATTGTATACAAAATATGTATTTAAAAGACAATGTTTAATTAAAGCAATAATATGGTCTGGTAAATTGCAACATTGTGAGATTATATTTAAAGCTTCATCAATTGGAATGTTTGTAAACAAAGACACGACATCAAAACTGACCAGAATGTCATTAGCAATAATTTTTAAACTTTTTAAAACAGAAATAAAATGAAGAGAGTTTTTAATATATGATTTAATAGATGGGATTGTAGGTTTAATGAAATCCGATAAGTATCTGGCTAAAATATGAGTTGGAGAACCTATTGCACTTACTATTGGATGAAGGGGGGTATCTGGTTTGTGAATTTTTGGAAGTCCATAACATTTTGGACAGACACAAGATTTTTCACGAGGGATTATTTTATTTTTTATCTCTGTTTCAATAGGTGATTTATTAATAATAGCTTTTGTTGTTTTTTCCAAATACGTAGTATGATCTCTTTTTGATAGTTTATAAGTTTTATCATTAAGCAGATCTAAAATTTTATTATGGTAAATGTCACGATCCATTACAACTGTGGCATTACCTTTATCAGCTGGAAGTACAACAATTGATTTGTCCGATTTTATATTATTTAATGCTTGTCTTTCTTTCTTTGAAATATTATTTTTAGGAAGCTTAGCTTTTATATATATATATATATATATTGCTTTTTCTTAGTTGGAATTGAATTAAGAAGTTCAAAATGTTAAATCTATCAGTTTTGCAATTTAATTAAACTGCTCAAGGTATTAAAACTTATTTTCATGTGATATAATCAATAGTGACTCTTTATCTCAAGTCTCTCCAACTAAGCAATTAGTAAGTCAATGGATACTGTATTACAATATAAAGTCTTTTGATTACTTATTATTTAAGTGAACTTCTGTCAGGATTCTTTCAATGATATTCTTTACTAATTTAATGCTATTCAAATTAATAACCTGAAAATTTCAAAACTCATATAAGATTTTGGTTTCCAATCATATTGCTTCCTTAATTATATTAGATATAAAATTTCTTAAATAATTATATATTTTAATAACTTCAATTACATTGAACCCTTGGAGAAAATAGATATTACATAGACAGATCTAGCTTAAAGTTGTTTTCATTGTAATATGTTCAGAGATTAACTACAACATAGGAAAATATATGTGATCATTTTGAAAAAAAAAATTATCAAAATATTTTAAAAGATTAAAATGTTTGTTTAAATCAAAAATTGATTATTAATGAGCTTGAAATGTCATGAGCAGTTTAGCATAGTCAAAAGACAGCAAATCAATAATTAACAGTTCTTAGATTAATAAGGCACTTCTGGTGCTCTAATATAACATGATTTCCTGACAACTAAGTATTTGTTTATTTTTTTAAGTAGTCACTATTTGAAAATGGTTTACATAACCTTACAATTGATTTCTACAAATAAGCATTAATATTTTATCACAATTTATTCTTGCATCTCAACACCAACATAAACTTTAATGAATTGTTTATGCCATTTTTGCTATATGAATCACTATTACTTTGCTTGAAATATTTCAAAATGCAAATGTTTTTGAAATATCAGCATCTCTAAAATTTAATCAAGAAAAGTATCTAATAGGCCGAAATTCAGTTTCTAATTAGTTAAACCTTAACTTATCAATAAGTGATTTTTTTTCTTTCTATTTTTTCATATTATTCAAATAAATTTGAAAAAAGTATAGAAAAATCCAAAAAAGCAAGCAGAGCCAGTTTGTATGGGAGGTTTGTATACATTAAGAATTACCTATCCAAATAATAATGATTATATCATTTAAATTATCTTCATAATTAGAAACTAAGAGGCAGAATACTATAATTAGCAGTTTAAGTTCAGTCAATTATTAATATGAAATTGGAGATTTTGAAGGGGATTATCATTATTAGAAAAATGATATATTAAAATTATATCAACTTTTTCCTATTCTTTTACTTTATTGATGGTCTGCTAGTGTTTGAGGTGTTGTATAGTTGCAATCCCATATGAAAAAATCATTTCAATAGCTTTTGGAGCTTGATGTTAGTTTTGTTTTTCTTCTTCCCTTTAAGTATTGACTTCTATATTTACATGTGATATCATTTCCAATCTTCTTATACTATTTTTTACACCAAGTAGTTTTGGTGTAAAAAATAGTACTGTTAAATGTATGAGAAGGTATCATATGTAAATTTAGTTTTATCGTCTAATTTTATAGTTTGGTTATTTTTTTTATTTTCCAGGAATTAATATTATAAGATAAATCTGATTTTTGACTTGACTTCACACATAGCAATGTTCTACTTGTAGGAACCCACAAATTAAATTATAAAGAATTCAAATATAATAATAAAAAAAGAATAATAATAATAAAATCATTCTAGAGCAAGAGCCTTTAACATTATCATCTTCTCTCTTTTTGTAAGTCAATATTTTTTACAAAAGATATTATAAACAATAAAAATATAATTCATCATAACCCAAATAATGAGATAGTTTTATTCTTGTAGAATATATATAAGTAGAGAGCATATTTTCTTAATTTTAATTTAATGGTAGCAATTCTTGAATGCAATAAATTCCACTTTGTGTAAATAGGAGCAACTTGCAACAAAATAAATAATATGCATGTGTTTATTTAGAAAAATACAGCAATTCTTCATTTATCAAAGAAAAGTAATTTGAATAGTTTTGATGGATCTATTTTGTGACAAACAGCATTTAATATAGTTTTGACATTTAACAATTGTAATTACATACAAAGATTCTTTAATTACTTTTATCATATTAAATTTGTATAAAAATAATGTTTTGAAAACACAATTTCTAATATATATTAAAAGAATAAAATTTAAAAATCAATTGATTTACAAAAACTATTTTACGGTATTATTTATATGTCTTAAGATCATACAGATGCAAATTTTTTAAAGCAATATGAGGGATATTTTTTTTTCTTTTTATTTAATTTTATTTTTTTATACTCTTAATTCCTCCACTAAGTTGTAGTATTCAGAACAAGATAATTTGATAGTATGCCAAAAAGGTCATAAAAATTTTCCAAGTCCAATTAAACATCTAAATAAAAAAAATCCACTCCATTCACCTAAACAAATAGGATGAAAATAAATTGCTTATTTTAAAATTAATTTATTATTTTAATAAAATTTTTAAAATGCATCTGTAAAAATAATAAATGCTATTTTTCTAAATAACATTTTTAAAAATTTGTATATTAATATAAATAAAAATCTAAACTTTGACAGTCTCTTATTAATCGTAAAATATTAAATTTCCAATATTTCTGATATACAACTTTAAATTTATTTAAAGATTAAATATATATATATATTATTCACATATGACACACTATTTAACATAATGATAACATAAATTTATAATCTTTTCTTAATGAATAATCTTTTCCAGATATTATACATAAGGGGTGAATTGCATTTTTAAATATTTTTAAAAAAGGTTGCTTGTTAAAAAAGATATGAAGTTCATAAACTTAAGTCACGGTTATAATTTTTTGTATACAAAAATATCTTCTTAAATCAATTTGCTTTATATTCATATAGAACAAACTAATAAAAAAAAAAATTATACATTTAAAAAGAAAAAATTTATTTTGTGGGAATATATAAAATTTATAAACTTATTAAATGGCAGACTTCTGCTTATAACTTTCTATAATTTTGTAAGAAATGTTCAAACCTCTCACAATCTTTTTGTATTGCTTAAGTGATACTGAAGAAATTTGTTGGGCAACTGAAACTGTTAAGAAACATCTTAATAAAAACAAAAAAAAGTCAAAAGGAAATGTATAATTTATTACTTTATATAAAATGATTTCCTGGTTATTACATTAAATAAGTAATTTTTAATTATAAAATAGGGATATACTATATCATCCTATTGATTTATATCTAGTTTTTTTTTTCAATATTTAATACTCATGCATTAAATTAATTATGAAAAATTCTGAAAGCTATAATATTAATATTTAAATTCAAGACATGTAATTATCATTGTCTTAAAGTAAACTTGCAGTCACAGAAATATTACTTCTTTGTTTAATCTGCTATTATAATCTACATATGCTTCAGTATAATAAACTTATGCTTTATGCCTTTTTTCCAGTCTTTTCTGTCCATATAGTTGCACAAACACACATGTCATATTTTTACTAATTCTATGCACTGTATTTTATGTATACAATTTTCATAATTTACTGAAACACAACCTAACTATAATATTAATATATATGTATAACACAATTATGCTTAATCTTTGATCCCTATTTTGTTGTATAAACAAAATAAAGAGAAAGGTATACATAGTTAAGCAATTCTTTAACTCCTAATGGACTATTAATTAATAACCATCCACTCATGAGCATAATGGATTCTTCCTACACAAATGATACTATACCTTTAAATTATTGTCTAAAGAAATTGCCTAATCTAATTTTCTCACTTTTTTTTTTATTTGCATGCTTTTATTCTATGTGTTACTTATGTTCTTGGTTAATTATAATTCTTTTCTATAACATTTCTTTTTATGAAGTTTTTGTATAAATTATTTTTCCATATTAGGGTTAATCACATGCTCATATTCTCTGCTTTAAAACTACTGAAGACTCTCCAAATCCAGTTTTTTTTTTTAAAGTTTATAATGGATCTTATTATTAGAGTTGACAATTGAGAGAAAAAGTTGCCAAATTTGGCAGGTTTTTGCTTTTCCTAGCATCTTTTTTTTTTTTTACATTTAGGTATGGAGATTTTTCTTAGAGATTTTTTAGTTAATTCAGCTACATTTTTGAGATTTTTTGCAAAATCAAAAAATTTTATTAAAAAAATTAAAATTTAATAAATTCCTTAATTTGTCTTAGCTTTAATGTATAATAGTTATGTGCATGAACAAATGTTTGACACTTGTAAAAGGGGCAGAGCTGCCAATTTAGCAAAAAAGTTGGCAACCCTATCAAGGTGAGGCAGAATGCAGCCATTGTAAATTATTCAAGCAGTTTGTCAATGTCCTTAAAGTTTGATCATGATCACTGTTACATTGTGAATCCTAATAAGCTACCTATCATACATCATGATTAACCAAATGTTAATACAATATCATTTTGTGATATAGCAATTAACTATTTATTAATTATTACCCTTATATCAGTGAAAATAATAAATGAAAGAAAATACATTCAAAAAACTTGAATAAAATGGCTACATGGATGAGAAGTATAAAGACCGGTTTCAGAAAATTGAAGGAGAAAATACAGAGTCACTGCAAATATTGTAACTGCATTTTATCATAAAGCAAGTAATCTAGAAAAGCACAGAAAAACTCAAAAGCATATAAAAGTTGAGTCATCATTTAGTGTTCAGCAGATTTCAAATATTTTTTCATTTGTGAAAAACTTGAATGTCCATAGAATAGAGGGAAATATGGCATTTTTTATAGCAGAAATTTGTTCTATAACTCATGTAGACAAATTAACTAAGTTCTGTACAGCAAATTTCTCAGACAGCAAAAGTTGTAATAATCTGACTTTTGGATAATCAAAATGTTTTCAAATGTTTTAGGACTACATTTTAAAGAAAAATTTAATAGTTGATATAGATGATACCAATTATGATTTACTAATTGAAGAAAGTAATGATATTTCAGTTTCCAATCTTTTAGGTATAGTAATTAGATACTACTTTCAAAATAAAAAATGCATAACTATGACTTTTTTAGATTTAGTACCATTTAGAGAATGTAATGTTAATGCAATTTGTGAAGCAATTAAACTCACCTTGATAAAAATGGCTTAGATTTGCATAAATTCATTGCAATTGGAACAGATAATGCTTCTGTAATGACAGGAATCAATAATGGTGTATATGCTAAACTCAAAGCTAAAGTCCTTGTTTGATTTTGGTATGTTGCCTCTGTCATTCATTGCAATTAGCTATTTCCCATGTAACAAAAAAAGACCTTTCAAGAAAAATAGAATTTTTTATTAAAGAAATTATTTAATTGTTTTTCTCATTCTGAGATTAGATAATCCAAATACAAGAAATTCTATTCTTCAATGAATATAGTGAGGATGTCAATTCAGATGAATATTGATAGAATTTTGAAGCAATGGACATTGGATGTCAATTCAAACCACTGTTGATAGAATTTTGAAGCAATGGAATGAACTAAAGATTTTAATTTAGCCAAAACAAATGAAAAATGTTATACAGCAGAAATTTTGTACTCAATGTTTGATGACCAAAGAAATTTTTTATTTCTTAAACCTGTACTTGATGAAGTTCAGAAGTTGAATAAAATATTTGAATCTGAGAATAATGATCCTACAAAGTTGCTGCAGGATTTTCTAAATTTAACAAAAACATTTCTGAATAACACATGATGTTGTGATTGAAAACCATATAGCACCAAATCTATATTCAGGTTATCAATTTAAAACTTAAATAAACAATTCTACATTGTTAAATGAAAAGAAAAATATTTGCAGTCACAGCATTGTTCCTTTTGATTTTTATAAAACAACTTCACCAAAAATTACCTGATAATATATCAATTTTGCAAACCATGACATCACTAAGTATTGACCACTATCTCAATCCAATTAAAAGGGATATAATTAAATATCTTGAGAAAATGTTTTTCATCAATGATGCTGTATTGACCTGAAAAGACTTTCAATTGAGGAAAATCCATACAATCCAATGGAAACTTCCAAAATATTAAAACTGTGGGTGGAAGTAACTCAATACCAAGATGCTGCCAGAGAAAATCCCTTTTAAGACTTAGTTTAGTTTTAAAAATTCTTTTATCACCTAACTCAAAAACAGAAGTAGAACGTTAGTTATATGAATATTGTTAAGATCAAATTGCAGAATAGATTGAATATTATTTCACTCACTAGCATATTAATGATTAGATCTGGTTTGAAGAGAGTAGGAAAAGCAGCTTTGATTATGAATTGCCAGAAAATGTCATTGGAAAAATAGGCACTATGAAATCGTACCAAACTTTAGAACTGGACCTTCTTTGGAGCACAATAAAGAAATGACAGAAGTTGAAGATGTAATGGAATTTAGTGACGAATGGACTTTTTGAATAGGCTTAAAAAAATTAATAAAGGTTGGTTTTTTATTATTTGTTTAGCTACTTTTGTAGTGAATTTTGAAAATTTTTTTTAATTATTTTTTTGAGAGTTTGTTATGTTGAGTCATTTTTATACTCTTGATTATGCAATGTTGATGACAAATTTCAATATCCCTTGTTTAGATTCAAGGATATTTTAGAATTGCACTTTAACATTACATTAATGAATGGGCTCAAATGGTATTTTTAATCCACATACTTCCATGAGAGTTTTTCGAAGATTAAAAATGAATGACGATTTAATTGTGAGTCAGGAAAAATCAATGATAACCCAACCAAGTGATATAAAATCAAGAATTAAAATTTAAGTAAATCATGATATTAAGTAAAAATAAAAAAAGAACTAAGACTATACAATTTATATATTTAAAAAGTGTGTGTATATGTACATATACAGTAAAATCTTAATGCATTGTTTTTGTTTCTAATGTTTCCCTGCATTTTTTTTTTTACTATCTGTTCTTTTTGATTCAGATATAAATTTAAAAAATTCTCAACTCTATCATCTCTCAAACTCATTTTATTGCATCTATCTTTACAATCAAGATCCCGGTGCACATATTTCTGCAAGGACAGTTTGTTTTTTAATTTAAAATGACACAAAATACTTTTACAACATATATATATATGCAAATCTATTAAAATTATTTAGCTTATTACTGAATAAAGTTCTGGTAATTAATTTTCATAAATTCTAATTATAAACATTAAATTAAAATACAAGCAGAATAATCTTGCAAGTTTCCAAAAACAAATTTTCTAATTTAGGTGATAAATTTCTTTCTCTCTAAAATCTTATTTTTGAGAGAAAAAGTCTTAATGTCAAAAAAAAATAATAATAATTCACTGAAATTTCAAAAATCATCTACAACAATTGTACCTCTTCCTTTTTCTTATACTATTTGTCTTAAATTAACATGTAAATGCCTTCCAATAATATCTATTACTGTTACTACATAAATCAATAAGAGAAGAGACAGAAATCCTGGAAAGAAATATGTCAATGTACCTGTTTTGGATTAGCTCCAAGATCATTAAACCCCATACTTTAAATTAAAACAAAGTTTACTAAAAGATTGTAAACTTTCTTTATTTCAAAAATTAAATAAAAATAAAATAACTTATAAAAATGCTGTAATATATCTAATCATTATAATTATTATTAACTTAATTTTAAAAAAAAAAGATATAATGACTATATAAATGTAATCATAAAACAGCCTATTTAATAAATAGCCCACTACAAAGAAAACACCTCTACAATAGCTGCTCATAGAAACACAGTGAGGAAGGATGTAATCACTAAATCCTGTCAATACCAATTAGTAAAGGTGTGAGTAGTTTTTTCATATTTGCTTTTTCCCTAAGACAATTAGATTCTGATACACTTTAACTAATGCAGGATAGTTATCTAGTTTCACTATGGGTCAGCTACCTGAGAGAAAAATTAATAAACCTCTTGAATTTAAATCTCAAATTATAGGCATAACAAAAAGATGCACTACAAGGCCTTTCATACACACACATATATAATAATCAGAAAATAATAAATTCTTTACAACAGCTATATAAATATCAAAAATAAAAATTATTTTATGGAAGAACAGTATAAAGATTTTTATTCTTTTCCAATTTTGATGACACATATTTATTGGAGCTTGTTTATCTTTTTCACATTATGTGGTCATGTGAATCAGTTGTATAAGATGGAGTGAATAGCTGTAGGGAGCTTGAAAGTCTGATTTCAAATCCCCTCCAAATTACATTAAGTTCAGTATAGACAATATACTTGTATTTAAATATTATGCATTCTGACTATCACTTGTGAGGGGTCAGAGTGACTTAAAAATCAGCATCAGTATGACAATAATATTGGCATCAACAATGGCTTTGAGCATTCCATCATTAGATTTTCAATGATATGGATGGCTGAAGAATGGGAGGTTGAAAAAGACTGAAGCCTATCCATTAAAGTGTGACCATTTCTATCTTAATATAAACTGAGCACTGATTATATATATGTGTGTGTGTGTGAGATGATGATCTGGACCAACTGATGAATGCTAGTTCAGTACAAAATATGCATATTGGAGATCATTTATCTTTTTCACATATACATGATCATGTGTAACGATTATATAAAATGCAGTGGATAGCTGTAGGGAGGAGATCATTTATCTTTTTCACATATACATGATCATGTGTAATGGTTATATAAGATGCAGTGGATAGCTGTAGAAAGCTAAAAAGTCTGAGTTCAAATCCCTTCTAAATTACATTGTTCAGTATAGACAATATATTTGAATTTAAATATATATTCAACCTAAAATTCTGCTCATCTCTCTTCTATGTATTTAAATGGACATATTAAGATCCTATATGTGAAGGATCAGAGAGACTTAAAGTCAATATGGGTATGACAATAATATTGGTATTAACAAGGGCTTTGAGTGTTCCATCATTAGATTTTCAATGATATGGATGGTTGAAAAGTTGAAGGGCAGAGAAGATTGAAGCCTATCCATTAAAGTATAAACCTTTGCTATCATAATTAAACTGAGCATTGATTATATATACATGTGTGTGTGGGAGATGATGATCTGGACCAACTGATGAGTGTTGATTCAATAAAAATACGTATATTAGAAATCATTTATCTTTTTCACATGTATATTGGTTGTATAAGATGGAATAGATAGCTGTATGGAGCTTTTTATTTTAGGTACTTACAACTGCAGATCACTTGCAAGTGAAGGAAGATTGCAAGAATTAGAAGAACTCTCTTATATTAAATGGGATATTATTGGACTTTGTGAAGTTAGAAGAAAAGGTGAAGAGACAATTGATTTAAAAAGTGGACATATATTCTATTATAAAGGCACAAATATTGGAAATACAAGTGGAGTAGGATTCATTATAAATAAAAAGTGGAAGAACAATATTGTGGAGATTGATGGTGTATCAGACAGAGTGGCAAGATTAGTTATACAACTTAATAGCAGATACCAAATGCAGATAATTCAGGCTTATGCCCCAACAAGTTCTCATAGTGATGAAGTAGTAGAAGATTTTTATATGTATGTACAAAAGGTTTTTGATCAGAGTAAACAACATTTTAAAATTGTTATGGGAGACTTTAATGCTAGAATTGGTAAACAAATGAAAGATGAAAGTGCTGTAGGTAATTTTGGTTATGGTAATAGAAATGAGCGAGGACATAGACTTGTGGAGTTTGCAGAAAAAGAAAAACTTTATATTATGAATTTTTTTTTTGAGAAAAATGTTAAAAGAAAATGGACATGGAAGCATCCAAATGAAGGTACAGCAGAATTGGATCCAAATGAAGGTACATCAGATACATATTTCAAGACTGCAATGTTCTTAATAGATTTAACACAGGAAGTGATCATCGATTAGTAAGGTGCAAGATATGTGTTAATGTAAAACTAGAAAGACAAAAATTGTTAAGAAAAACAATATTTACAGTTGATATTCCTAATCTTCAGAAACATTCTAATGAATTTAAATTAGAACTTACAAATCGGTTTCAAGTATTAGTAGATTTTGAACATGATTCAGATTTGAATGAAATTAATATGAAAATAACTGATACACTTTTGAAAACTGCAACAAAGATAGCTGGTAGAAAAAAGCAGCAATTGACCAATAAAATTTCTACTGAGACTAGAGAATTTATGAAGAAAAGAAGAAATATGAAGATATACAAAAATGATGCATTAAAAAGAATTGAATATCTCGAATTTTGTAAAATGGTACGGAAAAGAATTGAAAATGACATAAGAAAGTATAACTGTGAACTAGCAAGAAAAGCTGTAGAAGAAAATAAAAGTCTTAAGAATGTAAAACAACATTTTGGTATTGGTAGGAAATTTATATCTGCAATAAGAAAAAAAGATGGAATTATTACTAAAAAGAGAGATGACATCATGAAATTGGTAGAAAATTTTTATCAAGAATTATATAGTAATAAAGAACAAGTACCTCCTATATCTATTACATCTTCCGAATTGCCCAGAATTTTAAATGAAGAAGTGAGAAATGCAATTAAATGTATGAAGAAAGGAAAGGCTCCAGGTAATGATGGAATTATAATTGATATATTAAAAGAAACAGGTGAAGAAACAGAAAATTTTTTAGCAAAGTTATATACCAAATGTCTAAATGATAAAGATGTACCGGATGATTGGAAGAATGCAGTAATAATATTAATATTTAAAAAAGGTGATAAAGAAGATATTAGAAATTACAGACCTATCAGCCTTTTATCAGTTTTATATAAAATTTTTACCAAGATAATTACAACTCGTCTACAGAGAACATTGGATTTCCACCAACCAAGAGAACAAGCTGGATTTAAAAGTGGTTTTAGTACAGTAGATCATATTCAGGTACTGAGAGAAGTTATAGAAAGGACAAATGAATATGAGTTGTCATTATGTTTTGGATTTGTAGATTATGAAAAGGCATTTGATTCTATAAACATTTCTTCAGTGATTAAAGCATTGGATCATCAAGGTATAGATCCAGGATATTGTCATATTTTAAAGAATATTTATAAAAATGCAACAGCAACAATTAGATTACATAATGACACTGGAAAAGTCAACATTGAGAAAGGTGTAAGACAAGGTGACTCCATATCTCCAAAACTTTTTACAGCAGTGCTGCAAGAAGTATTTTGTGGATTAAAATGGGAAACTAAAGGAGTGAAAGTAAATGGAGATTATTTATTTCGCAGATGATGTAGTTGTTTTTGCAAATAATGCTTCAGAGCTGCAGGAAATGTTGCAGGAGTTATCAGATGAAAGTAGGAAAGTAGGACTAAAGATAAATGTTAAAAAGACTAAAGTAATGTTTAATCGATTTGCTCAAAATATGAAAATAAAGATTGATTATGATGAATTAGAAGAAGTTAACAGTTACAAATACCTTGGTCAGATTATTAATACAGATGGAAACATAATGGAGGAAATTAATCATAGAATTAAACTTGGTTGGAGTGCTTTTGGTAGAAATAACTTGATACTAAAAGAAAATATGCCTATGTGTTTGAAAAGGAAGGTTTTTAACAAATGAGTTTTACCAGTTCTTACTTATGGATGTGAGACTTGGACACTCAATAGAAGAGCAATACAGAGACTTCAGACCACTCAAAGAAGTATGGAGAGATGTATGTTGGGAGTAACAAGAAAGATCGAAAATGCAATGTATGGGTAAGAGAACAAACAGGTGTTACTGACCTCATTGAAAAAATTAAAAGATTGAAGTGGAGTTGGGCTGGACATATTGCTAGAAGAGATGATAATAGATGGACAATTGAAATTTTAAACTGGATTCCAAGAGATTGTAAAAGACCCAGAAAGAGACCACATGTGAGATGGATGGATGAAATAAGAAAGTGTGCAGGGGTGATGTGGAGAAGAGAAACTAAAGATCGGAGAAGATGGATTAAACTTGGAGAGACCTTCATCCTGCAGTGGATTGATAATGGTTGATAATGATGATGAAATAATTTGTAAACATTATGTACCTATGAAACAATACTGAATAATGTTAATTTAATTTACTTCATCTATAAAAAAAATTACCATCTTTAAAGTGGTAATGTTTGATGAAAAAAATCAACCAATATCTGTTTGACATATGGATATCATAACAAGCATAATCTGTAAATTGAAAATCAGTTGATATGCCAACCCCAACAATGCACTTTCGATTTAAACATCATTACAACACTCAGTTTGAGTACATTCTATTTTATATTAATTAGTCTCTTTTATATCAGCTAATGGATTGCATAAACTAAATTAATGTTATTCAGTATTAGTTATTTTAAATATTTATGTGAAAGTAAGCTTATTTTGAACTGAGTTTGATTAACTCTGCCTTACTTATTAACATTAAGTTAATGCAAACCAAGCTTACCAATAACATTCAAATGTTGTGATATTTAAATAGAAAATACATTGCTATTATGACATCAGTCATATGTTCAGAAAAGATTAATCAATTTTCAAAATAAATCATAAATGTCAATAGAGTGTAAATTGAATTATTAAAAATTATATATGCATATATAAGAGTGCATTCTATACGTAACAAGATTGGAATATTTTGAATTATAAATCTGAGTTATATTTGACAAGTATTTCAATGAATAATTATTATAATGGTTCTTTCCTATAATTTTTAATGGATTATGGTTTATTGTTTATGTAGGCATTGAATAACATGCATTTGTATTGTAACGGACCGACGACCCACCCTCAACCATTTACCTAAATTCATTCCACGGTATATACTGAAACAAGAATCCGGCCGCCCATGGAAAATTGGAAAGATCCAACAACACTACAGCCAAAATAGATCTTTACTACCATTCAACCCGCACTCATTTGGTAATACATACAGGATCCACCCAATTTTCATGTCACTCCATTAGATTCCCAGAATTCAAACCCAGTCATAATCTGAGTAGTTACTCTGTTCAGGTATAATTTATAAATATCTATCTAGCCAATGTGGGCAATGACTTGACATTATGGTTCATATAGTACACTTATTAAGTACCTATTACATGTATGTTTCCATATCAAGAGATACGTAAATTCAGTGATGTATTGTCAACAAATTACATACAACCCTTGATGTAAGATCAATTTAAATTAACAAATTTATTTTAACTTAATATAACACATTTAAATATATAAATATACACTTTAAAACACCATAAATATGATTCCTACCACTTCCACATAATCTCATCCAAATAAAAAAATAAATAAATAAATACATCAGATAATAATATCATCAACTATGTGTCATTCTTGGTATACATCTGCATCTATCATTCATGCCATTATATAAAAAGAAATAATTTACGATCATTAATACTATCTAAATAAATGACACTGTTTTTATCTTTTCTTTTAAAAAAATAAATAAATATGATATCATCATATTAATATACAAATTATTATTTTGTATATTATAGTTGAATTAATGGGTTCGTTTATGACTATTATGAGTTATGAGAACTGGAATTGCCATCAATTGATTAAATTAATTATATGTACTTATAAGTAATGGTTAGTATGTAACTTGTTAATAAGTGGTTAATATGGGTTTGATTAATAATTAACTTTGTTACTAAATGTTATGTCTTTAATGTGTCAAAGAGTAAGTCTTACCTTCCTATATACTCATTTCATCATAGTCCAGTCCTTCTTTCTCTTCTAACAGAACCATTTATATTTTTTTATTTCAAAAATACATTTTACATCATGAAATGCATACATTTAAATTCTTTCGGTACTTCCAGCTCAAAAAAAAAAAAAAAAAATCAATATGGAAGTAAAAAAAAATAAAGGAGAGAAAACCTTACAAAATTTATAACATCAGCATGTCAACCACAACAAACAAACAGTTACATATCAACATACATTTATGAATGATTCTGTAAACATCTTGATCAACATGAGTATCTTCTTTTAAATGGAAAAATTTATTATAAATTGGGAATTTTCAGCATCTCTTATACTTGCTCCATTTTTTCAATTAGTGCCTTCAACGATTTATCCATCTCCCACAAGGTGACCAAGTAGTTTGGATAATCCTTGATTTAGCAACTTTCACAATTGATATATAAAACTTCACATAATATTTGGTAGCCATTGTATACATATATATGTGTGATGGTGGGTATTCACACCTATAGATCGTGTTCATCGCCCTCTTCAAAAACCATCTGAGTTGCCTTGACCTTTCACAACAACTTTTAGCACACCTGCATCATTCTTACACTAGTATATATATATATAATATTTCTTTCATATCATCAGTGAGCATGTTATAGCTATATAATAAACAAAACACGATTAAAGTCAATTTTTGGATAATAAACGTTATTAAGTCTAAATTTTCAACAGTCTTAGAATTATCAAATGCTTGATTACGTGAATAAATATCTTTTCACATGTCTCATAACGAATAGTTCAATAGACTTATAAATAAAATAAAAAAATCTTGGTGCATATTATGCTTCAATCAACAGATTATAATTTATTTATTTCTTTAATTTCCATAGTTCATATAAAAGTTCAATTCCAATGGAAGCATAGTAATATTCCTCCGTTTCAGTTTTACTTTTTTCTTTTTCTACATGTATATATCAAATTAAACAACTTACAGTTTTATGCATACTTGCTTGTCCAATTATTCTTTCTTTAAAATGTTGAGAAACGTTTTTACCAAAATATACTTTTCAAATTATCTGACTTGCTGCCATTAACGAATAAAGAAAAAAAATCTTGTGTATAACTTTTTCTATACATGTTTTTAATTTTTCCAGCCATTAGAAAAAAAATAAAGTTGTTGTTGTTGTCATGGTTACTGCATACGTTCTATCAGGTTTTTTCTCCCCTTTTGCATTACAACACTAAATTATAAAATCTTTTTTTTTTCTTTGTTTACAAAACTTTTTCAACTGTTTGAACAATATCGTTTTGTCAAAGGTTATTTTAAAATATTAATAAAATGAAATTTAGTAACAAATTTATGATTTTGTTTCAAGCATTTCCAGTTCATTAAACTACAATATAATTTTATTCATACCGTTATATATCATCAACTTACACTGTTCAATAGATGTATTAGCTTTTATAAATCAACACATCCATGTATATATTTAAGTTCAAATGCATTTAATGGTAAGGATAGGAATGAGATTTATAGCGATCCTTACAATTCCCCCAATCCAAAAAGGTTAAAAGTTTAATCCTTTTAAACTTTTTACATTTACTAGAATAAAAAAAATATTTATATTCAATGTCCCGACACCATAAAGGGTTATTTTCCTTTTCATATCCTAAAATATTATCTGCAATTATCTATCTCTTTCTTCCTGTCAGTCGGTTTGCTAAATTACAATTTTATGTCTGTACAAAATTTGACCCCTTTTAACACTCATACTCAATAATTCATTTTACTTTCCCTATTTAATTCCTACTTAAATAGTACTGTCTATCATATAATTGTATTATGATGGAGTGAAACAGAATCTGACCGGTTCCATACTCCTATTTAGGCAGCATGAAAACTTGTCTTGTCAGCTTCTTGTCCTGCTCTGCAGAGTTACAAGACCCTAGAATAACCACACGGAATATGGAGTGTCCATATGCATACATAGTAAGATACACCCTCATATCTCAGTCAGTTCTGAAAGTAGCCGATACATGCTCAATTATGCAGTCGGATGTACTCTCACCACAAAACACCTTTTCCATTTTCACTAGTTTCCATGTTGTCTTCTTTCGAACAACACATAAATGGCAATTATGAGTGCACTCTAAAATCCGCTTTCCACCCTTTTTCATATCCAACCTGCACTAATTTCCTCTATGTTTCCTTCCTAACTAAAAACATGGTTTCAGACTTCTAGGATTGTAAGTCCCTTTTATTTCTCCATTGATATTTAACCAAAATGCATTAGAGTTAGCTTGTTTAACAATAACAAATGGATCATCATATTTAGATAATATGCAATTTACCTCTGAAAGACCATACCTTGTAGGTAATGTCATTTCTAAGGTATCCTCATTTATTTTTATAATCCTATTTGAGAAATCAACAATACAAGAGTTCATGTGCAAGAAGTCTGCCCCTAAGATTACATCATGAATTAATCCATTTAGTATCAAGAAAACATGATAGAGTGTAGTTTGGTTAAACCTGATCTCTACCCAGATCTGTTTTTGTTCCAACTTTGCCTTCCTACTATTGGCCATTGTCACTTGCATAGACTTTAAAGGTAACATCTTAATCGTCGGATTTTTACTCAGTATCCTTTTATAAAATTGATCAGAAATGACCGAAATTTGACTACCTGAGTCCAATAGCACTTTAACTGGCAAATTCTCACACAGCACCTCTATCATAGGGCAACTTTGTTGAGCATAATTTGGCACTCCATCGTCACATGAATATGTCATATTGGTGATCTCCCATCTTGTCAAAAGTCTTTTGTTTCTCAGAGTATTTATGGTTTCTTGAGGTGAAAAACTAGGCCTCAAGTACCTCTTTAGTTTGATTTTTTTTAAATCTGGGGTGCAGACTTACTGCACCCCAGTTTTGGAAAGCCTCCTGAACTCGGTGATGAGTCTCTTGTGGATTTGTTCTTGTTTGGTCAAGTGTGCTTTGGAGACCATAACTGTGATGCATTGGTAGGAGGTATCCTCTCCTTTTGAGGATTTGTATAAGAGTTATCCTTTCTTTTCCGATAGAAGATAGCATTAACTGAAGGCTCATCCTTTCTTTTTTCCGGACCTTGTGTAGATAAATTGGTATTATTTAGATCTATACTAGCCAAAAGTTCAGCAACCTGCTCTATGTTTTTTGCACTAGTACATAGGAGGGATTGCTCTATATGCAAAGGCAAGTTTCTCTTAACTATCCGAATGATCTCCGATTCTGTAAGGTGATATGTATCCAGTGTGCCTAATCTGGTAACCTGTCATCGAAAAAACTTTACAAATGTCTCCCCAGGCATCGACTTGTACCTTTCCTGGAGTATATGGTATAGAATGGCTTCTTGTCTATCCCGATTCCAGAAATTACGCACCAATAAAGTTCGATATTCCTCAAATGTGGATGGGGTTTGATACAGTGATTCCCACCACATTAATGCCTCACCCTGGAGGTGACTATAGGCAATAATAACTCTTTCAGCTTCCGACAAACCTCTGTTAACTGAAAAATATAATTCTAAACTTCGAAGATGTTCTGTGGGTGCTTCGTTCGAAAAGCCCTTAAACACTTTAAGTTTCATGAACTGGTTTATCGCATTTATCTGTGAAATGATCCCTTGAGTTTTATTCACTTCTTGAGAATCCTTATGGTTCTTCATTTGATAGGGTTCATCAACCATCCGCTGATCATAGGTTTGTTTCTCAGTCAGGCATGGGTAAAGCAAATTCATCTCCTCTACCTCAGCAAATGTTTTAGAAGCAACTATGCTCTCCCCATACTGATCTTGAGTTCCTAGATCATCCCTTGAGGTTTGTCTCATGAGAACTCTATTATTTGGTTTCTTTCAACACCCATCAATTCCTTCATTTCCTTTCAAAGCTTGCCTAGCTGACTTTACATTCAACTGGCACATCTGGATGTCCCCAGATTGTGATTTACATTGTAAGACCTCATTTAAGGAATTCAATCTCTCATGTGTTTCATTAGTAGACTCAATTAACTTCTGAAGGGTGGTCTTCCCAATCATTGTATCAGTTTCCATGGAAGTTACCTTATCCCCCAACTGAGCTAAACAATGGGTAAGAGATCCAATAGTCTCTTCACAGTCTTTGTTTTCAACATTATGAGTCATGGAAATATTGTTCAACTTTGCTTTGACCATCTCAAGCTCAGCTTGTAATTTTTCCCTAAAAGTGTTCTGCTTACTCCACAACTCTTTATTCATGACCTCTTGTGTCTGATAAACTTGTTTGATCTCTCAGTCTATATGAACAGTAATATGTTCAGCCAATTCGTTGACATGCTCTTGACACTTAGTACTCTCTTCTTCAACCCTGTGCCTTACTTTATCATTATCAGTTCACGTTTTTCCCACATCCTGAAGCAATTGTCCTACTCTTTTGGATAGTCAGGTGTTGACTTCCTGAATCCTCACCTCCAATTTCTCTTCAATTCCTACTAACCCCTTCCTCATGTCTTCTTGGAATTGAGATATATCCCCTTTTAAACCTACCTCAACTTGATTGACATCGGCTCTTGTTGCCATGTTATCCAACCTATTATTTAAATCTTTGAGATCATTAATTTGTTTATACATCTCATTTCCCATATTGGCCATATTTGACTCTAACTTAGACTCGAATCTTGATTCCATGTTAGCCATATTCGTTCCCAAAGCAGTCATCTTCAGCATCATCTCCCGCAGGATTTGTAATGTGATGGATTCGCTTTCATTAGATGGCATCAATTGATCCCCTAGCATAGGAATCATTTCTTGGTAAGGTGTCTCTGGGATTTGAATCATTGTTCGGTCCTCCTCTAATGATTGAATATGTTGATGCATTTCTTCTGCAGGTTCCTTAAATGCTTGTTGGCACACCAACCTTTCTTCTATACTTGTGTCCATATCTAAATTTTCACTTTTTTGATTTACTTGTGTCTCATCAACTCTTTCATCCATCTTTAAAATAATCTGGCCACTTCTTAATAGCATAAAGGCAGATATGTCAATATAATCGTTTTGAGACAGAATATTCCCTTACTTATTGATTCTACAAAATAACTATATTTTTTTACAATATGGATATTCATTGTGCAGTCTCAGCTTCCCTTTCTGGTTCTCCGAAGATGATGAAACGAAACCAAAAAAAAAAATTTAAACCACCATCACTTGTACACTTACTCATTCCCAATCTACTTCTAACTACTAATCAATTCAACTATCATGATTGAGATACTCATGTCTAATCACTATATATACAATTTTTTATATCACTACTTCACAACCTGTAACATTGATGTTAATTCTCTGATTGTTCACATTTGTCTAATGACTAGATTTTCTTTTAATATATATTGTACCAGTTCATACTCCCTGCGGAATTGTTTTCCTAATCTTGCACTGAGCATGAAGTGACCAAGATTCAACAGGTAAAGAAATGGATATCAATCTAGCCGATTGTCTTTACTCATATATATTGGTAATTCCAGCTAAATTGATAGAAAGAGTGGATTGATAGGACTCTTCCAGTTAAAAACACCCTTTAGTTGATATCTTATTTGAATGCCCGAATATTTAGAACAATGGCAAGTACACACCTTTGAAAAATCTATTTACAAAATAGACTTTTGCACGCCACTTCTAGAAAAGAATCAAAAAAATGAATTTTTCACCCTCCTAGAAGGATGTGCAATACCATATGTTCAGCGGAGCATAGGAATAAGATTTAACACCCCAGTAGAGTGATATCCCTTTGTGGCTAGCTCAGTCACTCTACAATCTAGGGTCTTCAAATGGGTAAGTTAAATGATTATTACCGGTACATTGTTGATAAGGAAAGAATACATTTTGATCAATATAAATAATAATATGAAGACGAAACAAGTTTAATATTATGATTAAATATTTATATAATCCCAAATACCCACCACCGTTTCATACTAATGATGATATAATAACAAAAATACTAAATAATTAATTATCACAAACCCATATATATATTCGCGGTGTTGAAATAGATAAATACAATTTTAAATAAGAAAATAATAAATCCCTAAAGCTATTTACAATGTTTATAAGTACTGGAAGTGGTCTGAACTCCTTTTACCCAATAGAAATAAATTTTACTTTGTGTGATTTGATATACAGATATGAGATTTTCGGTCATACAGGCATGCGCTTTTACTCAGTGCTTTAAAACCCTTTTATTGATAGCAATAATAATAATAATAATAAAAACTATGCATACGTATATTTGCATTATGAGATATTTCAATAATTTCGTATTTTTCAACAAGTCAACAAGATTGCATTGGCTCAGATACTATATCGTACTCACCATAAGATACTGTATCTACTTCCCTCTTGCTATAGATAAATTCCTGTACATGTATATACGCGTATCACAATTATACACTTACTATTACTTTAAATATAAAGTTATTAGAGTACTTGCTTACAGGGAATCTATAATAGATCAATCCCTTCTTGCACGCTTCATAAGGTGCAGCAGTAACAAAAAAAAAATAACTTAAAAAGGATATACGGTTAAATACATTTTTAGATATTCAGCATGAGATATCGTATTTACCGAAGATTATAAGCGTATGTACGCAAATACATACATGTATATCCATATATGATGAATTCCAGGAGTAACAACAAGAGGAAAAATGAATAGCAACAAAAAAAAAAGAATCTTATTGCAATCTTTGTTGAAAATATAGAATTTGAAATAGAAAAATTGACTCAAAGGATTTGAGTAAAAGCTTTATCATTTATGCCCATAATAACCACAAATTCATATATATATGCGAGAGACTCTCTCTCTCTTTTTTAAATGATTAATAATAATAACAAAAAAATAATATATTTAATCAGAAATATCAAAGTTAATTATTTCAATATTAATAAATATCTTAAAATAAACTTATATCTGCATTTTCAGTCTTCTCCTCTGGGCTCTGAGTGGGCTTCAAGTTAACTGGTTGTGTGGTGAAGATTTCATCCATTTAGCAAGGCGGCATTTGTCATCATCATGGGTGGCTGGAATTGGCGTGGTCACATCTTGGCGGCTTGGGACAGAAAAAGGGCGGTGCACCGGCTAGCCCCACGGTCATTTTTCTGGAATCTCTAGTATATTGCTTCATATTTTCTTTTTTTATATATCTAATAATAATTAGGATTATTAATAAATTTTCATAAGCTGTCTCCAATGGTTACTCGAATCCACAAAGACAAGAGTTCTTAAAAGAACTGTATAATGGATTTGTTCTTAAGAATGTCACTAATAGTCCTATTCGTAAATGAATCTCTAAGTAGCTGGTTGCTTGGAGAATTCTGGAGCCACAAAAAAGAATGACTTGCCCAGAATGGCGGCCAAAGAAAGAATGAATCCCACATCACTATCAATCCCACTAATAAAAACCAATTCAGATATAACTCTGAGAAGAATGAATCAGCCAATCCTTTTAATTTAGCTTATCACTTAGATTGCAAACATTCCTTTATATTTTTCCGATTAAATTCTACATTTTAAGTTTGACATCCATCGTGAATAACCCAGACCACTTGCTTACAAAATCAATTCAAAAGAATTTTTTTTAAAGAGATAACAGTTTAATTATAGCATTATCAAACCTTTTGCTTTTGATCAGATTTTTGCAAAAGCAATTAACATTACTTGCTTATGGAGTAAAATTACAATCTTTAGAAAAGTAATTAAAAAAAATATACAAGTATGTTGAAAAATAAAAAAAAAGCAATTACATATAATGACATATCATAAAAAATATACAAAAAGGAAAAGCAAAAATAAAAAATACATGAGTTTATTATACGTGTACAATATTTAAATTTGTGTGTGTGGGTATTCTACTGCTCAGACCGAACCTCCATTATTAATCTAGCACATTTTTATATTTGTTGTGCTTAATACAGACTTTGTGCAAGGCCATTTGATAATGCCTGGCACAATATATATGAGCTAAATACTTGTTCAGGCCCCAAAAAGTTGCGCGCCAAAAATGTAATGGACTGACGACCCACCCTCAACCATTTACCTAAATTCATTCCATGGTATATACTGAAACAAGAATCCGGCCGTCCATGGAAAATTGGAAAGATCCAACAACACTATAGCCAAAATAGATCTTTACTACCATTCAACCCGCACTCATTTGGTAATACATACAGGATCCACCCAATTTTCATGTCGCTCCGTTAGATTCCCAGAATTCAAACCCAGTCGTAATTTGAGTAGTTACTCTGTTCAAGTATAATTTATAAATACCTATCTAGCCAATGTGGGCAATGACTTGACGTTATGGTTTATATAGTACACTTATTAGGTACATATTACATGTATGTTTCCATATCAAGAGATACATAAATTCAGTGATGTATTGTCAACAAATTACATACAACCCTTAATGTAAGATCAATTTAAATTAATGAATTTATTTTAACTTAATATAACACATTTAAATATATAAATATACACTTTAAAACACTATAAATATGATTCCTACCACTTCCACATAATCTCATCCAAATAAAAAAATAAATAAATAAATACATCAGACAATAATATCATCAACTATGTGTCAATCTTGATATACATCGGCATCTACCATTCATGCCATCATATAAAAAGAAATAATTTATGATCATTAATACTATCTAAATAAATGACACTGTTTTTATCTTTTCTTTTAAAAAAAAAATGATATCATCATATTAATATACAAATTATTATTTTGTATATTATAGTTGAATTAATGGGTTCGTTTATGACTATAATGAGTTATGAGAAATGGAATTGCCATCAATTGATTAATTGAATTATATATACTTATAAGTAATGGTTAGTATGTAACTTGTTAATAAGTGTTTAATATGGGTTTGATTAATAATTAACTTTGTTACTAAATGTTATGTCTTTAATGTGTCAAAGAGTAAGTCTTACCTTCCTATATACTCATTTCATCATAGCCTAGTCCTTCTTTCTCTTATAATAAAAAACATTTATGTTTTCTTTTATTTCAAAAATACATTTTACATCATGAAAGGCATACATTTAAATTCCTTAGGTACTTCCAGCTCAACAAAAAAAAAATCAAGATGGAAGTAAAAAAAAATAAAGGAGAGAAAACCTTACAAAATTTATAACATCAGCATGTCAACCACAACAAACAAACACTTACATATCAACATACATTTATGAATAAATTTTGTAAGCATCTTGATCAACATGAGCACCTTCTTTTAAATGGAAAATTTAATTGTAAATTTTCAGCATCTCTTATACTTGCTCCATTTTTTCAATTAGTGCCTTCAACGATTTATCCATCTCCCACAAGGTGACCAAGTAGTTTGGATAATCCTTGATTTAGCAACTTTCACAATTGATATATAAAACTTCACATAATATTTGGTAGCCATTGTATACATATATATATATATGTGATGGTGGGTATTCACACATATAGATCGTGTTCATCACCCTCTTCAAAAACCATCTGAGTTGCCTTGACCTTTCACAACAACTTTTAGCACACCTGCATCATTCTTATACTAGTATATATATAAATATTTCTTTCATATCATCAGTGAACACGTTATAGCTATATAATAAACAAAACACGATTAAAGTCAATTTTAATGATAATAAATGTTATTAAGTCTAAATTTTCAACAGTCTTAGAATTATCAAATGCTTGATTACGTGAATAAATATCTTTTCACGTCTCACAACGAATAGTTCAATAGACTTATAAATAAAATAAAATAAATCAATCTTGGTGCTTATTATGCTTCAATCAACAGATTATAATTTATTTATTTCTTTAATTTTCATAGTTCATATAAAAGTTCAATTCCAATGGAAGCATAGTAATATTCCTCCATTTCAGTTTTACTTTTTTCTTTTTCTACATGTATATATCAAATTAAACTTACAGTTTTATGCATCCTTGCTTGTCCAATTATTCTTTCTTTAAAATGTTGAAAAACATTTTTACCAAAATATACTTTTCAAATTATCTGACTTGCTGTCATTAACGACTAAAGAAAAAAAAATATTGCATATAACTTTTTCTATACATGTTTTTAATTTTTCCAGCCATTAGAAAAAGAAAAAAAAAGTTGTTGTTGTTATCATGGTTACTGCATACGTTCTATCAGGTTTTTTTTCTCCCCTTTAGTATTACAACACTAAATTATAAAATCGTTTTTTTTTTCTTTGTTCACAAAACTTTTTCAACTGTTTGAACAATATCGTTTTGTCAAAGGTTATTTTAAAATATTAATAAATGAAATTTAGTAACAAATTTATGATTTTGTTTCAAGCATTTCCAGTTCATTAAACTACAATATAATTTTATTCATACTGTTATATATCATCAACTTACACTGTTCAATAGATGTATTAGCTTTTATAAATCAACACATCCATGTATATATTTAAATTCAAATGATTTAATGGTAAGGATAGGAATGAGAGTTATAGTGATCCTTACAGTATATATGTATGTATTACTTAAATAATAAGTGCAATATTGCTCAAGACTAAATGGGTTTGTATGTAATTATTAAAAACCAGTCAACATTTAGACAATCCCAATAACAATCAACAATCTCCAACTGTTATTATTAAAAGGAGGTTACCTTGTCAACCGTTTGAGATTGTTGATTAGGAATGCCTAAGTGATGACAGGTTTTTAATGATATGTATGTATGTATATATAAAATCATCCCAAATTCAACATTAAACAAGACTAGCCAAAAAAAAACAACAACTCTAAAACATTACCATTGGTTTCCCTGTCAAAAGCAGACTTCTCAAGTGCAAAGGACTAATAACGTATCAAGAAATATATATTATTACCCATAATTCCCAATTACACACCACACAACCTTAATATTACAAGAACTTTTAAACAAGTTAATTGCTTCAGAATCATACATTTTTAGTAATAAATATTCTTTAATTCTTTTTATTTCATTTCTTTCAAAGAAGATAACAATAACTTCAACAAAACTAAGTATAGCCTTTATCACTTTTATGGACATATAAAACAAAATTAAGATATTTATTTCTAATCCTACTTTTATGTAAACTACTCTGACCTATAACAAGAGATGATAAACACTACTCCAGGAATAGTCTTTCTATCAAAAATGTACTTTGTATTATTTAATAAATTATTCAAAGTAATGCCCTCTTCCAAGCAATTTTCTTATTTCCAAACAAATAAATATTTTTACTTATAATTCTAAAAAAAGATAATTTAAAAGGCAAAGAAATAAAATCACTTACTTCTCCAGGAAAAGACTATTTAATAAAGAGAAATATAGGGATTTGAACTCAAACTTTCAAGAATCTTTCAACTATCCATACTATATCATAACACTGTACACATGATCACACACATGCAGAAAAGATCAATAATCACCAATATATATATATTTTGTGCATTTTGTGCTGAACTAGCACTCATCAGTTGGTTCAGATTATCATCTCACACACATATATAATCAGTGCTCAGTTTACATTAAGATAGCAAATCTTCATACTTTAATGGACAGACTTCAATCTACTTCAACCTCCAACTCTTCAGCCATCCATACCATTGAAAATCTGAAGATGGAAAGTTCAAATCCCATGCTAATGCCAATATTGTTGTCAAGCCCATTTTGACCTCAAGTTACTTTAGACCCATCATGTACAGGACCGTATCCATTTAAAAACATAGCTGAGGAATGGGCAGGATGCAGGCTTAATGAGATAGTGTGGATAGTTGAAAGGTGTTTGAAAGTCTGAGTTCAAATCCCTATATTTACAATTAGGCTCCAGGTATATGAAGAATGCCTGTATTTGAAATATAAATAAAGATAAGTTTAATTCTATTAATTGTATTCATCCCATTTAATTTCTTCATTCGTATTTCGATTAGTGATCAAATACAATTTTTTTAAGGGTTATTATATCCCTTGTCAATTTTTTTCTAAGTGTTTGATAAAGTTTATTTTCAAGCTTAGTTTTTTTTTTTCCTGTTGAAATCTTAAATTGTATGTTTATTTCTGTATGTTTTTTGTATTTAGTTACTATTCTCTTCAATTGCTGATAATTCCCAACCCTTATATTTCTACTTCTTATAGACCGAGTATAATAATTTATTGTGAAGTTGTTGGCCCCTTGATAACTGAACTATTACTGATACATTTCTCAGTTTTTGTAAAGGATGTGAAGTTTTCTACCCATGTAGTGCTTTTTTAAAGTGGTGTTAGTTGTGGAATTATTTTTATTAAAAATTTAACTGAAACCTACCATAATCATTTCCTTAATAAGCTCTGAACTCATAAAACCATATTGTTAAATATGACGGACATCAAAAGATCTACGCTGATAGATATTGAAAGTTTACTACCTCTGATGGCAATCATATTGTTTTTTGTTTGATCATACTTTAAAAATATATCATCTCTTTCTAGATGATTATGTGTATTCAATAAATTGATTATGTATGCCTTTGACCAGGAGTCTCAACAACTATATTTGACTGACTGCTAGTAAGAAGTTTATCTATTAAACGATTTTAGCAATCAGTTCCATGTCTGAATTAAAATATTCTGAGAAATTGAACTTTGTTCAAAACAATTTTATGCCTATACAAATTCCATTAACAGGATCCCTTTAATTATGTGTGATTCTTTGCAGAGTTCCAAAACTTGCTTGTCAGCAGATATCTTAACATGTACATATGCTAAGTTCTCTGTTAAATGCACAATATATGCCTCCAAATAGTTATTAAACATTTCTAAAAATATGAAATATTTTGTTTGAAGGTTGATTATCAGATGAAAATGATTTTATTGATTCTACATGTTTTATTAATACTGATATTAAAATAGAGATGTTTAAATTTTGTTAGATTATTGTATTAAGGATGACAATTATCCTAATCTATGTGATAGTGTATGCAATTAAACATTGTATGATTTATTTATTTCCAGTATCTGTGGAAATTAGATATGGTACAGCAATTTTCTTCACCCTATTCCAGAGCAATCTAATGAAAGATTCAATGATTAATGGGCACCAGATAGCAGTGTTATAATAATCATATTTCCAGATTAATTTCTACTTTTTTCTTTATCAGTGAAGAGCTAGGATTCAAAACTGAAACTAATACAACTGGCAGTGAGTGACCTTTCACTCTTTATATTATTATTCAGCAAATCAATTCATTTATATATTTATATCAATTTTCACCAGCTCAGTAAGTTATATAAATTTTGTTAAGAGAGAAAATATGGAGCATTACATTATATATTGCATAGATATCACATCTTTATACAATTATTGACAAAATAAATAATATAATAGAACAAATCCTCACTGATAAAAGCAAGAAGATATATTATTGCATTATCATCATTTGGTATCCATTAAAATTAATCAAAATTATAGCAGAAGATTCTGAAGTAAGTAAAGAGAATTGTTCTTGAAAGTATTTTAATAAGCCAAAAAAATGGTGTGATATTTTGTTTGCATTAACCTTCTTAAGATAAAGATAAAAGGGATCTTAAGTTGATATAAAACTAAAGTTCCTAAAATATACAAGTGAATTGGATTGGGTTAAAAATCTTATACTATATTTATTTCCAGTTTTTAGTTTATCCTATAAATCAGAAACAGAGAATGCTATATGCATAAGCCTATTAGTTCTAGCTTCGAATCCTAAATCCTCATTGATAGACCAGAAATCAATATAGGAATGTGGATATTAAAAATTAGCATCTAATGTCCATGGATATATATCCAGACTCCAATTCTAGAGGATTAAAAAAATATATATTCTTTATTAAAGCATGTTGAAAAGGACATGTGACATTTTGTAAAACATCATAGAGATTTGTCTCTCTTCAATTTATCCTTTATCATAAGAAATAATACAGGTAGAATTATTCTGAAGACTAAAATCTGAAGATTCAAACTAATGATGGTAATAACAGCTTATGAACAGGTTAAAAGTAAGTGTAAAAATGATTTGATATTCATTTTCTCAGGATATCATTTACAAAACAGATATGGATTCCATTGCTAAGTTTAATGGGTCAAATTCTCATTAGCTATCATTTAAATACAGTTGTAAATTTTGGTAAAAAAAAAAAAAAATCTAATAAAGCAATGAACATTTGCCCAAATAACTGCATAAAAATAGCTGACATTCCTCAATAAGAAAACAAATGTGCTGATCATATATTATTTATCAATTAAAAAATACAGAAAAGTTTTTTGATGATGACCAATTGTAATTCCTTTGACAATATTTAACTTAATATGATTTTTATAATCAATTGTATAATGAATAGTTGGAAAAAAATCTAAACATTTTCTTTTTGCTCCTAGAAATGTCAGAGGCAGTTGATGGTGAAACATTAGAATTACAAAATAAACCATGGCAATATTTAATTTATGGTTGTGATACTATGTCTGTATTGCTTGTATGGACATTTTAAAAATAATTGAAATAAATGTCTTGAACTATAGAATCTGAAATGCACTTCATATGTATTAAAATGAATCATTAAATTGTTCTCATCTATAATTTTTAACAGGTTTCCATATTATCGTTTTCTCACATCTATTATTTATTTTCTCCAGTACTATCAAGATTTTATTGCATGTGCGGAATATCACATAAAATAAAGAAGATTGCATACTCAATCAATTTTCTAAATGTGTAACAAAGAATTACTTTATCATGTTGAGAAATATAATAGTGGTTTTATATAATGAAATAAAGCATGAATAAATAAAATATGTGTTTAACTAATAAAATTGTGGTTAACTTTAATATGTTTAAATATTAGAAGCATGATTAACTTAAATATAATAATAATATTGCTTCTTACACAGAAGAAATATTAAGAATATTAAATATAATCTTATTGTGACTTTATAATGGTTACTTTTGAAAAGAGTACTCAACATCAAAAATACTTTAAGGTTACGCTTAATGTTATTAATAGCATTAAAGTTATTCAATATTCTTAACAAATCTTCATACAAAAACAGAATTATTATTATTATTATTATTATGTTTCTGACTCAAATAAAATATTAACAATATTAAGTATAATCTTACTGCAATTATTATAATGTTTACCTTTGAAAAGAGTACTCAACATGAAATGTTTTAAAATTATATTTAATGTTTTTAATAGCATTAAATTTATATTCAATGTTCTTAATAGTTTCTTCATATAAGAAGCAATATTATTCCTATTTACATGATTACTGTAATAATTAATACAATAAAACTACACAATTGATTTTTTTATTTAATTGAATACAATGGCAGACTGTTTTTCATATACATAAACCAGGCGTATATAAATCTGTATTTATATCAAAACCTTATGATGTACACAAAGGTGCAGAAGTTAGAGTACTAAATAAAAAAACAGTTGAATAATCCACTACTTAAAAAAACATATGACATTCAATTACTACAAGTGCAGTGTTGAGCAATTTAGAGATCTTTAGCACTCTCAAGGCAAAAGATGAGTAGTAATTTAAAATTATGAAAAATAGTGGCAAATGTCTTTCAGTTATTCTTAAACAGCAAACTATCTTTCTTTATCATTACCACAGAATAAACTTTTATTAATTAGAAAACTGTTAATTAGAGCATCCATTACTTTAAATATTCACAAATGTCATTAAATCTAGCACTTACTTCATTTTGCTGTGATATTTTATATAAATACAATTTGTCCACCTTACTTCACTGACTTTGAGGCAGACTGCAGGATAGTCAGAGTGTGTGTGTGTGTATATACAATAAAAAAAATTTTGCTAAGAAATGGTTGAAGTAAGATAGACAAATTGTACTTTAAATTTTTTATTAGAAATACAATGTTTTAAATATCAAACACTTTATAAAGATATTTTAAATTATAGAAATACTATAAAAATGATCATTAAAAGAAAAGTTTTCATTTATGCATAAACTGAATTATATAAATCTCATTAAATACATTAAGTGAAAATTTCAGTTCTGATTTCTATAAAGACATGAATGGATATTACTTAGGGGAAAATATATTTTAGTGAACAGTATATTTAAGCATGTTTATAGCAAAAAAACTTACCGTAAAAATGTATGTAGCAAGTAATAAGATTGTGCAAAACTTCTACATAATGACAATATTGAATCTTTGAAAAGTTGGCTTCAATCAATAACTATCAAAATATTTGCATTGATGTATATTTTATTAGCACATAAAAAATAAATATTAATAATATTTATTATCATCATTTTCAATAATTACAAATCTTGTGCATCTTCTATCCCATTGCAGATCGATTTATTGTAAGTTTGAGTGATCAATAGATAATAGATGGAAGAACAATTTAAATCACAAGACAGGTTTTTGTCTATTTTCTTCAATTGAAAGCATTGGATTGCATCTATATATCCAGAAAATACTTTTAATTCTTTATACTCCAAGTTGAAACACTTTAAGGTTTTAAACTTAATTATTTCATATGCTAACTATAGTCATCTTTGAATATTTGGCCAAAAAAAAATGTACCAAAAAAAAATATTTATTACATGATTCTCTCAGACTTTTTTTAACATCAGCACTAGAAGCTGTAATTCACTCTACAGTATTTACTCCAAAGCCACATATTTAAGCTAGAAAAACTATGGATACTAGATGGAAATACCACATCTAAAGTTCCTAAACTAATTTCTGGCCATTGGACTTCATCAATTCTGATTTCTATACAGGAAATCCTCATTTACTACATTTTTTGTAATTTCAAAAAAAGGTCGTAATTGAATTTGTGAGAAATGGAACCAAAATTTTCATCATATTAAATATTTTTATAAAATAATAGTTAATAAAAGAGTTTTCTGCATGGAGCAGAAGAAAGTGTTATCAGTGTATAATTGTACAGTTAGTTGTTCATGAGATTATGTGACAAACAAACATTTCTGTGAATAACTGCAAGGCTGTTTTTTATAAGTGACACTCGAGCACTTTGGTGTATAATAGTATGTTTAGTTGTTTGTGAGGACATATGATTCTAAAGCACCTCAGTTTTAAATTGTACAGTTAATTGTTTATGAGGTCATGTAAAATTCAATCACTCCAGTTGTATAATTGTATGATTAGTTAATCATAAAATCATGTGAAGTTCAAGCATCCTCAGTATATAATTATATAGTCAGTTGCTCATGAAATCACATCATATTCCGGCAGCCTCAGTGTTTATGACATAGTTAGTTGATTGTAAAGTCGCATGATATTCATGCACGTTCAGTAAACAACTGAGTAGTTAAATTTTCATGAGGGGTTGTGTCAGTCAATCACAGTATATATTTGTATGATTATAATTATATCCTTAACATTATGTGAGGTCTTGTAATGTTCAAGCAATTTCAATGTATAATTGAACGGTCAGTTGCTCATGAAATCATGTCATATTCTTGCAGTTTTTCATAATTGTATGGTTAATTACTCATAAAATCATATGGTATTGAAGCAGCAACAGCGAATAATTATACAGTTAATTGCTCATGAGGTCTTGGCAAGATATATTTGTATGGTTAGTTATTCATGAAGTCATGATGTTCAAGAGGTTTTAGTGCATAATTGAATGGGTAATTGCTTTATGATATAATATGATACTATGATACTATCAATGTGTTAACTATATGATCATTTGTTCATAAACTCGTGTGGTATTCAAGCAAGCTTAGTGTATAATTGTACCAATTAATTGTTTGTAAGATCATATGATATTCAAGCACTCTAATGCCAGCAGCTCCATTCATCTGACTATAATGAAATTTTTTGTTATATTACTCAGGCATTGATCCTGGAATTCTCAACATCCGAGCCTACCACTCTACAATGCATAGCAGTTGGTTAATAATGTCAAAAGAATGTGGACTATATTAATATTTATTTAAGAATTTTGAAAATAGAAAAAAAATATGGTAAATAATTAATAAATCTAAAAAAAAACACACATATTAAAATTAAAAACTATGATATAAATTTATTTTTTCTTGCAATATTAACTAGAAATAATTCCCATAAAATAATTAGAAGTTGCAAAAAAATTTAATTACACTTACTTATCTACATCATATTGAAATAGTTTTATATTATTTATAAACGGTTATTGAATCATTGGTGCATGTTCGTCACTTTACCATAAATTTATAAATGCAGTTGTTCAGAACATGTAGGTTAGTTTAACTACACTAAAAGTTTATAAACAAAGAGGGGGGGGGCTTTTTTTCTGTATGATATCTTTGTTTTATTTATTTTGTAATCTCATTAGAAAACTATATAATTAAATAAATCTTTTATAATTTCAAAAAAATTGTGAAAGCAAAACAAATAACTGCCTTCAAGAGCAATAGTGCTGTTAGCTTTTATCAGTAAGGAATAGAATTCAAATCAAGAAATAATACACTTATGCATTTAGTAGCTGTCTTTTATTCTTTTATACTAGTCAAGTTAATAAACTAAAATTGAAATAAAATTCAAATCAACTTTGCATCATTATATCACCCATACCAAGTCAATAATAGAGACTTCAGTTTTATGCTAACATTAGATTCTTTTACTTTTGGCTATAGCAATTAATACCAATAAAAGATCACAGAACTTCATAAAAGCATACAAAACATGCTCCCAAGAACAGGTGTTTTTCATCCTTATCTACAGTGATCCGTAAGCTTGAGTAATCAATGGAATCCAAATGGTAGTGCACTAATGTGCAAATTCCCAGACAAATCTTAATTTGTCTTCATCAGTGAGGATCTATCAATAATCTTTAACTCTTTATACTAATGAAGGAAAAATATTGAAATAAGACTATAACTCTATCACTTACTCAAACTTACAGCAGGTAACTCTGATGTAGAGTAAAAGAGAACTGCTACTGAATCTATAAACTGAGATATTTATGTGATATGTTCTTGGTAAAACTAAAACTTCAAGGGGGGGGGGGGGGGTTGAGATGCACACTAATAAAACATACATCTATTTTTATATTAAACATTATTATTATTTATTTATGCAATATTTCAGGAAGTAATTATAGAAGATTTTATAATCATATTCAACTAACAGTTGGGGGGTGGGGGAGGCTGATGATGGAGAAGCAATAACAACATAAAATAATTACAAGAGTTGACTATTAATGCTTTAATAATAGATGCTATATAAGAAGGTAATTATAAAGTAATTCAACTTTTGCCTTTTTTGAAACATTACTGCTAATGAAAAATCATTTAGAAAAAATGCTATAAAGTAGAATGGACAATATTGTTCAGATGAAAGTACTGTTGAATAAAACCAAAGTCATCACTTGATTCCCAAATTACACAACGCTTTATAAGTGCAAACACTATTTCTTTGTACTTCACTGCTGTCATCTATTGTATGCTTGAATAATAAATTGATATTTGATACTATACTTAATTAAATCCACATTAGTGCCACTCCCTAGATTAGTTTCTGGCATACGATTTTTGGGATTAAGTTGCTCGATAAAAAAAAAAAAATGCTTCAGATATAGGTCCATTAGGTAAAGGTCCAAGCTGTTCATTAATAAAAGCCATAAGCTAGAAATTAGTCAGGTAATAAGGTATAATTGGATATGAATTTAATAAGCACTAATTGATAAACTCAAAATTACA
The DNA here is from genome assembly GCA_028023455.1 of Epiperipatus broadwayi. Classification (NCBI taxonomy): domain Eukaryota; kingdom Metazoa; phylum Onychophora; class Udeonychophora; order Euonychophora; family Peripatidae; genus Epiperipatus; species Epiperipatus broadwayi. The sequence continues at coordinate 5,366,667 of JAQFVV010006251.1, forward strand.
ACAGATGGCAGCAGTGGAATGGAAAAAAATTGTTTGATTCTAAAGTGTTTCTTCCACTGTTGAACAACCATAAGAATATTGCACTTCTCATCACACATGAAGAAGGCTTTAAAACAATCATCTAATGAACTCAACCAACTTACCATTAAATGTTTGGCTATCTACATTAGTTAAGACTTGAAAAAAAAATCTTAAGCTTGTTTGAATTCTGAAACAAATTTGAAGATTCACCTGAATTCAAACTAAAGATCATGGACATGGCAGAGATATGATAATAAGTACATCTTGAGTCTCTTATTAAATATAATCTATATTGTAAATTATAGAAATTTTAGGGCATATACTAGGGTCAATGCATTACATAATCAAGTATGTTTTATTGCAGTGATCATGAAATTCTTTAGATTAGTATTTTGCCATAATTGCTTTGAAGAAATTGTGTCTTTTAAATAGGTGTAACAATGGTTCTCTATTATAATTACAAAAAAAAAAAAAACAGAATTAGGTTAAAGATAAGCTTAGAATGATTTATTTGGCAATTGTAAATGAATCATCACTTTTACATAAATGCACTATATATGTATATAATAAAATTTGATTGCAATTTAAATTTCATAATTCTTATTTGCAGACACACATTATTTTCTGGTCTCACACACAAAATAAAATGTATGCCAAACAAAAATAAATTTTTTAAAATGTACCAAATAACTATCAACAATCATTACCTGGAATACTTTGTAACTCGATGGCGAGTGTCTCTAAGTCGTTAGGATGATTATTGCATAAGGAAGATATATTATGCAGATCTTTGAGAACAAGTTTTTCAGATCTCTGAGTGACAACATAATCTTCAACTAATTTCATATTTGCTTTCTCTTCCATTAAAGCAAGAGTTTCTTGCTTTTCTTTGTTTGTGAATCGTCTTTGGTGAGGTAGACGGCGGAAAAGCAACTTAAAAAATAAAAATAACTTAAATTCCAATATTACTTTTTACAAATATATACATAATTATAATTAGTAAAATTCTATAAAAATTGATATATGTTTAAATTTACTGCTTTAATATATTTTAACAAAAATGTTAATCTATTTTCAGGTTAGCAGCAGCAACCATTTTCATACAAGTATAATCATTTCAATTCTAAGAGCATAAAAAAGATAATAAAACCAAAAAATAAAAATCATTATCATCATCAACAACCATTATCAATCCACTACAGGATAAAGGTCTCTTCAAGTTCAATCCATCTCTGATCTTTAACTTCTCTTCTCCACATGACCCCTGCACACTTTCTTATTTCATCCATCCATCTCACACGTGGTCTCTTTCTGGGTCTTTTACAATCTCTTGGAATCCAGTTTAAGATTTCAATTGTCCATCTATTATTCATCTCTTCTAGCAATATGTCCAGCCCAACTCCACTTCAGTCTCTTAATTTTTTTAATGAGGTCAGTAACACCTGTTTGTTCTCTTGCCCATATATTGCATTTTCGATCTTTTCTTGTTACTCCTAACATGCATCTCTCCATACTTCTTTGAATGGTCTGAAGTCTCTGTATTGCTCTTCTATTAAGTATCCAAGTCTCAGATCCATAAGTAAGAACTGGTAAAACACATTTATTAAAAACCTTCCTTTTCAAACACATAGGCATATTTCCTTTTAGTATCAAGTTATTTCTACCAAAAGCACTCCAAACAAGTTTAATTCTATGATTAATTTCATCCATTATGTTTCCATCTGTATTAATAATCTGACCAAGATATTTGTAGCTGTTAACTTCTTCTAACTCATCATAATCAATCTTTATTTTCATATTTTGAGAAAATCCATTGAACATTACTTTAGTCTTTTTAACATTTATCTTTAGTCCTACTTTCATCTGATAACTCCTGCAACATTTCCTGCAGCTCTAAAGCATTATTTGCAAAAACAACTACATCATCTGCAAAATCTAAATGACTTAAATAATCTCCATTTACTTTCACTCCTTTAGCTTCCCATTTTAATCCACAAAATACTTCTTGCAGCACTGCTGTAAAAAGTTTTAGAGATATGGAGTCACCCTGTCTTATACCCTTCTCAATGTTGACTTTCCTAGTATCATTATGTAATCTAATTGTTGCTGTTGCATTTTTATAAATATTCTTCAAAATATGACAATATCCTGGATCTATACCTTGATGATCCAATGCTTTAATCACTGAAGAAATGTTTATAGAATCAAATGCCTTTTCATAATCTACAAATCCAAAGCATAATGGCAACTCATATTCATTTGTCCTTTCTATAACTTCTCTCAATACCTGAATATGATCTACTGTACTAAAACCACTTTTAAATCCAGCTTATTCTCTTGGTTGATAGAAATCCAATGTTCTCTGTAGATGAGTTGTAATTATCTTGGTAAAAATCTTATATAAAACTGGTAAAAGGCTGATAGGTCTGTAATTTCTAATATCTTCTTTATCACCTTTTTTAAATATTAATATAAATACTGCATTCTTTCAATCATCTGGCACATCTTTATCATTTAGACATTTGGTATATAACTTTGCTAAAAAAAAGTATATTCCTTCACCTGCTTCTTTTAATATATCAATTATAATTCCATCATTATCTGGAGCTTTTCCTTTCTTCATAAATTTAATTGCATTTCTCACTTCTTCATTTAAAATTATGGGCAATTTGGAAAATATAATAGATATAGGAGATAGTTGTTCTTTATTACTATATAATTCTTGATAGAAGTCTTCTACCCATTTCATGATGTCATCTCTCTTTTTAGTAATAATTCCAAAGAAGGAGGGTGCTAAGAATCCCCTGATTGTGTATTCAGGCTTCCATTTTATGACAACATTTATTTAGATATTTACAACTATAGATCACTTTCAAGTTAAGGAAGATTGCAAGAATTAGAAGAAGAACTGTCTTATATTAAATGGGACAATATTGGACTTTGTTGAAGTTAAAAAAAAAGGTGAAGAGACAATTGATTTAAAAAGTGGTCATGTACTCTACTATAAAGGCAAAAATATTGTAAATACAAGTGGAGTAGGATTCAATATAAATAAAAAGTGGATGAACAACATTGTGGAGATTGATGGTATATTGGACAGAATGGCAAGATTAGTTATACAATGTAAAAGCAGATACCAAATGCAGATAATTCAGGTTTATGCCCCAACAAGTTCTCATAGTGATAAAGTTACAGAAGATTTTTATATGGATGTACAAAAGGCTTTCGATCAGAGTAAACAACAATTTAAAATTGTTATGGGAGACTTTAATGCTAGAATTGGTAAACAAATGAAAGATGAAAGTGCTGTAGGGATTTTAGTTATGGTAAAAGAAATGACAGAAGATACAGACTTGTGGAATTTTCAGAAAGAAAAAAACTTTATTTTATGAATTATTTTTTTGAGAAAAATGTTAAAAGGAAATGGACATAGAAGCTTCCAAATGAAGGTACAGCAAAATTGGATTATATTTTGACTAACAGAAAATACATATTTCAAGATTGTAATGTTCTTAATAAATTTAACTCAGAAAGTGATCATCGATTAATATAAAATTAGTGAGACAAAAATTATTAAGAAGAACAATATTTACAATTGATATTCCTAATCTTCAGAAACATTCTAATGAATTTATATTAGAACTTACAAATTGGTTTCAAGTATGAGTAGATTTTGAACATGATTCAGATTTGAATGAAATTAATAAGAAAATAACTGATACACTTTTAAAAACTTCAACAAAGATAGCTGATATAAAAAATCAGAAATTGACCAATAAAATTTCTACTGAGACTAGAGAATTTATGAAGAAATGAAGGAATATGAAAATATACAAAAATGATGCATTAAAGAGCCAACAATAACAAAGTGTATTATAATATTCAACTGTACAAATTTTATTATGTCAATAAATATATTTTTAAAGTAATAAAAAGGATTGAATATCTCAAATTTTTTAAAATGGTGCGGAAAAGAGATGAAAATAATATAAGAAAGTATAACTGTGAACTAGCAAGGAAAGCTGTAGAAGAGAATAAAAGTCTCAAGAGTGTAAAACAACATTTTGGTATTGGTAGGAAATTTATATCTGCAATAAGAAAAAAGATGGAATTATAAAAATAATAATACACTAGAAATGGGGTTTGCAGTAACTATGTAAGATCAATCTATAAAATATAAATACATCCACATTCACATATTAAAAAAGTGTATCCATTATTCTTTATTTGATTTTTTTGTGATGTTTTTTGACTTCTTCTGCAGCAAACTTTTCTTTCTGAAATACTTCAACACTATGATTAATTGTAGCTCTCCAAAGTACTTCATTAGGGTCCAATACAGTGAAAGTGTTTTACAATAATGGATTCTATAATACTACAACCAGCAAAGTAAAAAAAAAAACAGATCTATTGGTCTTATTTTATGGAGCTTCATTATATTTAATTTTTCTAAAGTCTTTATGTTGTACAGATAGAATGTCCAATTGTCACTTCATACAATAAATAAGACAAAATAACAGCTCTATGTAATGCAACAGCTATTTCCCTTTGATAAAATACCCTTTCTTTTAATTGTTAAAAGCAGCAACTGCATATTGGAATATGTGGACACCCAACATATTTAAACTGGTTTACATTCTCAAGTTGATGATCATCCAAGATAAAAGTTATTGAGCCTGCTTTTTTTTTTAACATCAATTACTAAGCCAAAGTCCTTACAAATTTCATTATGTAGATCATCTTTTGAAATTGCAAGGATAGCACAATTATCACAATATTAGAAGTCCAGAATGTAAGATGAAGAACTTCTTGTTTAAATTTAAAATTCCATCATCAATTTTGTATCACATCTTGTTTCTCAATTGATTAAGCCACCTATAAACAATTCCAAATACCACAGACATAAAAATCAAAAATAATCTTGAAGCAAGTATACATCCTTACTTAACACCACTTTTTATTTCAAATGTCTCAGATTTACCATATAAATAACCACATACTAATAACAACTGCAATGGCAAGAATAGATAGAGTGGACATTAAGCATTTGCACTGATCATTTTCATTAAAGTTCTCACATAAAAATCAAAAGGTCCTCTTTCAGTTAAAAGCAAATTACTTTCAGCAATGGCATTCATCTATACTTACATATATATAATAAATACATTGGTTGATTTATCAGTATATTTTTCATATTTTGAAAGTCATTCATAATATGATTATTCATTAGTCGTAAAAATCTTTGACCATTCTCTTTCATAACATATTTATTATATTTGTTATATGAGCTAGAAATTTGAGACATCTGGAACTTCTCACCAGAAATGACAGTTTCATTTTTTATATGTAGATTAAAATTGTAACTTTCTTGACTTAAAAGTTTGAATTTATTTCCAATTAAACATATATATATAATATTTTCACATATTAACGTGGAAACATGCACATTTCATAATATGATGACATTTAATATCCACATTAGAACATTCCATGAAGCAATATCTGTTCATGGCTAACAGAAATATATTTAATTATTAACTATTGTACTGTAAAAATATATGAAACTAATAAAAACAAATTACTTACACCTTTAGTTAAGGAACTTGGGGCTTTAATTTGAAATTAATGTTAAAATTGGTAAACAATTGAAAAATGAAAGAGCTATGAGTAAATTTGGTTATAATTATAGAAATAAAAGAGATCTTAGACTTGGGGAAATTGAAGGAAAAAAGCCTGTATATTATGAATTATTTCTTTCAGAACAATGCAACAAGGAAATAGACATTAAATCATCCAAGTGAAGATGCAATAGAATCCGATTATATTTTGATTAACAGAAAATATATATTTGAAGGCTGTATTGTTTTTAATAAATTCAACACAGGAAGTGATCAGTGAGATGTAAAATACATACAAATGAAAAACTAGAGACTTAAAATAATAAGAAAAATAATGTTAACAAATGCTATTCCTAACCTTCAGAAACACTTCAATGAATTTTAATTAGAACTTGCAGATAGTTTTAAAATATAAACAGACTTTGAAGATAGTTCAAATTTGACTGACATTAATAAGAAAATAACTGACAGTCAATTAAGATCTGCAACAAAGATAGTTAGTATAAAAAGGTGGCAATTTACCAGTAAACTTTCTACAGAGACAAGATAATATATGAAGAAAAAAAGTATATATATTTTTTCAAATAAATCATTAAGAAGAGTTGATTATTTAAAGTTTTGTAAAATGTTCTAAAAAAGAGTTAATAATGATATTAAAAAATATAATTGTGAATCGGCAAGGAAAACTAATAAAATTCTGAAAATTGTAAAACATTAAAAGGTTGTTTCAGCAATAAAATAAAAAAAGATAGAATTATTATTAAAATGAGAGATAACATCATAAAATATGTGAATTCTATAAAAATTATATAGTAATCAACAAAAAAATAAAATATTCCCTATAATTATTATATCTTCTGAATTGACAACTATTCTAAATGAATGGTAAATTATGCAAGTAAATGTATGAAGAAGGAAAAAGTTCCAAAAAATAATGGAATTATTATTGACATTTTAAAAAAAGGAAATGAAAAAAAAATGTTGATCAAACTATATACTAATATATAAATAACAATGGTGTATCAAATGATTGGAATAATGCAGTAATAAATAAGACAGATAATTCAAAAATTAGAAATTACAGACTTTGATCTTCTAACAGTTCTGAACAAAATCTTTACCAAGATAATTACAACTCACCTACAGCAAACTTTGAATTCTAACTGATCAAAAGAATAAGCTGGATTTAAAAGTGGTTTTATCACATCTAAGTTGCCATTATGCTTTGTATTTGTAAATTATGAAAAGTTATTTGATTCTATAAGTAATTTCATATAGATAAAAATTTTGAATCATCAAGATATAAATCTAGGATACTATAATCTTCTGAAGAATATATATCAATATGCAACAACAGACATTAGGTTACATGATGACAGTAAGAAGATTAATATTGATAAATTCCTTATCTCCAAATTTTTTTATAGCAGTTTTACAATAAGTATTTTGTGAATTAAAAATGAAAAGCTAAGGAAATAAAAGTAAATAGAAATTATTTAAACTATTTTAATTTTACAAATGATGTACTTGTTTTAACAAATAATGTTTCAGAACTTCAGGAAATGTTACAAAAAGTTACCACATGAAAATAAGAAAGCAGGATTAAAAATAAATGCTAAAAAGGCTAACACAATGTTCAATGGATATTTTGCAGAATTAAAAAATAAAGATTAATATTCATGAATTAAAAATTAATAACAACAGATATTTTGGTCAGATTATTAATATAAATGGAACATAATGTATGAAATTAATCATAGAACTAAACTTGGTGGAATGCTTTTCTTATTTATGAATCTGAGACTTGAACCCTTAAAAAAAGACAGCACAAAGACTTCATATTACTCAATGAAGTATGGAGGAATTTTTGTTAGGAATAATAAAAAGAGATTGAAAACAAAATATATGAGTGAAAGAATAAAAAGGTATCACTAAGAGATTAAAATAGATCTGGCTGAACATACTGCTAGAAGAGATGATAATAAATTGGCAATTAAAGTTTTAAATTAAATTATAAGATATTGTAAAAAATCTAAAAAGGAACTAACGATGAATGAATGAAATAAGGAAGTTTACTAATGTGCTGAGAAGAAAAAAAAGCTACAGATGAAAGAAATTGAATTAAACTTGGAGAGACCTTCATCCTGCAGTGGCCTAATAATAGATGAAAATGATAATGGTATATGTACATATATATAATGTAAAAATTACTAAAACAGTTTAAGTATAAAATTTAGTAATATTTATTATACCAAGTATACTTTCAATACTTCTGTATCATATCCATAGTTAGTCTGAAAACATTATTTTTTTCTCAGCAAACTAATCATGAATATGATGTGAAACCATTCTAAGTATACTCAGTACAATAAATCTTACAATTTTATATTTAAACTCTTTTTTAGTATTTTTTTACATTAATAGCTATAATGGCAGAATATCAAAATGTAATTATAGATATATGCATTTGTTTAAATATTTTCAAATGCAATTATATCCAGTCTTGATAATTAAAATGATAATAAACAACATGCAATAATTAATTACAGCAATGATATTTTAAAAAAAAAAAAATTTTTCTGAAAAACTCAGTGTCTACTGGATATAAAAATGAATATAGTTCAGCACAACAATACATAATGTTGAGCATGTATGAGTAGTTGAAATATATATTCATTATAAAATGTGTAAATTATACTATCAAAAAAAAGCCTCTACAAATATCAAATATTATTGTTACACATAAGGGCATATAGTACCTTCCTGAAATTGACCATAGTTATGTGGTATTGCTTCTATTTATATAAATATGCACACTACAATTTATTTAAACATGAAGTTATATCTAAATTTTATTATGAAAAAATACATTTAAATGCCTTCTATCAGCTCATTATTTAAGTAAGATATAAGATGTTATATAATAAATAAATTATAAATTATGACCTACAATAATTTCAAGACTCACAGAGCTGGTTTCAGGTTAATCTCTTTTATCAGCATCAATAATCATAAATCAGAATAAGCATGTATCTAATTTATATTAATTAGATTTTACTTGTTTTATTTCAAAAGTTATTAAATATGGTATTCTTCATAGTTAATATGCACATGTATAAGTATATTCTAGATAGGTAAAAATTATAATCAACTTCATTTTTTACAAACTTTATCATTAATATATGTGTGTGTGCAAAGAATGTATTATATTTATGGAATTAATATTCACATCTTTTTAGACTGAATTTCATATAAAATAAACATTAACAGGTTTCAATCCAACATAATTTTTCTATGATGTGTAATATTAAATGTAACTATAAAACATATTCATAAGTGAAATTGATATCAGATGGTATGAAAAAATTGTGTTGGACTATTATTAATTGGCATTTAATTTATGAAATGCAAAGTTGTTAATATAATGTCTTTCAGATGATTAATAAGTGTATACACAAATATATTAATTATAAAAAAGGCAACACATTATTAATCATGTCATAAAGAAAAATATCATCTTTTTGATGGAAGTATATGTAAACCCATTGACAGAATAAACAAGTCCGAATATGTTGCTAAGATACACAAGCAATATTCCTAAAGAATTATTTAAATGAACTTGCAAACAACATCCATCATTTGTTATTTTATATATATAATAAAATAAATTATGCAATAGTACGTAGATAATTATCAACTATTATGTTTAGCAAAGAAATAAATATTGCATACTCTTAATAGAATGTATTTTATTTTAACATTATCTATGGTATATACATATATTATAATTTATTATTATATACATTGTAACCTTCTAACAAAAAAAAATAAAAATATTATTATCTTCTTAAAGTCAAATCCAAAGGAGTATCGAGACTTGGCTAGCATGAGCATGAGTCTAAAGGAAAAAGTCACAAAGTACTATGGATCTTTATCCTCATACTATATTATATCACCTCATATCAGCCCTACATCTCCTATGGCTAATAGTAAGCATCAATTAAACTATAAGTCATAATTACAAAACAGAATATTAGAAACAAGTTTGGCTATCATATGCATGAGCAAATTTAAATAGAAGTCATAAAGTTTACATGAACATAATAACCTCTAATATTAGACAATGATTAAATTAACTTCAAGATCTATAGCAAAAATAGTACAAGATAAATATAGCTTTACAATTCAGGACTATAAAATGAATATGGCCTTCGAATTATGAGTTGGATGATAAATGAATCAAGGTGTAGATGATTAAATGGATGCTGATGAACAAATAAAAATTAACTAATAAAAATGAATGGAAATAAGAGTGAGGAGAAGAGTGGGAAATGTGTTAGGCTGATGAATGATTAAGATGGTGATAGAATAAGGATCAACAATGGATGAATTAATTATGATAATTAATTAAGATGAAATGAGGATGAAAAATAAAAGAAAGAAAAATATGGATGAGCTATGATAATAATGCTGAGTGTGAAGAATGAGATCTTGAACTATAACACTAATATTGTGTCAAACAATAGCAAGACAATAATGAAATAAAGCAAGGGTTCTAGACTTGACTAAAACAAAATATTTAACCACTAAATTAAAATAGAATATAAGTTTTAAACTAGGAAAAAAATCTATATCTTAAAATATCTTCTAAATTGATTAAACAATAAGAATAAACATAAGAGATCAAGGAAAAGCATAATAAATAAGTTAAGAAATGAAAAATTACAATAGATTTAAAATTGAGACAATTAATAATTTATTTTTCTCAGGGTTCAAATAACTTAAATATTACTATTTTAAAAGGTATATTTGGATCAGTGAGAGTGATTTTGCCACTACTCAAATATACCAAGCAAAAACAGCACATAAAAAATAATGAAATTAATAAAGAACATATGACAATTCCAATACTAACAATAATATGAACTTTTTATGAAGTATTAATAACTTCCTAATAAAGTAAATATAATAATTTACAAACCATCTTTTATTTAATAACCATGGGCAATAAATATGAACAAGATCAGTGAATGATGTATCTAATGATTCAGATAAACTGGTTATTCCAAAACTAAGTATTTCATCTTTAAAACATTATTTAAAACAATACCAGTATTTAAGATCAACAGTGTTTTGATCAATAAGCAATAACTTTATGTACTTTAAATGTAAGAGCTTAACAAAATTTATTATGATATGCTAATGCATAATAAAATCTATTATATTGACTGATGATGATTTTTATGACAACAATAAAAATACTATGTTAATAGTAATAGCAATAACAGTATGGATGGTAATTAGCAATAAGCCATAGACAATTAAATATATTTTCAAATAAAATTTATTTACATTATTTATAAATTTTGTGAATATATTAATAACAATAAAACATACATAATCTTGGACAATTGTGACAGAAATTTACATATAACAAGATTTAATCATCTCTTAGGATCTATTTACTAGTTTAATAAATTATTACCTTTTTATTTATTATTATTCAAATTTATTACTCACACTGACTCTATTGGACTTACTATGCTATATTTTAAATTATTATCTTTTAATTTATTACTACTTAAATTTATTACTCACATTGAGTTTATTTAACTTACTATACATTTCATATTTTAGCTATTTGTTACATATAATCTTAAGAACTTACTTCAAATAGACACAGCCAATATATTTCCAAATCTCTATTCAATGGCTAATAAGCCACCAATATTATCACACAGGATAACATAATAAATATACTTAGAATATAATACTAGAAACTATTGATTTCTTGTTTTAACCCATTTATTTAGGTTATTAAACAGACAATATTGCTTTAAGAGTCAAGACTATCATTTTTCTGCCCTTTAATTATTAGTTTTACTTTGTAGGACTCTTTAAAATTAAATATATATATATATTACATGGACCTTTTAACATTAAGGAAAAATATCAGCATTTTAAAACAAATTGAGTAAAAATGATAACTAACATAGCTTAATGGTATACATGGGATCATCTCGAATCGATAGGCATTAAGTAACACTCTACTACAAAAATAACTTTTAATTAATATTATCTTTTATTATCATTTTGCTCAGTGCTAATTACAATCTACATTTTCAAATACCATATTTCAGAAACAATTCTGTTGTTATTGATAGATCATAATAAAACATATAGTATATCCAAAGATATAGTGGGGTTGAGCTAAGGCAAAGAGAACAAATATGAACCTAGATCAGAGTCATCTTGTGATTGCATATGGTCTGTAATCATAGTATTGCTTTTGGAGCACCTTTGGGGATATAAAAGGATGGGGTGATCAATCCCTTGTTTAAACAACTATATCAATACATAGTTTGAAATCCTAGTGTCACTTCTGGATCATCTTTGGGGATATGAGAAAAAGAAAGGGGTGGGTAATCCCTTATTTAATAACTAGATCAATACACTACAAAAGTAGGGCCTTAATTTGCTCAAAGTTTGATAGTCATTATTCATACTTTACCCACAATGGTCATTTATATCATCACTCAGGGAAAGAGAATAAGTTCACCTGATATGATGCAAGATGGACCCACCACATATTCCAAAATATTATACACTTATCATTATAACTGTTTAACATGACAACAGATAAATATAATACTAATATTACTTATCCTGAATATAAAAAGACATTAGCAAAATGGAATATATTACTATTTGATACATAAAATTTATAACTATCATTATCAATTTAAGAATGACCCATAGTTATAGCTGTCACTAGCTATTAATTAATTAAATATTATACATATTAAATACCATGCTTAATGCATTTAAATTAATTAAAATTATATACTGCCCATTTATTATTATTCAACAACTGTAGCTTTTATCCTAGAAAGAAAACATTAAAAATAAACTGTAATAGTTTCTTACCTTTGTTCATATTTTAAAATATGAATGAAATTTACAACAAATAATATTACTTTACCTTTTTTTTTTTTATACTTAATCAAATTTACATTTATCACACTTTTTTTTTTTTTTTTTACACAAATCAGTCTTTATATATTAATGAAAATAAAAATCACTATATAAACTTTTTGTTTCATATTACTTCTTGTGCAACTAGAAGAATGAAATCTTGATTGCAGCATTTAAAATCTACAGCATGATCTGATAGATAAATATTCTTTTCCACAGCATTATATTTCTTCTTCTTTTTTTTTTTTTTTATCAATTTAAACTGTAATTCTAGTAAGTTGCTGGATCTATAGACAATCATAGTTTCATCTGTTAACTTCAGTACTTTGTTATTCTGGAAATTGAAAAGAAGTTGAAGACAAACATTGATTCTTATTTTCATCACGTATATGTATTTCATATACTTTATTGACTAATGGTAATATTTAAAATTAATGCATTAGAAGTCTAATCCACAGTATGATTAACATAACAATAATTATATCAAAATCTAAGATGATATCTGATTCATCTTTAATGAGATTCTACAACTTAGTCTAATAAACATATCAATTCCACTCATTAAGTTGCAAGATGGCGCATTTCAGCTTTGCCCTAACGCAAGTTTTAAAGGCAATACTGAGAATACTTCATATTAAAATTTCTCAATAGATATTTTGTAAACATTTATAATTTAATATCTTTATTTATAATATTTTACTAGGTAAATATACATTATTACTGCACTTTTATTTAATTGCAATAAAACATTTTTTTTTCTTTTTAATTTATTTTCTTCACATAATAAAATTAATTTAGCATAATAAAATTGCAATAGTTGTACTTAACTTTAATATAATATTTCACATTAGTCTATACATGTCACGAATGCCTTATAAATTCAAAAACCAGACATTAAAGATCTCATATTATAGTTCTGCTGATTTTTAAATTCATTCTGAATGAAAATACAAAATAATTTTCTTTTTTATTTTCTTGCCATCCTAAATAAGTAGTAATCAATTTTATAATGCACATCATAAATATAATAATTAAAACAGTTACAAAATAAAAATAAAATTTCAAGCTTACGAACCATTTGGATGGACTTTTTCTTCCAATATATCTACCAGTTTTAAATGTGAATTCTTTATAACTATGGATTAACAGCAGTGATATGTTTCATGTATGAAGGCCAAATGGAGTTTCCCACTCCATTAGTTGCACTCAATTCAAATTTTATTTTATTTTTTAATAATTTTCAGCTTCCCCTTAATTTTCAGTTGTTCAGATGTTGTTATCATTTGTCCACTTAATTCTTCTTGTTCTCTGGGTCTCTCTAGTTGTTCTCCCCTAAAAAGATCTATGTTAGCCTATTTATAAACTTTTTTCAGAGAACTTCATTGTAAAAGTTAACAGACCAATGGAATTATTGTATGTGTATACATTAAGATACAATTAATAATTCTCCATTGAAGCATAAATGATAACTAATCAAACTGTTCAACTGTTTTAAATCACAATAAAAATATGCTTGAAAATTAATAATAAAGATTAATTTAGAATAACTATAATTTTGAATCTTTTTGCCTATTATTTAATAATAATAAAATACCAAATATTTCTATACTTTTAATTTAATTATAACATTAATACATTATTATACTGATACTATTGAAACTGTTTTAAATAGCAATAAAAATATGCTTGAAAATTAATAATAAAGATTAATTTAGAATAACTATAATTTTGAGTCTTTTTGCCTATTATTTAATAATAATAAAATACCAAATATTTTATACTTTTAATTTAACCATAACATTAATACATTATTATACTAATACTATTGAAATTAGTCTATCTGACAGACTGCATATAAGAAGTCTCATACATAATCTGGCATAGGGCCAAGCACATCTCTTGAACAGCCAATTCTTTATAGATTTATTAACTAAATTTACTTATTTTTTTATAATAAAATTTGGCAACCATGATAACTCACCACTGACATAATATACCTATTTAATAGTGAATAGTTATTATTTAATTATTACCAATTAAAATTTAAAATTTTATATAATTGATCATTTAAATAGGGCTTGACAAATGTCGAGCCTAACTATCTGGTTACAATATATATAAACACAAACACTAATGGTATGGTTTGTAAAAAGTAAAACTGATTGTAATTTCTCTAAAATATAATCATTTTGAGCTTGTTAACTATTATTACATTTAATAGTTGTCTGCTCTTAAACATTTCTCATACTGACTAAAACACATAAAATCTGCTTAATATAAGTAAGATCCAAGCTTATTTTGAAAGATTAGTCATGTTGAGACTTGGTATATCTGGTTAAGTTCCATGAACTGATCCATAATTTACAATTTTACTATTATGTAACATCAAATTAGTTATGTAACGTGTTAATACAGGATATTTAAATATTTTTATTTATAATCTTATAATTCTGTAATATATTTAATTACATACATACAGTATATATGTCTCTATTTCTAATGTATTCTATTTCTATGCATTTGATGATTTTCCTTAAATTAAACTTCAGGACATCTGAAAAGTTTCTAGTTCTACAGAAAAATATTATATCAAAGTTTTGATGTATGCCAAACAATGCATCACATGACATTCTGCTGTCTTTAATTGTCAGCTTTAGAAAAAATAATTCACTTTATTTATTCTATTCCAGATACATCTGTCATAAGCTTCAGTAATCAATGAACATTAAACAACAGTGCTATATCTAAATCGCAAACCAGTTTCTGCAAAATGATTTCCACCTCTGAGAAATATTAGATTTGCATCAAATATGTAAATATATTAAGTTATCTTGGTTTCAAAACCTTAGAGTGTTTTCAAGTCATTTTATTAGCTAGGATACAAACAAATGCAAGTAACAATATTAATCAGTGAGGGCAAATGAAGACCAATAACCAGAGCTTAACTGGAGAGTTTGAATATGGCACTGCCAACTTCTGGTCTCCACTGATTACTCAAGCTTACAATAGATGGTTCTGAAAAAAAGGTAAATAGAGCTAATTACTTTTCCTAATGCTAAACTTTGATGCTTACTGATTTGTGTGATGAAAATTATAGGCACGATTTTATGATAATGAGTGAAAAGATTAAATTCCATCTAGATGATGTTTTTATAATTAAAATCATTAAGCTCAACAATTAGTTATCTGCAATAGAACAAAGATCACTTTAAGTTCATTTCATTACTTATGATCAACAGCTTCTTTTTTTTCACACATCACTTCATTAAACCTTATTTCATTCATCCAGGCTATTATCTGTTTGGTTTTTAAGATTTCTTGTGATCCAGTTTAGAACATCCATTATCTTATTATAATTATTACTTCTGGTAACATGTCAAATAAATTTATTTTTCTCTGTGATGAATGATTTCTTGTATGATCTTATGTATTTAACACACACCCATATATATATTATAATTGAAATAATAACTTTAACGGTTTATAAACAATTATAAACAATCCTTAAATCCGCAGAAGTACTTTCAGTTAATTTCTTAAACCTGCCTCAACTGCCATTAAATTAAACAAAAAACAGAAGCAAACGTCATCAATTCAAATCCCACAAATCTTGTATTTTAATGTTAGCAGCTTGTCTATTTATTAAATGCATTTTATTCCTATTTATAAAAATTGCCTCTTTAATTTTTCTTTTATTATGGTTTCTCTCTTCATGAAGAATTTTCACATTTTCAAAATCAGTTTTCTTTGATCATGAAAAAACATGTAAATATAAATTTAAATTTGATCATTGTCTACTAATCTACACCCATATATAAATTTGTAAAGCAAATGAAAGTGTTTTTGAATTATATTTATAATATATATTATTTTGATACTAGAGGTTATCACTATCCCACAGTGCATATATAATTAATCAGAAAAAAATTAGGCATGCTGTGGTAGAGTGTACTATATGTGATGAGGTTTATCATTTGAAATGCTTAAATAAGACTAGAACGATGTAACAGATTTATGGTTATGTAGTCAGTGTGTAAATGTGATAAAAGATGTGAAAAGATAAAGTCAGGAGAAATGAAGCAAAATGTAGTTGAGATAGATAGAATAGAATATGTTTTTAGTAGAGTGACAAGAGATATAAATGAAAAAATAAATAATGCAATTGAGATGGTTAGCCAAAGAATAAGTAAGTAGAGGAAGAAGTAAAGGATGCAGAAGCAAAATTAAAATCATTAGAGATGAAGTGTGAGCAGATAAAGGAATTATTGAATAGGAATGATAAGAAAGTTCAGAAGGTGGAAGAGAATGTTATGGATGAAGTAGGAAAAGTAAACTATGAGACAGTATTGATAGGAGATTTGCTAATTAGAGAATGTAGAAATGTAATTGCAAGAAAAAATAGAAACAAGTATATAAGAATATGTCTGCCTGGAGCTAGAATTAGGAATGTTACAGAAAAGTAAAGAAACAAGGGAGTAGAGATGTCTATGCTATGTAGGGACAAATAATTTGTCAGAACCATCGGAGAGAGTAAAGATGAGTACATAAAAGTGATTAGTAATTTGAGTAAGATTAAAGGAAGAGTAAGAACACTTGAATTATTTACCAAGATTCAACAATAGGTATATGATAGATTGGGCATGTTCTATAAATGAGACAATGAAAAAATTGTGTGAAAGCAATGATGTTATGTTTGTGGATGTATGGGACTTTTTTATTAGTAAGAGGGAGTTATATAGCAAATATGGATTGCACTTAGCAAAACAAGGAAGTGAAGTTTTAGGGAATTTTATTTATAAAAAAATATAGTTCAGAAAACTTATAAAGGGGGTGGGGTTTTAAATTGCAGTGTTATCAGAAAGAAGAATGGATGGGATATAAGAAATAAACAAAGGATAACTGATTTAGATATAAATGTAGATGTGGAGAGGGAATGGGTCTGTAAATTTAATGGTAAGCAAGTTATATATAAATGTAATGGAGAAGAAAGAGTCAAAACAATTTATAAACGAATAGTTAGGAAAGAAGAAATTGTTACAATTGGATATTTGAATATGCACAATGGTAGGAGATCAGAAACCTGGCTAGCAGTTAAAAATGAAGAGCTTGAAGTACTAGCAGTAGTGGAAACATATCTAAGAGAAGAAGGACCTATACTGGAAAACTTGGTATGACAGGGTATAAATGTCAAGAACATTTGTGGTTGAAATAAGGTTAGGAAGACAAAAATGGATGATGGTGTTAGTGTATATAGTCACTGGAGATAGTCAAACTATGATGGAATGGAACAGTAGCATATATGAATGCCTAGTTAAGAATATACAGAGTTTTTTTAAAAAAGAGGAAGAGAATAATGGTATAGGAGATATGAATGGGCATATTGAAGAAATTGATGATGTACATAACAAGAATAGACAGCTTTTGAAGAATTTTTGTCAGAGAGTGAATTTGAGCACTGGAAATTTATCAAATATTTTTGAGTGACAATATACATGGTCTAGAAATAATATATTTCGCACAATACATTATGTATTAGTAGAGAAAGAGGGAATGAATAAAGTATGGAAAAATTAAAGTGTTTAATAATGAAGAGAGAATTGTAATAGTGAACATAATTCTTCTATAATACAAATGTTTAGTAATGTGATGAAAAATAATAATAAAAGTAGAAAGGATAGTGAAAGATTTGGATGGAGAATGATAGATAAAAAAAAGTTAGAAGAATATAAAATAAAAGTTGAAGAAACCATGGAAGAATTGGTTAGTGATGAATATAAGGACTGGTGTGGTGAAGCAGAAAAGTGGCAAATAGGGCTTTAGATGAGAATATTTAGAAGAATAAAAGTAATAGAAAAGTGAGTGTTAGTAAAAGTGTAAAAGAGAGAAAAAAAGTATGCAGAGAATATAAAGTGTGCTATTACGAACAAAGAAAGTGAAAAAGATGTTAATTTTAAATGAGAAAAGTATTTTTTTTAAAAAGAGGCTGCCTAAAATAGAGAAAGAAAATAAAACTAAATAGTAAATTGTTGGTGGATATTAATAAAAGTGGAAGAGATGGGAGTAAAAAATTTTGGAAATATATTAAAAAAGGAATGTAGGGGAGAGAGAAATAATATTACTAGATAATGAGGGAATAGAGTGTAGCTCTAGAGAAGAATTAGAGACAATCTTACATAAGTATGCAATGGATATAGAAAAGATGTTAGATGTGAAGGACAGAGTGATAACAAGCATAAAAGCATATAGTAATACAAATATTAGGTTTACAAATAATAAATGAATAAGGCAGGGATGAAATTGAAAGGTGAAAAGGCAAGAGGTTTAGATGGATGGGCAGCATAAATGATAATGAATTTAGGACAAAGGGCAAAATTAAATCTATTAATCATATTTTAATAAGATGGCACAGAAGAGAGATTTTCTAAGTAGTTGGAATAATACAAGAGTAAGGCTAATATATAAAGGAAAGGATAAGGAACATGGAAAGTTAAGCAATTATAGACTGATAGCAGTAATGTCAGTATTATATAAAGTATTTGCATATATGGTGGCTGGAAGGATCGCAAAATGAAAGAAAATAATATAGTGGAAAAAATGCAAGAAGATTTTGGATCAGATAGGCATATAGGAGATATATCAGATAGACTAATAGATAGTTTACTTGCAGTTACACAACTTATAGATATGAATAGAAAAACAGGTAGACAGTTATAAATAGTTTTATAGATATAGAGAAGGCATATGATAAAGTAAATAGAAATAGATTACGGGTAAATTTAGTAAATTTGAGAATGAATGGAGCTTTAGTGGATCTTATTAAGAGTTTGTATGAAAATAATGACTATATGTATCAATTAACAAATATAGAATCAGCTAAAGTTAAAAATGGGGTGTGACTAAGGCAAGAATACCCTATGTCATCTATTTTGTTTTTTCTGTATTTAAGAGAAATGGAGAGAGCAATAGAAAGACTAGGAAGAGGGGTAGAGGTACCTACCATTAATAGGTAGCAAGGGAGTATATATATTATCAGGTCTTTTATTTGTGGATGATGTTTTCTTGTGCACAGAAAGTATGGAAGTTATGTTAAAGATATGTGCAAGGGTAAGTAAAGAGATGGGAATTAAATTTAGTGAAGAAAAATCAAAAGTAATGATGATTAATACTGGGGAAAGAGAAGACAAAGAATTTTTATTAGAGGATATAAAGTTAAGTGTGGTGAATAGGTATAACTATTTGGGAATCATCTTAAGTAATCAGAGAAATTGCTTGGATGAATGGGAGAAAAAATTGATAAATGAAGCAAAAAAAAAGAAAGGAACTGAAAAAGAAATTAAAAGTGTTTTCATATAATAAATATGATGTAGCTAGAATTATATGGAAGGGAATGGTAGTAGCAGGGTTAACATATGGTAATGATGCGTTATGTGTTAATAAAGGGGTCTTAGATTATTTAGAAAAAAGTATAAAGAGAAATAGGAAGACATGCTTTAGATGCAGATGTGTGGATGGCAAAGAAAGCAATTCAAGGAATAATGGGATATTCTAGTTTTTATATGAGAGATGCAAAAAGCAAAATGAAAATGTTTGGTAGATTGCAAATTTGTGAGCAAAGAACAGGCAACAAAATGGGTGAGAAAGATAGTACAGTATGCAGAAGATTTGGATAAAGACTTTATATCAGTATACTCATACAAAAGATTGGATGATTGTATTAAAAGAATTATTGAGTGTTATAGTGGAAAGGAATGAGATAAAAGAATAGCTGCATTAATAATAAAAAATAGAAAGTTGGAGAGATGGAGAACTAGAATGGAAAGTAAAAAAAGCTTAAATATATATAAAAATAAACAGAATATTTGGTGTGAGTTAACATATAAAAATAGCAAGGAAAGTAGTTTACTGTTTAAGGCTCAAAGTTAGCAACAAGGGAATATATACAAAAATGGAAAAATATGAGTGATTTAGTCTGCAAGTTATGTAAGAAAGACATGGAAAATATTAATTAAATGTAAATGCTTGCAAGCAGAAAGCATACAAATAATGAAGTTGCGGGAGAATAAATATTACCAAAGTGATGGGTTCTTGGTTTTTATGCTGGATTTAGAAAAATATAAAGGGGATTTAGATATAAAGGTCATAGAGTGGACAAAAATAATATTATGGAAATGGGATGGAGCAGGATAGAGAAGAATATGGGAAAAACTTAGGGTGGGAAATGGAAAATGAAGGTAAGGCGACTAACAAGTTTCTCTGAGAAATAGTGGCTAAAGGAAAAGCCATAGTGCATATATCAATCCAATAATTATTTATTATTAGTATTGTATATTACATATATGATAAAAAACTAAATTAGCTATCAGTTGATCAACCTGATTCAGGGTGGAGTACCAGAATAATATTTTTAATGGATTACTTTTTAATAACAATGCCATAAATTTAATCAATTAATAAAAAAAATTAGTATAAAACAGCAAAAATAAAATAGAATGGAACTATTAAATGTACTTCATAAACTACAGTGAAAAGAGAGAACGATTATTTTATATACAAAGTTCATGCAAAAATTTGTCAAAACTGTAATATTTTCAAAAATTGTAGCAATTTTCAACAGCTTTGTGAATAATCAATTAATTCTTACTTATGTAAAACTTGTATATTTTTATTAATGAATAAAAATTTCAAACATTACATGATTATTTTAGTAACTTATTTTAACTTGTAAAAATAATAATCTTTAGATAGCAGTATAAGCATATTTCAATTAAAGGGGAAAAGAAAACATGAAGTGGGTGGTGAAATACAGACAGCAAATAATATTCTTCGAGGGAAATGAATGAACTTTTTTTCATGAAGAAAATTAAAAATAAATTTAAATTATTTGGAAAGTTATAATATATGAATGAAAATAAATTGTGTTTAATAGTATTATGGGGGAAAAAACCATCTAACATATTGGACAAAAAAGTTTGGGAATAAGCAAAATTAACAGGTAGAGAATTTATTTCTAATTACTAGAATAGAAGAGATGAATGGGTAGAGAATATATTAAAAGTATATAATTATGAGTAATTAGAAAAGATTATAGATGTTGATTAGAGACAAAGAAAGTTATTGAAAAATGAATCAAAAATAATAATTTTATAGTTATATAAAATTAAAAACTAAAGGATGTATGAAACAGTAGAAAGTACTAATTGGTATTTAGTATATATATTGGGGTTTTGGATACCAGTGAAAGAAAGAAAAAATGAAATGAAAAATTTGGATTGTAAATAAGGTTTACATGGGAATGAGATGGAGAATATTAAACATTTATTTTAAAATGTAGGATGTTGAAAGATCATAATAAATTGTATAAAGAAAAGGATAAACATAAGCTGATAGAAATAAAAGAGGTAATGAATTTTTTTATTTTTGTTTAAACCTTTATGACAAAAATGAGGAATAAAATATAATTAAAAAAACAGCTTTCATCAAAATAAAAAAAAATGAGTCAGACATCACAATAAATATTATCATACTGTTCTCTTATTTTAGAGAGAGGAAATGTTTAATTTGACTAAAAGGGTTTCCGGACATATAATCTATGAATATAAACCCCTGATTTCATTTAAGCAAAAGTTACTTGTACATTATATAAGAAAACTTCTTACTTCATCAAAGGAAAAACCATTTTAGAATCGATCACACTTTTTTTGATTTATTATATGAAAGTGAATATTGAAAACCATTAAACCAAATTCAACATCTATCAGCAACATTGGACTAGTTTGAGAAACTCCAGGAAATTGTATCACAAATAATACATGAAATCTGTTTCTAAAATATGTAATTACATCAAACAAAATTGCAAAGAATCTAACAATCATCGAAGATTTCAAATAAGAATAAAAAATGAAGAAAATTTACTCAGCATATAAATTTAATAATACTCTTTCTAGATTCACAATTAATCTAGAATTCATCATCACCAATACCTTCTTCCATAATCAACTATGGATTACATCATATTACAATCATATATTTTATTTTTATAATCACTATATCAACATTCACCTGAACAAACAAAATTAATTTAAGACTTTTATTATCCAACTATAAATAATTAGGTACTTATTTACCAACCAGTAATAAATAACTAGCTAGACAAGCTATGAGCTACCTATCTAAAAAAAAAATCATAAGCCTATTTATATACTGAAATTTCATTCTATGTTATGGGCACCTTAGTTAAGTGTGCTAACTAATACACCACAATTAATCAAAAATCAAGATTAATACTTAAATAAATTTTATATCTAACCACAAGCAATAATAATGCTAAACAATATTAATAATAAAAAGCATCCTTAAAAATAGTAAAATAAAAATTATTTTAAAATTGCCTTACTTTTTCATGGTTGTGCTCTTCAATCATGGTAGTTACTACAAGCTTATGGCCATCCTTGGATGCAGAAAGTTTTATTTTTGCAGGACAACCTTTGCGAAAAGTTCTAAATAAAAAATATGCATATATATACAGATAAATTGATATATTTCATGTTGCACATGATTTTTTTTAATTTCCAAATTACAGCAGTAATAAACAATATTATCAAATTTGTTACTATATATTAACACATTACTTTATGCTACCTACATTGGCTTAATTTATATATAAAAACTTTGGCTATTTTAACTAGCTATCTTCACTCTACAAGAGATATAATAGACAATTAGTATATTTTTGAAAAATATATTTTAGATATAATTCTCCATATATTTTGAAACATATGTATAAAAAGATAAATGACTACCAAAATGCATTTTACACTTAGCACTTTTTAGTTAGTTCAAGTTCCAATTTCTTACACATACATTTAGTTTTTATTTTGTATTATCAATATCACAGGAATCAAACTTTCTACTCTAATACCAATCACTTCAGATAAATACATGTATAATTATTACTATTTTTTTATTAAGCTAAAAATTATCATATGATAACCAACCAACCCATATATATACTTTAAAGACAGTTAAGCATATCTAACAAAGATATTACACATGGAAAAGAGTTCAAGCTGAATTATTTATTCTATGTGATTATGTTTAATTAAAAAACATATATTAATTTTTAAATGAAGTTTAAAAGTCATATCTTGGCTAGGAATGGTATAATAATCTCTAGCTTAATAAATAACTATAATAATCATTAACCCATTAATACCAGCTGCACTAATTTGAGAGTGACTGAAAAATGAGTATATTGATGCACATAGCCAATATTTGTGAATTACTTTAAACTATAACTTTTGTTTGCTTAATGTTGGATGTTTTTTGTGCTCATGCAAATGCATTTCTAAAAAATATTATATTTCCAAATTCTGAAAAAATCTAAAAAAAGTTTTAATGGTAATTGACAGCTGATACATCATTCTAATTGAAAGTATTTATTTGATTTCATCATTTTAGAATTAGTGGTATTTGATTGTCATCAAGTCTTTCCATCCTCCAATGAGGATGTTAGGCATTACCATTATATAATGGTATATTTTTTCTTATAAAAGTGTTGGCAATCACTTATTATGGACCCAAAAACATTTTATGGAATAAAAGAATTTCCATAATAGTGAAGAATATAATGGAGTTAAAAGTGGGGAATTAAGTATAGTTCCTCCAAATTTAGATGAACTTATGGACTGAAGAATTTTGATATTATTGATGACCCAAATTTCTATTTCAAATGAAATTCCTGTTACAATTGTAACTACTGTTATTACTTCTAATGTCAATGTAAATGCAGAGAGATTCAAAGACCAAACAGCAAAGGAATACACAGAATTTGAGAGACCTCAGTGGATAAAAAAGTATCCTGAATATCCCCAATTTGTATTACAAGAAACAGGTGAATTTTTTGATGAACTAAACAATGTAAAAGATGACTTAAAAGATTTATCACCCTGAAACATTTTTGAAAAATTTAATTGTGATATTATTTTTATCTGTGAACAAACTATAACCTACTCTCATTAAAAAAATTAATTATAATTTTACTATACAGCCTGAGGAAATGAGAACCTTTTTTGCAATCCACTTTCTAACTGGATACCATCAGTCACCACAGGAGTGATTATACTGGTCATTTAACAAAAATTTGGGAGTATCTTGTGTTTTTAATGCTATGTCAAGAGAGAGATATCTTGAAATAAAAAGATTTGTGCATGTGGCTGACAACAATAAAATGTAAAACTCTCATGATCAGATGTATAAAATAAGACCACTTATGAATAAGCTCATAAAAAAATGTTGTCAGAGGGGTTGTTTTTATAAAGATATGTCTAGAGATGAATCAATGATAAAATATTTTGGCCATAACCCACCTAAATAATTCATAAGAGGAAAATCGGTTAGATTTGGATATAAGAACAAGATAATCAAAAGTTCTTTTAGTTATTGCTACACTTTTGAGGTATACTGTAGGAAAAAGCAGTCCAAACAGAATCTACTAAAAGTATACTGCTAGGCATGAGTAGTTACCGATCTTTTGAAAAAATTACCAGAACCATCAAAACATGAAATTTTTTTTGACAACTATTTTATGACTTACTAATTGATTTTTTACAATATATATATATATATATAAGAGCAACTGAAACTGTAAGAGATAATAGATAACAAAAATATCCTGTAAAAGATTCTAAAGTGATGAAAAAAATGTAAAGAGGTGCATATGACTATGGTTCGAGGAAAATAATAAAATATGTGTGAAGTGGAAGGACAATAATGTTTATTCTATTCTAACAAATAATGATTTTGTTGAATCATTACAAGTCAAATTTTGGTCTAAGAATACACAATTGAAAGTAAATATACCATAAACGAAATTAATTTTTTCATATAATACAAATATGGGATGTGTGGATATATATCATCAATATATTTATATAGGATTTTACTTATAGGAAAAAAATGATGGTGGATTTTATTTATTTTCTGGATATGAATGATGATGACAAATGCTTGGAAGGTGCATCAGATTGCTTCAGAAACTAAACTAAATCAATTAGAATTTTGCTGTAGCATAATATGCAGCTATTTGAAAGGTAGGGCTGCTTCAGAACACAAAAAAAGAAGTCAATTTAAATATTGAAATTACTGAAGACTATTATTTTCCTGAAAAACTGAATAGGTAGTTAAAGCCAGGTGGTCTTGCAAAAAGTGTAAAAAGACAATATGTACTAAGAAAGGTTGTTTTGAAAAATATCACATATCTGCCTAATGTCGTTAGATGACATTTTCTTCAACTTTACATATAAAATGATTTTTATTCATTGTTTTTTCTTAGACATTAATGGTTTAAGGTAGTTATCTAAAATGGATAGTATCAAAGATGTGAGTGTAGAAAGTCTGACATTGGAAATCAAATTACTCTGACATTACATGAGGTTATGTGTATATGCACATATATGTTAATTTAAATATGTAACAAATATTTAGTTGTAAATACACAAATAAAAATTTTAAATGCCTATATCTGGAGGCCATGCCTTTAATCACCTTCAACATAAAAAAAAAAGATTTATCAAGTTTCTCCATATCTTTAAAAGACAGAAAACAACCGTTTGAAATAAGCAAAACATGATATTACTAGCAATTGCATTATTTTATACAGATAAAGAAATCTATTAAAGGCATATTTGACACACTTCACTGTAGTTTGAAAAAAAACTTCTTTAAAAATTACTAACTTTCCTGAAATTAGATAATGAAAAGGAAACTTATTTTCAACATTTTGTACACAATTCCATTATCAACTATCCTCTCAAATAATTTTGATCACTTTAGCTAAAAATAAATAAATAAAATAATAGAGATAGGCTTTGCAATGTCTATACAAATTAATTTACAACAACAAATACATCTACATTTTTCATATTCTGGTCTTTATTCTCTTCATTAGATATGTGGCAATGCTGTCTTTTATTTTTGCAGTTAATTTTACTTTTGAAAATTTTCATCATTTTTCCAGTGTATTTTATTACCAGTCATATTTTCCCCAATAAAAAATAGAATCTGAGTGCCTTTGAGACAATCTTTGCAAATGTGAATAGGATTATTCTTACCTATTAAAAATCATGCTCAAGTTTGTCAAAAATACTATTTTTAAAGAAATGTTTCATTCTTTCACTGTATGTGCACAATCTAATGTAGATTCAGTAGTATCACCTTCAGAAAGACAAACAACATATTAATTGTGTTTTCCTGAAGGTTTGTGATGATGGTGTTTTAGTTGTATTTATTGTTTGGACTATTTCCATCATCTAATATGAATATGGAATGTCTTTAAAAAAATTTAACTTTATTTAAATATTCCAAATACCTTCAACTGTTAGTAATAGCACATCAAACAAGTTAGTATATGCATAATGTTTCGAGAGGTATTATTCAGGATGACTCAGTTGGTTAGAGCATTACTTTAAAATTCAATACACAAGAATAAAAAGGTCCAGGTTCTATTCCCATGCTCGTACTGTGACTGGTCAGGCCAGCAACACCTGAAGAAGAGAGGAGAATAATACATTTCAAAACATTGTGCATATACTAATCTGTTTGATGTGCTACTACTAACAGTTGAATGTATTTGGAATATTTAAATAAAGTTAAATTTTTCTAAAGACATTCAATACTCATTTTAGATAATGGTAATAGTCCAAACAATAAATACAACATATCAATTGGCCTTAAAATCTTGCCTCATATTTTTATAATTGTATAAAGCTTAATGAAATTTCTGAAATGCCTTTATATTATGTGAATAGAAAGTTCATGTTTCATTTCCATGCAATAAACTGGGAAGACTAATGACTTTATATTCAACTAGTTTAGTTGCAGTAGTTATATGGTATGATAAAATACTCTATCTTTTAATTTGTTAAATACAACAGCAACATATTTGGATTCTGTGTTGCATTTCAATATTCAAATATTCCTTTCTACTGTTACTATGAATTTAAACTGACTCACATTATCTCATTAATAAATCTTATCCAAGCTAACAGTTCTTCTAACAATGGCTGATAAAATATTGGAATTTTTTGAAGTTAATTACTATACCAGGTTGCATTCAAACATCGAAATGACAAGAATTTTACACTTACCAGAGTATTATAGATTTGGAAGAAGGAAGATGGATCTTATTTTTATTTTTAATCAATCTAAATTAAAATCTTATCACATTTGATGCCTCTTCATGAAGCTACCTACAAAATTATCATAAAAATAAGTAACGAACTTGGAAATCTAATTGACAGAATACTATGACTAAATAATAAAACTTTATCACCTTCAATGATAATTTTCAACAGCATATAGATGAACAAAATTAAACTTTTACATTTTGTTTATCAATCTATAAGGGATAAAAAATATCTATAAAAAATACATATATTTCAACCACATTTAAAATTCATTTTTAATATAATATTGATATAGTCCTCTTTAAACAAATAATTTGACTTTAGATGATGCTACAAAAAGTTTGAAAAATTATGCATAATTCTTTAATAATTAAACCTAATAAAAAATAAAATTATCTTTAAATATTCACTGCAGCAAAGGACTCACTCCAATCACAGAGTATTTTCTAGTGAAAGTTTGAGCAGTTTTCATACTAGTTTAGCTGTCTAGCTAAAAGTAGCCGAATACAATTTAATGACCAGTGCTAAATGATTAGCTGGAATGTCTAGAGGCAGCTAACTGAAAATAAAATTTTTAAACATAACTAAAATCTTATACTAAGTCTGGATTTAAACTCAAACTGTAAGCAATCCATTATTGCTGACTCAGTCTTTATTTTTAATAGACCAAATAATCATCATCAATTATCTGCAAAGAGCACATCTCTTAAGCAAAACATAATATATTAACAAATACTTTGTTTCTTGCTCTTCCTTTTCAAATAATCATAGCTATTTTCCTGTTTAAGATTATCAATCATTTCTCCATTCTCATACTCCTTTTCCTCACATCTACTAAACTTCTAATATATATTTTGTCTTTTAAGTATGTGCTCAATTCATATTTTCATTCTCTTCATAATTTCAAAAAAAAAAAAAAAAATCATAGTTCATTTACTTCTTTTAATACTTCCAAATTTCTGACCTTATCTTTCCAACTTTTTCCTTTTCCTAATTATGCTGTTTCTAATGCATATGCAGCAATAATTCAAACAAAACAGTTAATAAGCCTCCAAACTACTTGCAAAATTAGTTATCCAATTTTCCAAATATTCAAAAGCACTAATCTGTTCTATAACTTCCTAATCAATGCTTGCACTTACTCTTTTCATTGCTTCATTTGTATTATATTTATTTTTATTCCAGATTTTCTACAAGCAAAACATTTGTTAAGCTCACCCACACTACTTGCAAGTATTCCCATATCATCAGCACATCTAATCCAAATAACTGTCTCCTATCCCAATGCTAAGTCCAACCTTATCAAAACACATTCACTTAACAATTCATCTACAAATATGAATAAATAAAACAGGAAATAGATATTATCTTCCTCTTGCAGCTCTTCTTATTTATTCTGTAAGAAATCTATTTAATCATATATATCCTTAGATTTGCATTCAAGTTCTTTTTCTATATATCTAACAAAATAATTCAATTCACTCTACCAAATATCTTTTCAAGACTAATAAAATAAATATTAACTTTATTTCATCTACATAGCTAAATCCAAATAGTTTCTTCATATAGAAACATGTCTAATTTATGTTGAAACTGTTTATTCAAGACTCACAACAATATCTTAGCAGCAAAGAAGGGTATGCTAACTGTTCTAAAATCATTATATTTCATTTAATTAAGTTTTTTTCTAATAAATTCCTAACAATTAAAAAAAGTCTACTGGTCAAACTACTGATTCAGAATATATATTATAAATATTAATCAATTCTCTCAAATTAACCCCAGTAGCATCAACTTGCAAATAAATATGGTCATTCCAACTCCAAAATAATAACAAAATAGAAATGCAAAATAATAATAATAATATAACAGAGATTAATTTTGTGATGACAATGCAAACCAATATGTGAAACACAAATGTATCCACATGTAGTATAAGCTGATCCATTATTTTTTGTGATATAAAAATTTGCCATCATAATTTAACTTCTGCAACAAACTTCTTTCTCTGAAACATTTCAACATCTTGTCTAATTACAATTCTAATTCCTTATATTTTATCCTCATCCATATCTTCCCAATGAAAGCGAGGATAGTGATTTTCTTTAGTTTCTTTGAAATAATTTTTATAACTTAAATAGAAACTGCCTTTATCATTAAAACTGATCAAATTCAACATAAAATCTTTTGTTATAAAATCTTGTATAGTTCATTCATTTCATATATTTATTCCAATGAAGATGTGTCTTTTACAATAAATAAATATCAAATTCTTAAGACATTAATATATATTGTAAACCAAATTGGAATTTATTAATCCTCTAGCTGTGAAAATAACCAAATTCATGTTCTCTATGTCACAAACTATATAAAGTGATATTAAACTTAGATAAATAATGAAATTTAAATTTAGAAATGACATTGGTACTTAAGTCAGATGTTAATATGGCAAAATTAATTATAAAATAAATTATGTAAAAGTTAAGAACAATGTTTTAATTTAAACAAACTTCCCATTGATAATTCATTACAAGTCAAATTAAACAAATTATTAGTAAATATTATAAATTGAACTTACATTGCTCAATCTCTCTCTATCCTGAAAATTACAAACACTTCTGTATAAGAAAACAACATAAAGAATAGAGTCACTACCAATTCTTTGTTTCTGGTAGTATTAGATCTGGCTTAAATATCAATTCCAGTCTAAATTTCAACATCATTACACAAAAAAAATTTGTCTTAATTTCTAAATATAAGTGTGCTTTATCATATTTAATAATTACATGTTTCATCTTTCACACTTTGAAATAAAGCAAGTAAAATCTATTTAATATATATATATGATTTATGTAAGAGCTTGTTACAATCCTGAGAAAAGGGATTTCCCTGCAACTGATTCTGTGAACATTGTAGTTATAATTCATAATTCAAAATTTAACAATTATATAATATCTTATATCTTAATTAAACAACGGACTAATAGAGGAAGCTTAAATGCATTCATTTATAGTTTTTTTTATTTTTATACATAAAGGTCAATTTCTTCATTGAGCCCTCATGTGATAGGAATTTGTACATTAATTCAACATGCCTATGATCAAGGATTCAAATCTAGATAGAGCTTGGATATATTACTTCTGGTAACTCATAATCTTTTAATAAACTTTGAGTTGTTTTTTTTTTTTTTTTCAGATAACCAATCTACTATCAATTCAGTTAGCCAACCAATAGTAAAAGATTAAGAGGTAAACAAATGCTAAAAGTGATTCAAGCTATTTACTTATTCATTTTATTTGCTTTAATTGATGCCTAGTGACATAAATAAATATTGTTAAGCAAAGCAAATCTGTAACATTACTTTAATTTTACCAAAATGTGTTCTCAAACTTAATTTTAAAGATGATTAATTTGTAATCCTTGAAGACAATCCATCAGGTATTAATTATTTGTTGGATTATTTCCATCACCTAATATTAAAAAAACTGAATGGCTTTAGAAAAAATTTAAACTTTATTTAAACTTTCCAAACACATTCAACTATTAGTAATAATAGCTCACAGGTTAGTATTCAACATAACATTTTGAGTGATCTTATTCTCTTTTCTTCTTCAAGTGTTGCTAACCTGACCAGTGACAATACTATCATGGGAATCGAACCTGGGTCTTTAGATTCTTGAATACTGAATTTTAAAGTCACACTCTAATCAACTGGCAGGATAGATTAGTTTAGTTAGAACAATACTTTAAAATTTAATATTCAAGAATCTAAAGATCCATGTTCAATTCCCATGCTATTACTGTCACTGATCAGATCAGCAACATCTAAAGAAAAGATAATAAGACCATTCAAAATGCTGTCTAAATATTAATCTGTGTGCTATTACTAGACCACTGAATGTATTTGGAAGGTTTAAATAAAGCTTAAAATTTTTCTAAAAATATTCAGTTCTTAATATTAGATGATAGAAATAGTTCAACAAATAATTAATACTAAAAGATCATTACCACAAACTTTCACACAAATCCATCAAGTATTGTTCAAAAAAACAATAATACTGTTTGCAATTTGAACATGATTTAAATCACTGATTTCCAATCTAAGATATGTGTACTCTAAAGGTATGAACAAAAAAAGGGATAAGCAAAAAAACCTAAATACTGATAGAAAAAATGAGGACAATTAATTAATATCATCAGCAGAATAGCTATTTGCAAATAAGTGCAGTTGTTCAGAATTGTTGTGCATGTAATTAAAATACACATATATATATATATACAAAACACACAATCCCACTATCTTAATTAAAATAGTAAGATGATCAATGATATGAGAGATTTGTGATAAGCTCTACATTAACCTAAGTAATTGAAGATAATAAGAAAAATAGAGTTAGAAAAGATTACATTAAAAATAACAGCTAATCTTTAATGAATCAACACACAACTCTATTAGACATTAGAAGATATTTTTTGTAAAGCAGTGTTTATTGATTATTTAAAAAAAAAAAAAAACCCTCATATCACCACCTGTGAACCTATCAATAGTTTCAGTGCAGCATGTGCAATTAATGTAATGTAATTTTTATATATATATAAAACCAGTGATGTATTTATTTAAATTTATTTCATTTTTTGAGTTCTAAATAAAAAATATATATGCATTATCTGTTTAATTTATTTATTTAGACTTATAGCACACAGCTTTGAATTAATGGCAACTATATTATTTACAAACTTTTTTTTTTTTTAAATGAACAATACAATTTATAAAAATTGGCTGCCAAGGAGAGTGTAAGTAAAAAAAAAAATTGGGAACTATAGACTTTGATGGTGATTATTTATCATTTATATATATATATCTTTTCTTTGATAAATAAATAAGTAAAAGTAATCCATTTGGCTTATTCAATATATGCAAATTTAGCACATTGTAAAGTGAGGAAATCAGAAATAAACTGTCTTTGATTCTTATCTAAATAATGTGAATAAAAAAACTCAATAAAGTCAAATGAATGGAATTGTTATTATTTAATCTGCCACTAGGGTGCTCAAATGTCACTTTATCTCCTGAGCAAGCAAATGGGCCTATCTAACTATTCTTAACTGGAATGTAATTTCAAATATCATCTTGGTTAGTCAGATGAGGAGTGATATTTTGACCATAAAAATGCAAATTAATGATTACAATATGATGAATGTTACTTTCCTCTAGTGAGAGAGATCCTATGATAATGAAAACTTTGAACACCTTTAAAAAAATCCAATGATATATCATTGATATATATCTGAAAATACTTTTTTAAATGTTGGTTGTAAATTTTCTTTTAACATACCTACATTACAGATGCTGCTTCAAGGCTATTTTTAAAAAAAAACTTAACTCTCTTTAAATATATTTATAAAATCAATTATGCATTAATATTTTACACTACTATATATTTTAATTTTATAAATGAGTGAATTTAGTGCCCACTATTAGCTCATTATTTAACTAAGAAAGGAATTTGTTGTTAACTGAAAGGATACCCTTTGATTTCTCTTGAAAGCCTTAAAAAACCAAGCAGGGTAAATTCTTACTGTTCATTCTATATGTTCCTGTCCTTGCAGCTGTTATTACTATATGATTATTCATATAGTATACAAACATGAATGGGCTGCTCACCAACATGGATTAGCCTAGCATGGCGAGTTTATTAACTGTTTACCTCTGAGTTCAAGATCAAGAAACACTATGGCCTTTCTTCTTAGTTTCCTGATAGCTCTTAATTGGAATATCAGTTGAGTTTTCTTGAAGGCAGAATGGATGTGTGTGAATGAATTTTTTCTTTTCTAATAGATATTTACAATCATGACAGACAAAAATAAATCATGGCCCTTATTTCCAAGAGGCTGTAAAGTCACCAGCCAAGGCAGCAGTTGGTAGCCAAAGGCAGAGGATGCTAAGAATCTCCTGATTGCAGACCCAGGCTGCCATTTGATGACAACCTTTTATTTAGGTACTTACAACTGCAGATCACTTTCAAGTGAAGAAAGATTGCAAGAATTGGAAAAAGAACTGTCTCATATTAATTGGACTTTATGAAGTTAGAAGAGTGAAGAGACAATTGATTTAAAAAATGGACATGTACTGTACTACAAAGGAACAAATATTGGAAGTACAAGTGGAGTAGGATTCATTATAAATAAAAAGTGGAACAACAACATTGTGGAGATTAATGGTATACTGGACAGAGTGGCAAGATTAGTTATTCAACTTAATAGCAGATAATAAATGCAGATATTTCAGCTTTATGCCCCAACAAGTTTTCATTGTGATGAAGAAATAGAGGATTTTATATGGATGTACAAAAAGTTTTTGACCAGACAAATAACATTTTAAAATTGGCATAGGAGACTTTAATGCTAGAATTGGTAAACAATTAAAATATGAAAATGCTATAAGTAAATTTAGTTATGGTGATAGAAATGAAAAAGGCATAGAATTATAGAGTTTCCAGAAAAAGAGAAACTTTATATTATCAATTCTTTTTTTAAGAAAAATGTTAAATGAAAATATTCAAATGAAAGTACAGCAGAATTGGATTAATATTTTAATAGAAAATATGTATTTCAAGATTGTAATGTTCTTAATAAATTCAACACAGGAAGTGATCATCAATTAGTAAGATGTAAGATATATGTTAATGTAAAACTAGAGAGAACAAAATTATTAAGAAAAACAATATTCACAGTTAATAAGCCTATATCTTCAGAAACATTCCAATAAATTTAAATTAGAATTTGCAAATCATTTTCAAATTTTAACAGATTTTAAACATGATTCAAATTGGAATGAATTCAATAGTATGATAACTGATACACTTTTAAAAACTACTTCTGAGAAAAGACAATTTATGAAGAAAAGAAGAAATATGAAAATATATAAAAATGATGCACTAAGAAGGATTGAATAACTTGAATTTTGTAAAGTGGTAAAAAAAAAAGAGTTAATAATGATATAAGAAAGTATAATTGTGAACTAGCAAGGAAAGCTATAAAAGGAGAATAAAAGTCTCAAGAGTGTAAAACAAAATCTTGATATTGGTAGATGGAACTATTACTAAAATGAGAGATGACATCACAAAATGTGTAAAGAGTTCCATTAAGAATTATATAGTAATAAAAAACAAATACCTCCTGCAACTATTATATCTTCTCAATTTCCCAGGATTTTAAATGAAGAAATGAGACATGCAATTAAATTTATGAAGAAGCGAAAAACTCCCGGTAATGATGGAATAATAATTGATATCTTAAAAGAAGCAGGTGAAGAAATAGAAAAAATTTTGGCAAAGTTATATACCAAATATCTAAATGATAAGATATATGAGATGATTGGAAGCATGCAGTATTAATATTAATATTTAAATAAGATGATAAAGAAGATATTACAAATTACAGACATATTAGTTTTTTATCAGTTCGATACAAAATTTTTACAAAAATAATTACAACTTGTCTACAGCAAACTTTGGATTTTAACCAACCAAAAGAACAAGCTGGTGGATCACATCCAAGTACTGAGAAAAGTTAGAAAGGACCAATGAATATGAATTGTCACTATGCTTTTGATTTGTAGATTATGAAAAGGCATTTGATTCTATAAGCATTTATTCAGTGATTAAAGCATTAAATCATCAAAGTATAGATCCAAGATACTGTCATATTCTGAAGAATATTTGTAAAAATACAACAACAATAATTGGATTATATAATGGTATTGGAATTATATTAACATTGAGAAGGGTGTATGACAGGGTGACTCCATATCTCCAAAACTTTTTACAGTTTTGCAAGAAGTATTTTGTGGATTAAAATGGGAAGCTTAAAGGAGTAAAAGTAAATGGAGATTATTTAAGTCATCTAGATTTTGCAGATGATGTAGTTGTTTTTGCAAATAATGCTTTAGAGCTTCAAGAAATGTTGCAAGAGTTATCAGATGAAAGTAAGTAAGTAGGATTAAAAGTAAATGTTAAAAAGACTAAAGTAATGTTCAATGCATTTTCTCAAAAGATGGAAATAAAGATTGATAATGAGGAAGAAGTTAGCAACTACAAATATCTTGGTCAAATTATTACTACAGATCGAAACATAATGGATGAAATTAATCACAGAATTAAAGTTGGTTGGAGTGTTTTTGTAGAAATAAGAAAATATGCCTATGTATTTGAAAAGGAAAATTTTTAATAAATGTTTTACCAATTCTTACTTATGGATCCAAGGCTTGGACACTTAACAAAAGACCAATACAGAGAATTCAGATCACTCAAAAAAGTATGAAGAGATGCATGCTAAGAGTAACAAGAAGAGATTGAAAATAAATATATGGATGACATCATTAAAAAAATTAAAAAACTGGAGTTGGGTTAGACATATTGCTAGATGAGATGCTAATAGATAAACAGTTGAAGTCTTAAACTGAATTGCATGAGACTGTAAAAGACCTAGAAAAAAACCATGTGAGATGGATGGAAGAAATAACGAAGCATGCTGGGATCATGTGGAGAAAAGAGGCTAGAGATTGGAGATGGGTTGAACTTGGAGAGACCTTTATCCTGCAGTGGATCAATAAGGTTGAAAATGATGGTGATGATAGTCAAATCCTCACATCATTCAAAATTTGCTATTATTTATCATATCTTAGTTAAATAATGATCTATTAAAGTATGCTTAAATACTCTCATCCATAGTAGATATGTTAATTCTTATCTTCATTGTCTACAGTTAAACTGCTACAAAATCATATAATGGAAATCTACAAATGGGCAAAAGCAAGCACTCTTGATCTTAATCTTAAAGGTTTTTCAAATTATTTTTTCTCACTAATTTTTTAAATTTATTCTCTTTCTATATTAAATTCAAATTATTTATTTTTATTATTATATGTCATCAAGTCAATATTGATTCTTCCTCATCATATAAATATTTCTCCTGAAAGATCTGTCACATTGTGTTTTCAGGCACTCAAAGGTATTTTCAATATTGTGATGATGAAGTTCATCCAACATACTGCTTGTTGATATTGTCTTCTTTTTTCCAGCATCAGACATTTTTCTAATTTAATTAAATCATGTAATAATGTGGACAAAATAAGACATCCTCAATCTGATTACTAAATGGAAAGTTCTGGTTTGATCCTGTCAATCTTTCAGCATCCCAATTTAAAAATATATTCAGTTTCCTACTTTCATATTTTTAGAGAATCACAGGGAGCAACAGAACTTGAATAATTGTAGGTTTTAAAATCTGTACCTTTTTCTTTACTACATTCAATTATTATCATTTAATAATATTTCATCATTATTTTGATAGTTTCCTGGAAAGCTTGCATTACATTAATCCTCAGTTATGAAAAATTCTAAATTTTTATCTAAAATCATTGTTATCTCATCAAAAAAGAAAATGTATAAACTGAACATGTTTCCTTTCTTTTTTTTATCTATTATTTTCTAACTATATTAGCATAAATACATATATATACTTAAGTTGAATTGTCACTGCAAGAAAAAAGGCTTCTCCATCATCCTTGCTTAAAAGAACAGTAACAAGAAACACATTACCCATTAATCTGATCAACTACCAGTCAATGAATCGTTTAAATTTTATTTCTTGTTTTATCTTCTAGCTAAAAATAACTAGATACCTAGATGGCTAGATAGGTTGGATATAGATAAGCTATTTTTTAAAAAAAGCCCTTAAGTGTGCTTGGAAAAATTCAGCTGACTTAAACTTCAGATTCAAACTTATCATCATACTCATTAAAGATGAAGTGTTAAAACTACACTCCAAAGCATTTATACATATATTGCTTTAATCAATTTTCAATGTACACAATCCCAAATTCTTATACTATTTTTGTGGAAATTTCAAACATTTTTAAATTTTGAATTGAAGCCAATTTTCTTGTATAGCAAAATCGTTTTACATGAAGGTAGCAACTAAACAATTCGGTGAAAATTATAAGTTGATAGATGTATTTCAGCAAAAAAAAAGTTGATAAAAACAAATATCAGTGACTTCCTCATGTTATATTATTAGACAGTAATGGTATCATTTTTCAATAACAGAAGCTACAACTAAAAGGCAAAAAAAATTAGACTTCCATTTCAATTTATTCATATTTTTTCATTTTATAAAGAATTTTTTTTTAAAAAAAAGAAATATTGATCTGTAATTCATTTAAATTTTAAATTGCCATTAATTTTATTGCAATAAAGAAAATTTAATTACAAAATAAGATTATTTTGTATATTTCAATAATATAAAAACTTTATTTTTATTTTCCTCAATCAGAAATCAAAGCAAAAATTTTTACTCATCAGGTTTTGAATCATAATTAATATATTTTAGATTTGACAAAAAAAAATATTATATTCAAAAATTAGTCTTATTGGTAATAGTTATGCATTCAACTTATGAATGAATTAAAAAAAAAAAACTTAATTTCTACAATCAGAATGTGACTGGACTTCTTAAAAGTTTTTTTATTATTATTAAAACAAGTACTTCATATTAATTAAGCAAGTGTCAAAATAATTATTAAAAAAATTATTTTTATATATAGTTTCACATAATAAATATAGCTAACTAATATCAAATTAAAGATTTATTACAAATGATTTCTCTACTAAAGTAGATTTCTCAGATGCAAAAATAACGCAAAACAATATCTTTATTATTTTTGCACAATTCAAAAAACATTCTATTTACCTTTAATATTAAAAGAAATTTTAAACAAATTAATAGCTTCAGATTTTTAAAACATTATTAAAAGAGATTTTCTTCTTTTCATTCTTCTCAAAGAACAAAATTTTATGCTGCTCAAATAAAACCTTATTTCTCTAATGAATATATAATACAAAATATTTATTCTTTACTTTTATGAACTTTCACTTTTTCATTTAAACTCAAACTGCTCTGGTTGATGCACAAAACAAGGAACAATACAAACAACTCCAGGAATGATATTCCTATCTTCTTCTTTTTTGTGTGTTATTATAATAAAATTATTTACAATAACATTCTTCCTTTATGTTATTTTCTTATTACTAAATATACTATTATTCCTCCATAAAATTTTATAAAAAAACAACTTAATAATTGCAAAATTAAATAATAAAATTATTCATTAATCATACATTATTTGATAGCTACCCAACACAAATATAATGGGTGCTTGGCAATAAGATATATTATTTCCATGCCACCACATAAATTCATTACAAAAATTGAATGCATTAGTTGCTGTCACAAAAATAACTAAACCAAATCTAAACTGTAATTTTAAAAAATTAAGAATCATTGTCATGGGGAAACAAAAATTAGTTGTTGTTTTTTGTTCTGGAAAGTTTATCTGACTTCATTTTTCAGTCAAGAAAGTGCATGAAAGATAATTTTAAATACCAGCTATGACATTTATAAAAATAAAGCATCACAAGATATTCTCCGCTTACATTTAACATATACAATTAGAAGCAGTTCTCTTATTTCTCTACTCTTGAAGTTATCCAGTGCAACTTTGAGCAATAAGTGATGATAATTTACATCCCCAGACTAGTTCTGGTTTAGTCATCAGTAAAGAATTCAGATCTAATGTATCTCATAGCTTTTATTTTTTTTATATACATTTAAGCTAATAGTGTGATATTCAAAACCACTCTCAGATTTCTAAATCCAAAACAATTTACTTTTAGTTTTATAGATCTGATATTAGAATGGCAATTTTTTATTTTAACTGTGGTTTTGTTAAGTGTGGTTCAGTGACTGCTCAAGTTTGTAATAGATGGCTCTGGAATAAAATTAAGAGAACCTCTCCTAAAAACCACTTTCAAATAAAAAACTTTGAGTTTGATTCTTCTTTTTTTAAGGGGAAAGAGGTATCTGGATAAAAAAAAAGTTAAAAATCACTAGAAAATTTTAAAACCCTAGAGAATATTTTTTACTTGATATGCTAACTGTGACTAATGGATGAGATGGAAAAGATAGTAGCTTATATGAATGGAATTTTAAAACTGATCATATTAATTTGTAAATAGATGCGAATTATAATGATCATTGTCATAAACTTATGTATAGTAAAAAATTAAATATGCACTATTTGGAGTTTTAGAAAAGAGGAAAAATTCTATTAAATAGCAAACTATAATATAAAGTTACTTTAGATCAGGAGTCCCCAACCCTATGCCCACAGATCACTTTCTGTGCCCGCTGCTATCCGAACACGATAAAAAATTATTTATCTGATACAAATAAATTTAATTTTTAAATTTTTTTATAAATTATTGTATTATATTGTAATCAAATTATAGGGCATACTATACTTTTATAGTGTAAAAATATAAACGTTAATTATGTTAAAATTTTATTTTTGAAATAAATATTTTTTTGTACATTATGTGTATTATTACCAATATCCAACTATAAATTTACATGTGATGTGATGTATTGTGGCTTCTCCTTAAACGAAGTGGTGCCCGCCACCTGGCCGGTATTATAGAATGTGCTCTTTAAGTACAAAAAGGTTGGGGACCCCTGATTTAGATTCTTTCATGGAAAAGTAGTTAAGATTCATAATGCTGGGTAAGGAGAGTTATTATAGTTTTTCCTTACTGTATTGTCTTCTAAATAATAATTGATATCATTATTGACTAATAATGGTTGAACATAGTGATGGAGCAATGAGGTTGAAAGCTAAAGATTTCTGAATCAAAACTCAACTTAGTTATTTCATGAACTTCAGGGTCATGTGATTTTTCAAGCAATAAACATTCAATTACTTATTGAATTAATGGGTTAGTGGTATGTGGACTACCTGAAAAAAAAAATCTTTAGTATATTTACAAGATGTGCTAGATATTGGGTTTCATAGGTAAATCAGTTAATTGCTGGAAAATCATGTGATATTTAAATGGCAAAACTGACATTGAGCTTTAAAATGATATACGCATAATTTGCTTTAAAAAAATTACATAAAATAATAGAATATCATTTGATTGTTTCAGCTTCTATAATATAAATAAGAGCAGATATCTACTCTACCACCATCTATTGTAAGCTTGAGTAATTAATGCAAGTTCACTGCTCGATGTGTAATTGCATTGGTTGCCAGTTTTGAATCCCAAGTTTTCATGAAACCACTAAACATAACACAAATCTCTTGCATCCATTGATTACTCTGGTTTGCACTGAGTGGTGCTATTGTATGCAGTGTTTAGCCTCTATGTAAAGTTTTCATTAACAAAGGCAAAAACCAGAACTCAATCTAAGTATGGAGATTAAATTGTGCTGCCATCTGGTAACCATTGATTACTCAAGTCTACAACAGATCATGATAAAGACGCTCTTGTATGCAATAGTAAGCTAAAGAATCAGTAATATTGGGTTTATGTCTCGTGTTAACATCAAAAGTTGACATTGTTAGTTTCCGATTACCAATCTCTCTTGGTCAAACAATTATATTTTCATTTCTATAACTTTCTTCAACAAAACTTTTCTAAGAATCACTTTTTGTATAATTCTTCATTGGAAACTCTTTACATCCAGAAAATTCTCAACAATTTTCTGAGACTGAAATTTCTTTCACTAAATGTTTTGTCATTGATCATAACTAGTAAACATGTATGTTCAGTATATCTAATTTGAATTTGGTATTTCAAATCCTGTTTACAGTTTAACAACATATTTTTACTCTGGCTATTCTAATTTAATTCCTTTTTGCAAAACAATATCACTACAGTTATTACTTATAAAATACATAAATATTAATTAATACAGCATTACATAATAAATAATCATGAGATTGATAAACTAATTATGATACTATCTATGTTACTGCACTGTCCTCTATTACCTGAATTAGCTTGTGTAAACATATATGATTATTTACATTCATACTATCCAGTTCTTTTTAAATTAGCCAATCTGACAAATGATCTTAATAAAGGCAAAGATCCAAATACATTTAAATGTAAACAAAGCTTCATTCAATATATTTGTATAAGTTAAATAAGGCAATAGAGGACAGTTTACTAATAAAACCAGCACTTTTAAGAGTATTTATCGACCCAATGATTATATATTATTTTTATAATTAGTATATATACACGATACTTGACTGTTTACTTACAAGAATATTAAAACAAGTAGAAATTAAATCTATTTGTCAAGTTAAATTAATATCCACACTGAATAAACTTTTGTTTACATTTGTCTTTAATTAAGATCATTTATCAGATTGGTTATCTTTATAAGAACCAGGAAATGTAAATATCGACAATCATTTTACACTTTTATAAACTAAAACTGACAATAGAGAGTAATGTACTAATATACCAATATGTATGTTATAATTGTTAATAGTGTGTAACCAGGTATATTGCTTAAATAACTATTTGCAATTTTTTTATTTGCTTTCATGGATAAGTATTATTATCACTTTAATATATATATTCACTATTACTACATATCAAGAATATATAAGATTTATTGGCAATATGATATAAAAGATAGGTCTAGTGTTCTTTTGATATAAGTTTTCCAATAACTTTATCATACTAAAGCTATGTTTTTCTTTTTACGATCAGATCTGACTATCCCATATCATCCTAGAATCTTTACCTTCAATTATAAATAACTAGTTGCCCATTTACTGACCAATACTGGATAGGTTATGAACCAGCTATCTGAAAAAAATATTCAAACTTCACTATAGATGTTAACTCCGGTCATAAACATGGGAGTTTAATTCGCTGACCATTAATCATGAGGATGCGCTTAAATGATGTGATTAATATACCAGCGTTGCTTCTTTGGAGAGTTAGATCAGAATACATTGATTTTTAATATAGTTATTCAGTTAAAATAAAAAAAAAATGGCTGTAAATAGGTAGATAGAAAAGTTCATATGGTAAATATTCGAACAGATATGCTGCAAAGCACATATATAAGCTTTTAATACAAATTTAGAGATTACAATTTTTCACTATTTACATTTTAATTAAAACAATTTTGTTTTATATATTACGTCTCTGACTTTATTTCCCAAATTATAGCTCATTATTTGATTAATAACTCTATCAAAAAAGCTCTAAATACTATTAATTTATGAAGCACACGTTGTTTTAATTAAGGCGTACACTAACGTAATGTACGTATCTCAAAAATTCTCCTTTTCAGGAGATCGACAAAGCTGGGGAAAAAATAGACAGCAAACTGAACCGCCCTCAACTGAAATTTTCATTTTATAGACATTCTCCATATTTCTAATCAATAAATTTTACGATCTAATTATTTAAACAGAGCAAGTATACTGCTAGTTTAATCTTATAACTGGCAGGTTAATTTTAATATACATACATCGCCATACATTCGCTCCCAAACGCATTTAAATAAAATGCAAACTGAGCTAGCATCTAATTTAAAGACATTTTAATACACGTAAATCATTACTCTGCGTTGGCTAAAGTTTTACTTAGAATGATTAGTATGACTCAGATAGCTTCTACTCACGTTTGGGTAGGACGTTTTCCGGTGGATTTGCTTATGCATTTTCCACCATGGATACACCAGTAATCTATTTGGTAATACTTGAGCTTTTCGTTGTTTATGGCTTTATGGGGAGCTCTTTTTACTGCAGCTTCGAAACGTCTGGAACTTCTTCTATAAAATTTAACAAAATTTTCTTGTTCATACTTAATTATGCTTTGTTCGACGTCTTCAAAATCTGAAAATTCCGCTCCAACCACTAAAGGGATGGCCATGCTCACTGCTAAAGCCGCCGGATCAAATATTATTTAGTATTTATATCTTGGGCGACATCTAGAGAAAAATTGAAGAAATAAAATAGTAAACAGATATTTAAACAATAAAGACGCGAACAATATTGATTTCTAAAAAAAAATAAGATAAATATATTTATCTTATATAAAAAGTAAAATCTTACTACTATTATGTATCAGCGTAAATATTTACAATTGTCAACATCACTATGTAAAACTTTAATAATAATAAAATTATTTACAGTATAACGTTAGACAGAAACTGAATGAGAATT
Source organism: Epiperipatus broadwayi (assembly GCA_028023455.1). Lineage (NCBI taxonomy): Eukaryota > Metazoa > Onychophora > Udeonychophora > Euonychophora > Peripatidae > Epiperipatus > Epiperipatus broadwayi. Next base: position 5,410,556 of record JAQFVV010006251.1, read on the forward strand.
TTTACTTTCTGATTTTTCTTTCTCTAGGAAAAAGATTATAAAAAAAAAAAAAGAAAAAAAAATATATATCATTATTTTTTTAAAAGAATAAATTAAATATTCCTCGTGTTTAAATTTTTCCAATATCGCATATATAAGTCAGTTGGCATGGATTTATGATGTTGAGAAGGCGAATTTTCCATAGTGGAGGCAAAGGAAGATCATTTGATAAAGGATATTATAAAAAAAAATTAAAAAAGATCATTCAACTCAAAAAAAAATTTTTTTAATTTTTTTTAAAGGGGGGGGGGGTGCATTAAGCATAAATACAGATTGAATAAATGCAAATAATTGAAACTAATTTATTTTACTATCTTATTGCAGAAGCTATAAAATCAACAATAGCAAGGCAGAGTGCTTGGTTTTTTGTTTGTTAAGGTAATTGATCTGTTTTCTCGAAAGAATCTACTGTAAGTCTAAATAATCAAAAGACACCAAATAGTAGCAGCACTACAATTTTTATATCCCTAGACTTTCTTTTCGTTTGCCTTTAACAATGAATAAATACTTAGAATTCTAAGCTGAAAATAATGCACTTACGTATTTGGCAGCCAACCACCCTTTATTCCATTATATTTCTCAACAATTTTTTTTAAAGAAAACCTAAGGTATTGGAACCCAAGTTAATTTGCACACATAATTATACAGATTTCATACTTGGTTTTATATCAACGGTGGACACTTTCTTGGTCTTTAAGTCATATACTTAAGTTTTAAATCCTAATTTCTTATTGATAAAAACAAAAATCAGAAATTGTTTTTAGAATGTGGATATTTTAGTGTCCATTGTTTACTTAGAGATTAAAAGATGGCTCTTAGAATAAGACAAAATGATATGAAGAAACTGAAGAAATCATGTTTATGTTGTTACTATTGTATTTATTGCTATTCTGTTACGTACCTCTTGAATAAAATTGTTTGGCTTGTTTTTTTTAAAATAAATTGTCCTAGTTTTTATAATCTGTCCTTTTATTTGTAACTACTCAATGCTTCCATATGTCCATATATAAATTGTATGCACATTGCTCTGATTACAGAAATACTTAATGATAAGTTTGAAATGGAGTATTTATTTTCCATCTGCTTTGAATCCAGTATCAGCTCTGCTTGGATCAGCATATGTAATACTTTTTATTTATTTGTTTTTCTTTTTTTAATAGATTACTCTTATTTCACTTTTAAATATAACTTTCATAAAATAAAAATGAGAATCATGGCTAAAATTTTGTTTTAAGTGGATATAGCAAGAACTTTTGAAAAAAAAATTAACTTTGATGACAGATTTAATAAATTGTTTGTTGGTAATTGTATTATATTATAATTTTATTTTTCTACAATTAGGCTAACAATAAATTCAACTGCCTCACACAAATTACTTGAGCCTTTACACTTCAGATATGATCTATGTGGAATCATCTAAAAAAAATTAGAAAAATTCTGAACTACCAGAAAAAAATATCGTATTTTCACTGGACTTTATTTAATTAAAAGTGTAATCAATATTAACAAACAAATTAAACTGATTTTGCAAACTCATAAAGCTTCCATAATTAATTAAAGGAATTTATTCTAGAAAACAATATATTTAAAAACAAATAATTAGAAATCAAATAGAAAACGTACGTATTCTTGCCTCCTAAACACTAATACATCACTGGAGTAGGTGGATGGTAGCTTTTTCACAGCTCATCCAATCAAATAGCATGCTTTAGTATATGAAACTAATGTCTCCAAAATAAAAAGCAGAATTCATATTAATGAACTAACCAGGACAGCAAATTATGACAATGCTCAATTAAACTGTGAATATGAACTTGGTGGTATTATGAAATGATAGTTATGTCAAAATTATAGAAGTGAAGATCCTAGGATTTTAAAACTAAAAAATTATTACATGGTGTTGGCAACCATTGAACACCTCAACTTCCAGTAATGGCCTGTGCAGAGGGATCTTCCTTTTCATTTAGCAAAAACAATGAAATTATTTCAACATAACTTTGAGAATATATCAAAATCAAAAAAGGAGATTCTCTACAAATTAAAATGTTCAGAATATAATTATATTTCAGGAAACTCATCACTCTTCTAATAATACATATCTTAAAATTTCTGGATTTCAATTGATTTTTTTTTAAATGGATTCTAAACATGGTATGGCTATTTTAAATCACTTTGTAAAGCAAACAACTTCTATTGTAAATAGTTCAAATCATATTGCAATCACTATTTGGATAGATAATTTTTATATATGCAATATTTACAAATCAGTAATACAAAGGTCTTATCCTCCTCTTTCAGATTTTTTTCCTACACTTTCTGTATTTATAAGAGTTTCAAATATTATAGTAATCTTTGTGGATATGTAAATGAGGGTTAATTAGGTTGTCAATTTTTAGAATGGTTGGATTTAAACAATATGGATTTATTTCATGATGTTAATCAAGAAAAAACACTTTATTCAGAAAGATGGGCTACAAAAGCTATTCCTGATTTATATTATGTTTTAATAAAAAAGAAAGGTTTGCTATTATCTGCTGAACTTTCTTATAGCCAACATAAACAAACTTTACTCATGGAATAATGTCTGAAAAGAAAGTGAAGAGAGGACATAGAGAAATAAAACTTTATAAGATCTAATCATAAGGCTTGGCCACTGTTTATGAATGTAAATATATATCTAAAAGAACAAGTATTATTACTGCTAATGAGGTTGCCAATCTTATACATCAAATTTCTAAAGTGAGATTGATAGAATAAGCAAAAAAACACCATTAGAGCAGAATTGCAAGACATTTTTTATCAACAATGTTCCTGTAATATCAATCTGATAAAATCATAATTGCTGAAACTGAACTTCCTCTGGATTGTTTTAAATCAGAAAAAGGCTCAAGTTCCAGAGTTTCTAAAAAATTGAGGATGTAAATCCTAAGTATAGTTTGTAAAACTATTCAGTAATATTATTCATACAGAAACTATTCCAAATGTTTGAGATAATAACAAACTATAGAAGACTTAAAACTAAATAAGCCAAAAATAATTATAAAAAATATCATCTGATATTCATTTTATGCATTCCCTACAAGTTTTTGGAAAAATCATATTAACAAGAATTTTTCCAATAGTTGAGAGCCATCTGTTTATAGAGCAGACCAACTTTAAACCAAGAAAAAGCTGCTAAGAACAACTTCTACATTTGACACTTTATATAAAAAAGACCTTCAAAATATATTAAAACCTGATATGACCTGATTTAAGCTTGGTTTATTATTATGTTTGAAAAAATAGTATTCTTTTATGTTTCTAAAATTCTTAAATGTAAAAAAAAAATCATTAATATATTTGATATAATACTCTTTAATAGAAAAACCCAAGTGATACTAAATGATAATCATAGTATATATAAAAATTTAGAGATCAGTCTTCCACAAGATTCAGTTTTCTCATCTACTTTATTTAAAATATTCATCACTGATCTTTCAGAAATAGAATGCAGGAAATTATTTTATGCTGCTAATCTTTAGCTTCCCACAAAAAAAAATTTATTCCAGAAATAGAAAAATCTGTCAAACATAGGGGAAATATTTTCAAAGATTGGAATTTCATTGCTAATCCAATGAAGATTATATTTTCAATTTTTCATTTAAACAGGGAATCAACTCAAAATCTGAATATAATTTTTTGTAATAGCTTACCGAAACACCATAACTTTAGACAGTGATGTAACTTACTTTCCTCACTTATCTAACATTAGATCAAATTTAATTTCCTGGAATAACCATCAAAAGTTAACACTACTTAAGGTTGTAAATACTTTATAGAGTAGCATATTCTGCTAAAGAATATTATGTGCCCTTGTTAGGAGAAAAAGTTTTAATATTAAACTTTTGAATACCCAATTAAATATTATCATGAGAAATATTCCAATTCTTCTCCTTTATAATGGCTTTTTGTTCTTTTATATATTCCTCAACAAGATATGAAAAGAAAAGTGTCATAGAAATTCATAAAAAACTGTTAATCAGATAGATTTTGTTAATAACTTAAATTAATACATTGTACAGGCTTAACCTGCATTTATATATGTAATATAAGTGGGGTTTGAACTCAGACTTTCACATGACCCACCACTCTCAGTGCCATCTCATATTGCTGACCCACCTGACCACACATATGTTGAAAAGATAAATAATCACCAATATACATATTTCATGCTAAACCAATACTAAGACTAAATTATGATCTTTTTTGATGTTCAATCAAGAATCTACAATTGAAGAATTGTGATGTAAAAAATGGAATTCTTATAAGGTCTTGGCCCAATAATAAATTCATTTGGATTTAATCTTCATATACACAAATGGATTCTCATCAACAAATTCAGAATAACTCAAATCTGTAGCACTTATCTACTCTATAAATAAAATTTAACAGTTACTGATTTAAGCAAATATGGAAAAACATAAAAGATAAAACACATTGTTAATGTCTATCAAATATATGGTCATAGTGAATGAGTTGAAGAACTTAATAAAGTCACTAATAAATGTATCTTCTGGTTGGAATCTCTACAGGTTATTTAATGATATTTTATTAATAGTTAAGCTGCCTAAAAATTCATATCTAAATAAAATAAATATATTATTAAATAAAAATCAAGTTAGTCTGTTGATCAGGAGTACACATGAAGATTCATATGAAACATGAGATTGAATGTGACAAAATTAAATTCTAGAGTCAGTTATTCTTCTATTGTTTTAAATGCCATACAGAATCATTGAGTAACTTAAACTTAATTATTTGTAACACTGAGAGATTATCAATTTGGTGGTAAAGGAAGAATAAGAGCTGGAAGATCTGATTCCAAGATGTGAAAACAGATCAGCTCTCATATAAAGGTCATATACATTGATCTTAATTATGACTTTTTTAAGACTTTGAGCCATGGATGGTTTTGACTCTTATTTGTAATTTATTGTATTGGTTTCAACACCACTATGCATACATTTCTCTTAGAAATAAATCAAATAACCAACAAGTAAAACCATTAGCATATTTAATAACACATAAACAAAATAATAACTCAACAATTAAAACAATAGTTTGCATCCTTTGTTAATAGTGCCAAATTTACAAAAACTTATTGCTAAGTTAGATGTTGAGTGCTCACTAAGTACCCAACAAATTATAAAATGAAATCTCAAATTTTTTTATCATTGTTAAAATATAACTCTATGGGACTCTCTTAATTATTTTATTAGAAAGAGTTCACATTTATCTTTATAATAATTTTATTATCAAGTATAATTACATTATGGTTTATTACACTTCATTGTATCACATAAACATGAATGTGCATGATATTAGTTCATATATATATATATGAGATTTCTAGACAGGATTTAAATAATAACTTAAATATCTTTCATATTATATGTGTTGTCTGCAATGAAACAACTTTATTACCAACAGTAATATTATAACTTCTTATTATATCATACACTCAATAAAGAGGCAAAGATAAGATATGTGTGTAAAATACATTAATATAAATCGTAATATCTAAAGTATAATCAGGCAGGTGTAATTCAAATTCTTATCATCAATAATTCATAACAATGATATGTCTATCTGTCTTGAGTACATGCATAAATATATATATGGCCATAAAATATCATTATGCTACTACACATTAATAAGTAGCAAACTAATCATCCTATGCCAGGATTTCCATTGCAATGTATGGAATATCAAAATATAAATAAAAGATGGACATGAATATAATTATCTTGAAAAAAGTTGGAATGCACATATGTAAGTATGCATGCTATTGCCAATATAAATACTCAGGATAGAACAATGTACACATAATAAAACACTTATTGAAGACTTTAATATTTTCACACGTTGTTCATACTGATTATATATAAAAAATATATATTGGATACACGCACCCATCTCGAGTTCAACATCATAAACCAACATTAAATAAATCCATGCATTTAAATTAATTAAATTGCAATATCATTTTCTAACAAGATTCTATAAAGTTACATTTAGCATACACTCATTTAACAGGCATAAAATGAGATTTAAAAAATTATTTGTTGGTACATAATTTTTTAACTCTGATAATTCGTTTATTTAAATTATAAGGAATTTATTTTTTTTTGTCAACAATAAATAAACCTATGTTAAATTTTTATTATTATTATCAAAACAAAATTAAAATAGTATTTAAACTCCAAATATTTAAATAATTCCTGACAAAACAACTTAAAATACATAAATGACAATAAATGTTTATATAATGTTTCTCTACTAAAAGTTTATGCTTAAATTTCAAATTGTTTATATACGAAATTTTCCAGTAACTTACGCACAAATAGGTAGGTATTTAATATAGTGTTTAATTTGCATTTAAATAAGCTCGTGATAATTAATATTCCTGAATTATTTGTTTTAGAGCTCTAGTACTTGTATCCCATTTGTTAACTGCAAATCCTTTATTCATTTATTGAATTATGTGAATTATTACTTTTATAAATAATTCCTTAATTTATTTGTTAAGTTGCTGTAAAGAGTGAGAAATCGCGATATTTTACTCCTAAATCATTCTGAAGATCTTCCTATTATAAAGTTGGTTCACATATCCAGGCAGGTATCTCGTCTATTTTATCTTGCCAGCACAATAAAATCCACGTAAAACCGTTCAGTTATAGCCATTTTCTTAAACTGCCGACAATCCAATTTTTTTACGAATCTTTTAGAACAGGCAGACGATAAATTTCCAGATCGCGGTTTTTCTTTTCTAATTTTTGTTTTTTAAAATAAGGAGAATGTGTGTATATGAATAAGAATCTTTTATCAAGTGCTTTATAAGTTTAAAACATTAATTAAACATTATTATTGTTGTTGTTGTCTTTTTAACACAATATTAAACATTACCTTCACAATATTTTAAAAATTATCTAAAATATATTTTTATTATTAACGTATAAATAATGTATATTATACACCTACATACACATATATATTTACACAATGTAACACATATCTATCTATCTGTTAGTGTTATGAGTTAATTACTTTCTAAATATGTTTTTTTTTTTTTTGTTATTATATTTAAATGGTTTTATCTTTCTCTAGCTTTGCTTAGTATATCTTCAAAGATTACTCCCCCCCCCCCCCGTTTGCTATTAAATAATGGATGTTAATAATTATGTGAAATGATTATATCATTTATATAAATGGTATAAATTTTAACTTTTATTTATTATATGTAAATACATGAAAGCAGGCCATACCTAAGTAATACTAAACAATACCAAGAATCTCAATCTATTTGTTGTCAAGGCAATCTTTTTATTGTGATAAAGGTTGAAACCTACCTTTACTTATGGTTTAATATGTTTACATGGGCAGTAAAGAGATATATTTCATATTAAGCAAGCACAAATTGTTGGACAAATCATAGATGAATAACACTCCAAGAGTAAAATAATAGTTGCATTAAAAAATTGATATTATTCCAATAATATTCACAAGAAAATTGATATTTGTTTTTTAAAAGATTCTACTATATGTATGAAATTTCAACAGTCTAAAATTGCTAATTTGAATCTTCGGAACTTTTTTATTATTGAAAATTCTCTTTAAGAATATGTTAAAGAGACAAGTAAATTTATTTTTGGGTTGACTAAAAAGAAGAATCGTGACTGATTTTAAATCAATTTAATTAAAAAGCACATGGCATTTTCTACTTGGAGAAATAAAAGATTAAATGTGTAACTTCATAATGAATATAAAGATCTAAAGGCAAAAGTTCAATGGCTTACAAAAATGCATAGTTCAATGGCTTACAAAATGCATAAAAATGATTGATGGATTAAAACTGCAAAGAAGATACAGACATTTTCTGATTGTGGTCATTCTAAATCTTTTTTGATGCATTAAAAACATCATATGGACCTAAACAGTATTACAATTCTATTTAATCCAGCAATGGCACTTTTTTATATGATGACAATAATATTTTGAACAGGTAAAAATATTTTGATTATTTTTGAATAATATAAGAATTGAGATGACAACTTTTAACAATATATCTATTTTATCTAATTTACATTTAGATAAAGATATCCAGCTTAGTGAAATCAAAATAGATCTCAATGACTTCCTATGATTTTACATATTTTTTCACTAAATATCAGAGAACAAGTCTCACAGAAAATATATAAAATTTTGTAAAAAAATAAAGACTGTCACTAAATCTACCATCAATTCAAATTTAATCCCCACTCTCTTAGGCATGTCTTAAATTAAAATCACTTTTTTGGTTATTCAACAAGAATTCTTTTAATCACCTGAAGAATTGTAGCATGGAAATGGACTTCTTATGACATTCAAAACATTTTTTTTTACATACAATAATAAAGTCATCTGATTTGATTTTCCAAGATATTAATAAAGCTTTATTAACAGATTTATATCATTCATAATTAAAAATTTTATCTGCTTCAGAAATGGAATTCAGCAGTCTCTGATTTAAATAATTGTGGTTAACTATAAACTATGTACTATTTATTTAAGGAGTGCCAAGTCTATGAATAAAGTGTAGAATGCAAGTTATTAGTAAATCCATCTTTTGGTTAGAGTCTTTTCAAATTCCTTTATAACATTTGTTATTAAAACTTATTAGTAGTGAAAAAAATCCTCAGTTAAATAAATAAATTAGTAAAGCTTATTGAAAATGGTAATATTAAATATTAGTAAATTAGATGATGTTGTTTTTTTAAAAAGTATAGATATTAATTAAATATACAATTGTTCAAAAATCACTTTAGTTTCTATTTTAAACCAATAAAACATCACATGACTCCACCTTATACAATATATAATAAAACTAAAGCATTTAAATCCAATCTCTAGCTGGCTTTTGTTTTTTATTAATGAATTCAAAGAACTGAGTTAAGACTTGGAATTAGATCTATATAATTATTCAGGCATATTGTTTTAAGTTCAAAACCTTAAATATATATCTTACCTTGAATAGAAAAATGTATTTTAAAGGTAAATGCATAATTGTGTGTAAATTGATTCTCAAACTTTAATGATAAAACAAAAATCAATAACCAATCTATACATTTAAATACATTACTACTGACAAACACTGATTATTCAAGTTTAATATTGATGTCACTAGAATATAGAGCTGTTCTAATTTTATCATATTTTTATTTAGTAACAAGGCAAGATTTGAGTTTTTTAAAAAAATAAAATTGCTTCATGAATAATTTGAAAATCAGTGTTAAATGAATATGCAAATGAACTGTTTTAGCTAAGACTATCAAAGATGAAAATAGATGTTTAAAGAACAGATTATAATGTAGAAGAAGAATAACTATATATTGGATTGTATGCAACAAAAATAAAATAATTTTATGTCATTAATTTGTCTAATATAAAAAATATGAAGATGGGACTGAGTGGATACTGTGCAACTCAGTGCTTAACTGACTGGGGTCTTTGTTGACATTTATCTAGGTCTGATTGATACACTTTTAAAGATATCTTTAAAGTGAGTATTATTATAAATTAATATCATGTAATTCTTTGTTATAATCTTGAGAAAAAAAACTTTTAATAAATAATATAGAATTATCCAAATTAAAATTAAAAAAAAAAGATTCACTAAAAAATGGTCTGGATTTGTAACTATCAAATTTCAAAAAATCTTTTTAATGTTATTCTAATTATGAGTTAGTATTATAAATGTAAACATAGTTAAAGAAGACGACACAGATGTATTTTTGTCCTAAATTAGTGTAATAATAAGCTTTATAGCATGGTATAAATCCATCTTTTTCTTATAGTTCTGACTTGTGTTTGAGAATTGAGAGGTCCATGTGATGTCATTATTCCATCTTATTGGCTGTCACGTTAGCATGTTTAAGGCGTATCCATTGAATGCTTTAGCTTTCACGTTATTACAATATTATCTGTTTACGCTTAATAAATTTTATAAATATTCAAAGGAAAAACTTATTTCCAAAGTTTTTTAGTAAAATAATAAAATCATTTTTTTAATAAAAGAAAATGTTACTTAGTTAAAAAACATTAAATAACATCAATATTACTTCATAATTTTTTATTCATATAAATAATGATACAATAAAAGACAAATGACCCCAACATGCATTTCATGCTGAACCAGCACTCATCAGTTGGTCCAGATCAGTATCTCTCATATACATCTTTATTATATGAAAAAATTTTATTTATATTAAATAATTACATTTGAATTACAAGTGTTAAATGAACTCAACCCACATCTTTAACATTATCCACTTTAGACAAATATAGTAATACTTCTTGGGGGTGATTTGGTTTTTATTGTATCTTTATTTATATGAATTTAAAAGAATATGTGGTAATATTGAGAATATTTCATATATTTATGAAGATATTACATGTGGGAAAGAAATGTGAATAACTCCATGTCTTAGTATGTTTAATTTTAAAAAATCAGATATATGAATCTTTAATTGAGTTTTAAAGTTTATATCTGTGCTAGAGACACTCTCTAGTTTAGTAAATGATTAATAATCATCATTATTAACCATTATCAATCCACCACAGAATGAAGATCTCTCCAAGTTCAATCCATCTTCTCTGATCTTTAACTTCTTTTCTCCACATCATCCCTGCACACTTTCTTATTTCATCCATCCATCTCACATATGGTCTTTTCTAGGTCTTTTACAATCTCTTGGAATCCAGTTTAAGATTTCAATTGTCCATCTATCATCATCTCTTCTAGTAATATGTCCAGCCCAACTCCATTTTAGTCTTTTAATTTTTTCAATGAGGTCAGTAACACCTGTTTGTTCTCTTACCCATATATTGCATTTTTGATCTCTTCTTGTTACTCCCAACATGCACCTCTCCATACTTCTTTGAGTGGTCTGAAGTCTCTGTATTGCTCTTCTATTAAGTGTCCAAGTCTCAGATCCATAAGTAAGAACTGGTAAAACACATTTATTAAAAACCTTCCTTTTCAAACACATAGGCATATTTCCTTTTAGTATCAAGTTATTTCTACCAAAAGCACTCCAACCAAGTTTAATTCTATGATTAATTTCATCCATTATGTTTCCATCTGTATTAATAATCTGACCAAGGTATTTGTAACTGTTAACTTCTTCTAACTCATCATAATCAATCTTTATTTTCATATTTTGAGAAAATCCATTAAACATTACTTTAGTCTTTTTAACATTTATCTTTAGTCCTACTACTTTCATCTGATAACTCCTGCAACATTTCCTGCAGCTCTAAAGCATTATTTGCAAAAACAACTACATCATCTGCAAAATCTAAATGACTTAAATAATCTCCATTTACTTTCACTCCTTTAGCTTCCCATTTTAATCCACAAAATACTTCTTGCAGCACTGCTGTAAAAAGTTTTGGAGATATGGAGTCATCCTGTCTTACACCCTTCTCAATGTTGACTTCCCTAGTATCATTATGTAATCTAATTGTTGCTGTTGCATTTTTATAAATATTCTTTAAAATATGACAATATCCTGGATCTATACCTTGATGATCCAATGCTTTAATCACTGAAGAAATGTTTATAGAATCAAATGCCTTTTCATAATCTACAAATCCAAAGCATAATGGCAACTCATATTCATTTGTCCTTTCTATAACTTCTCTCAATACCTGGATATGATCTACTGTACTAAAACCACTTTTAAATCCAGCTTGTTCTCTTGGTTGGTGGAAATCCAATGTTCTCTGTAGACAAGTTGTAATTATCTTGGTAAAAAATTTGTATAAAACTGATAAAAGGCTGATAGGTCTGTAATTTCTAATATCTTCTTTATCACCTTTTTTAAATATTAATATTAATACTGCATTCTTCCAATCACCTGGTACATCTTTATCATTTAGACATTTGGTATATAACTTTGCTTAAAAATTTTTTATTTCTTCACCTGCTTCTTTTAATATATCAATTATAATTCCATCATTACCTGGAGCCTTTCCTTTCTTTGTAAATTTAATTGCATGTCTCACTTCTTCATTTAAAATTCTGAGCAATTTGGAAGATATAATAGATATAGGAGGTACTTGTTCTTTATTACTATATAATTCTTGATAGAAGTCTTCTACCCATTTCATGATGTCATCTCTCTTTTTAGTAATATTTCCATCTTTTTTTCTTATTGCAGATATAAATTTCCTACCAATACCAAAATGTTGTTTTACACTTTTGATACTTTTATTCTCTTCTACAGCTTTCCTTGCTAGTTCACAGTTATATTTTCTTATATCATTTTCAACTCTTTTCCACACCATTTTACAAAATTTGAGGTATTCAATCCTTTTTAATGCATCATTTTTATATATCTTTATATTCCTTCTTTTCTTCATAAATTCTCTAGTCTCAGTAGAAATTTTATTGGACAATTGCTGCTTTTTTCTATCAGCTATCTTTGTTGCAGTTTTTAAAAGTGTATCAGTTATTTTCATATTAATTTCATTCAAATCTGAATCATGTTCAAAATCTACTAATACTTGAAACCGATTTGTAAGTTCTAATTTAAATTCATTAGAATGTTTCTGAAGATTAGGAATATCAACTGTAAATATTGTTTTTCTTAATAATTTTTGTCTCTCTAGTTTTGCATTAACATGTATCTTACATCTTACTAATCGATGATCACTTCCTGTGTTAAATTTATTAAGAACATTACAATCTTGAAATATGTATTTTCTGTTAGTCAAAATATAATCCAATTCTGTTGTATCTTCATTTGGATGCTTCCATGTCCATTTCCTTTTAACACTTTTCTCAAAAAAAGTATTCATAATATAAAGTTTTTCTTTTTCTGCAAATTCCACAAGTCTATGTCCTCTCTCATTTCTATTACCATAACCAAAATTACCTACAGCACTTTCATCTTTCACTTGTTTACCAATTCTAGCATTAAAGTCTCCCATAACAATTTTAAAATGTTGTTTACTCTGATCAAAAGCCTTTTGTACAACCATATAAAAATGTTGTACTACTTCATCACTATGAGAACTTGTTGTGACATAAACTTGAATTAAACTTGAATTATCTGCATTTGGTATCTACTATTAAGTTGTATAACTAATCTTGCCACTCTGCCCAATACACCATCAATCTTCACAATGTTGTTCTTTCACTTTTTATTTATAATGAATCCTACTCCACTTATATTTCCAATATTTGTGTCTTTACAGTAGAGTTCATGTTCACTTTTTAAATCAATTGTCTCTTCACCTTTTCTTCTAACTTCACAAAGTCCAATAATGTCTCATTTAATATAAGACAGTTCTTCCTCTAATTCTTGCAATCTTCCTTCATTTGAAAGTGATCTGCAGTTTTAATTACCTAAATAAAAAGTCATCATCAAATGGTAGCCTGGGTCCACAATAGGGAATGCTTAGTTCCCTCTGCCTTAAGCCACCGACCATTGGTGACTTTACAGCCTCCTGAGAATAAAGGCCATTATTTATTTTTGTTTGTCATGATTTTATATATCTATTGAAAAAATATTTATCATTTACACATACATTCATTCTACCTTATCAGGCAACTGAGTAGAAAGACCATGGTATTTTTTGATCTTAAAGTCAGAGGTAAAAAGCCAATAAACTCACCATGCTGGCTAATGCATGTTGATCAGCAGCCTATCCATGTTTGTATACTATATGAATAATCACATAATAATAACAGCTGCAATGACAAGAATGTATGAAGTGGACATTAGGAATTTTCCCTGCTTGGTTTCTTTAAGGCTTCCAAGAGGAGTCAAAGGGTCTCCTTTCCATTAATAGCAAACTCCTTTCTGCAGCCAATGATTAATAATAGTCATTATTATATTTATCTATAGTGGATGGTGTCAAAGATGTGGGTTGAATTAATTTTTCACTTGTAATTCAAAATGTAATTATTAAAATCATATTTTTGTGAAGATTAGATTTAAAAAATATCATTGTGGGAGGGTGTAATAATATCAAACCTAATAACACCCACAAAAAAATAAAAATATAACATAACCCACCATATACAAGGCTTTACAGAAGCAAATTCTATTTATTGAACTCCACTGTTATCATTTATTATAATCTTGAGCAATCAATAGATATTAGGTGATAGTGTTTATTTAATATCCAATACTACTTATTTATATCTCCAGATTAATTCCAATCATATGTCCTTTACTAATGGGAAGCTTGAATCTGATAGCTTGATAATAGTAAGAATAAAACATAACTACTGGTTAGAAAGTACATTAGGTTAAAAGATCAAGGTGCACTAGATCCAGGTCATAGCTTCCAATTGTTAAAGGTCACTTGCCAAAAATTAGTCTGTAAATATAGACAGATCAGCAATTTACATAGATTTATAAGCACTACTATCTAATACTTATTAATTACAGTACACAAACTTATAATAGAAAGAAGCTCTGAAGTAAAATAAACAGGCAAAAATCTCCATACAATAATGCCACTCAGTGCCAGCTAGAGTAATCAATGGATGCCAGAAGGATTCTGGCACTAAGTGGCACTACTGCATGGAGAGTTTTGCCTGTTTTAATAACAGTTACACGCAAGCATAAGAAATGGTGCTCATGTGATGTTTAATGGTTTAAAATAAATAAAGTTTGCTTCTGTATGACATATACATTTAATACAAGTAGTTCTTTACTTAAGAAAGGGAAGCACGTGCAATTTCTTATTTAAGTCAAATATATATGTAAGTTGGATTTCCATTCAAATGCATATTTATGCTTAACCATGGTGTAGAATATGAAAATATTTTTTAAAGAATGAAAATAAGCATTACAGTAAATGAGACATGTGAGTATTATTAAATAATTTATGAAGTAGAGAACTTATTGTACTATCACAAATAATTGCACTTTCAATACCACTCTTGCAAGTGTGAATTTTTTCAAAATAACAATGAATTATAAATGTATGCTATTATAGAATTTTTTTTAATATATAATACTGGCTTTAAACTGATTGATTTAAAATTTAATGTAAAACAGTTTTTGCAAAGAAATATATTTGAAATGACTCAATTTGCTTAATATTTATGTTTAGTTTTATAAAAAAAACTAATATAAAATTAAAAAAAAGAAATATTGATATATGTATTTTAAAATAAAGTTATGTAATTTAGTCATTAATGGGAACTAATGTCAGCATTTGTATAGTAAATTCCTCAAGTCATGTGATTTTCGAGCACCTAGTGTCAAATCGATCATTTTGTATTCAGTTAATCCAAATCATTTTTTTTAATTATATTATTCAGCTGATAACTGAATAATGTTTGGCTTTGAGCTCATAGATTTAATTGTCATTTATAAACTAATATGGTGATTCTGTTTTTGTTTTTTTTAAATGAGAAAATAAACAAGTTAAAGAAGTTTTATATTACAATATTAAAATAACTATCTAACTCTATATATGAAGTATCAATATGTACTCATAAATACCACGGCAATCTCAAAATCTGTTTATCTAACATTTTGTGAAGTTGGGTTTTAATTTCTTTTCCAACAAACTGAACAATTTCATACACACCAAAATGAAATGTTTGTTTTTCAAAATTTTGTTTAAAAAGAAATAAATTTTCAAAATATTGCAATGCATCATAGAATCCGTATGCGTTTGGTATTGTGGTATGGCATGGATATATATACTGTACTATGATCAAATCAAATGACAGTCTTTTTTCAATTTTAAGCAAAATAAACCTTAGTCATTGATTTTATTTCACATTGAATGAAATATGAATTTTAATGCTATATGAAGTTTTTTACAGTGGGGAGGGGGGGGTCCAGGAAAATATTGTGCTAAAAAAACAAAAAAAAAATAACATTAATTAAACTAAAAAAATTACTTTTTAAAAAAAAAATAAAAAATGTATATAAAATTAAATAAATATCTCATTAAATAGATGCTTTGAACTTCATTCTTTTTTCTTAGGATTAATTATTTTTATTTTGGTGATCATCAGAAACAATGAACCATATCCATCAAAACTATTCTGATTAGTAATTAGTGTTGTTAGGTATTGGCACGGTGATGGTGGAGATTCCCTTGAAATTATTGTAAGCCTTATACTGTCATAATTGTAGTATATAATTTTATAGAGAGTGTGAAAAATTTTGAGATTACAGATCCAGGTTTGTAATTGATTATAACTTTTT
Organism: Epiperipatus broadwayi; assembly: GCA_028023455.1. Taxonomy (NCBI): domain Eukaryota; kingdom Metazoa; phylum Onychophora; class Udeonychophora; order Euonychophora; family Peripatidae; genus Epiperipatus; species Epiperipatus broadwayi. Next base: position 5,426,857 of record JAQFVV010006251.1, read on the forward strand.
ATATAGCTACCTACAACTGTAAATCACTTTCAGTTGAAAGATGACTGCATGAAATAGAAGAATTGTCTAATATTAAATGGGAAATTCTTGGATTCTGTGAAATTAGAAAAAAGAGGTGAAAAGGCAATTGATTTGAAAATGGATATATGTTTTCTTTACAAAGGCAGAAATATTTAAAGCATAAGTAAAATGGGATTCATTATAAATAAAAAATGAAAGAAGGAAACATTTTTTGAGCGTTGTTAGCCGAGAAGTCATTGCAGCTGCCTTGCAAGCAAGTAGTTGGTTGCAGACAGTTGTGGGTTCGCATCCCAGCCGATGCTATGACATATGAAAAAGAAGGAAACATTGGTAAAGATTGATGGGATATTAGATAGAGTGTCAAAATTAATTACTCAACTTAAATGGAAAACATCAATGCAAATAATTCAGATTTATGCCATAACAAGTTCTTGTTGTGATAAAGAAATAAAGCCATGTTGTTTTTTTACCACCCTAAATATATTATCTGTTAAAATTGTCATAAAAAAATTTAATATTAGAATTGAAAAAATATTGAAAGATAAAAGTGTCTTGGGTAAATTTGTTCATGTGACAGAAATGATAGGACATAGACTTGTGGAATTTAAAGAAAAAACAAACTTTGAGAAAAATCTAAATGGAAATGTACATTGAAGCATCCAAATATGGTATTAGCAGAATTGAGATATATTTTGACTAATAAAAATACATATTTAAAAATGTAATGTTTTAATAGATTCAACACAGGAAGTAATCATCAGTTAATGAGATGTAAGATTTATGTTAATGTAAAATTAAAGAGATATAAAAAATACATATGGTTTTATTGCTTGAGATTTTATAAGAAGTTTGATTGCCAGACTTGAAAGCATCAGAATTGATCCTGGAACCTCCCGATCTCAAATTGGAAGCTCTACCAACTGTGCCAAACCACACAGAGCATTAGAGAGATGAAAATTATTAAGGAAGTATTAATAGTTAATATTGCTAACCTCCAGAACTCCAATGAATTGAAATTAAAAATTACTAATCATATTTAAAATATTAACATACTTTGAAGATGGGTTCAAATTTGACTAACTTCAATGAGAAGATTGTTGACACTTTATTAAGAACTGTGATAAAGATAGCCAAAAAAAGTAGTAATTCATTAGTAAATTTTTAACTGAGAGAAGACAACGCATGAAGAAAAAAAAATTTGAAAATATTTTATGGTGATCCATTAAAAAAAATTGAATACCTGCAATTCTATAATATGATATAAAAGTGAGTTGTTAATGACAAAAAAAATATAACTGAACTGGCAAGAAAAACTATGGAAGAGAATAAAATGTTTAAAGCAAAATCTTAATATTATAAGAAAAATGCTTTAGCAATAAAAAGTAAAAGATGGAGCTACTATTACTACTACAAAAAGAGAATGACATTATGAAATATATGAAAGAGAACTTTGAAGAATTAAATAGTAATAAAAAACAGGAATACCAAAACTAACTTCTACAATTACTATATTTTTTGAATTGCTAAATATTTTAATTAAAAATTTGAGATATGCAATTAAATTTATGAAAAAGGGAATAGTTCCAGAAAATGATAGAGTTATTATTAAAATCTTAAACTAACATGATTGAAAGAATGCAGTAAATATATTGATATTCAAAATAAATACTAAAGATATTAGAAGTTATAGACTTATCATTACTATATGAAATCTTTATCAAGATAATTACAACTTGTCTATATTGAAATTTGAACCCAACTAGTCAAAAGAACAAATTAGTTTAGCATAGTGGATCACTTCCATGTATTGAGAAAAGCTATAGAAAAGATCACTGAATGTGAGTTGCCATTATGTTTTCAGTTAGTAAATTATGAAAAGCCATTTATTTCTATAAGTACTTCTATAATAATTAATGCTTTGAACCATCAACATAATATACTGATTATTTATCAAAATTCAACAACAATGATTAGAACATCTTCAAGACATTTTATAGAGGTTTTACATAAAATAGTTTGTGAGTTAAGGGTTAAAAATATATGGATGATATTTAAGATATCTATATTTTGCAGATGATATGATTTTTTTTTTTTACTAATAATGCACCAGAGATTCAGAAAATGTTGCAAGAATTATCAGATAGAAGTAAGAAAGTAAGACTAAAAATATTAAATCATTTAATATTATATGGATTTGGCAATACAATAAGAAAGATAAAGTTATAATACTTCATAAAGACTAAAAATAAATGCTAAAAAGACTAAAGTAATGTTAAATTGATTTTCTCAAAAAAATAATAATAATAAGATTGATATTCATGAATTAGAAGAAATTAATAACTATAAATATATTAGCCAAAATATTAATGTAAAAAGAAACATAATAGACAAAAAATAAATGGATGGCTTTTGATAAGACTAACTTAATATCAAAAGTTAATATGGTTATATATTTGAAATTGAAAGTTGTAGTAAAATGTTTTACTAATTCTTATTTAACAATATGAGAATTAAACTCTTAGTGGAATAGTCTTACAGAAACCAACTCACTTTGCGATTATGGTGATAGAAACAATAAAGGATTGAAAGCAAAATATATAGATAAAAGAATAAACAGATATCATTGGAGTTGATTTGAACATATTGTTAAAAGAGATGATAATAAATGGAGATGAAGTCTTAAACTGGATCCCAATTTGCTGGTGTGATATGAAGAAAAGAAGCTATGAATAAAAGAAACAGGATTAATCCAGGAGACCTTCATCCTGTAGTATATTGATAATGATTGAAGATTCTAATTTGAACAAAAAATTAATAGAAGGTGCTTAAATATTTAAACAAAAAGGGTACATATAATGAAGTTATGGAAGAATAAATATGAAAAAAGTGATTATACAGAAAATGGATTATTGTTTTTTATGTTGGGTTTGGAAAAAGATAAGGGCAATTTAGATATAAATGCCATAGAATTGACAAAGATTATGTTGTGGAAATGGGATGGAGCAGAATATTGAAAAAACTTAGATTGGGGAATGTAAAATAAAGTAGCTAACAGGTTTCTCTGGGTATAATTGCTGAGATATTCTTGACTTTGTTTAAGGGGAAGCTACAGTATATCACATCACATCAGTATTATCAAAAAGAAGAAGAATGGATGGGATGTAAGAAATAAGCAAAGGGTAGTTCATTTAAATATAAGTATAGATGTAGAGAGGGAATGGGTTGGTAAAATTAATGGTAAGCACATTATTTATAAATGTAATGGAGAAGAAAGAATCAAAAGAATTTATAAAAGAGTAGTTAGAAAAAAAGAAATTGTTAAAATAGGGTATTTGAATATGCAAGGTGGTAGAAGACCAGAAAAGTGGCTGGAATTAAATAAAGCAATTGAAAATGAAGAGCTTGAGGTATTAGCAGTAGTGGAAACACATCTAAGAGAAGATGAAGAACCTATTCTGGAAGATTTGGTATGGCAGGGTATAAATAGAAAAGAAAAAAAGGAGGGGGTGGTGTAGGTGTTATAGCAAAAAAAATATTTAAATACTGTTAAATGTCAAAAACATTTGTGGTTAAAAATAAGGTTGGGAAGACAAGAATGGATGGTGGCTATAGTTTATATAGCCACTGGAGATAGTCAAACTATAATGTAATGGAACAGTAGAATATATGAATGCCTAGTTAAGGATATACAGAGTTTTAAAGAAAAGGGGAAGAAAATAATAGCTATAGGGGATATGAATGGACATATTGAAGAAATTGATGATGTAAATAATAAGAATGGACAGCTTTTGAAGAAATTTTGTCAGAGAGTGAATTTGAGCATTGGAAATTTGTCAAATATTTATGAGGGACAATACACATGGTCTAGAAATAATATATTCCACACAATAGAGTATGTATTGGTAGAAAAAGAGGAAATGAATAAAGTACAGAAAATTAAGATGTTTGATAGTGAAGAGAGAGTATGTAATAGTGATCATGACTTCATTGTAATAAAAATGGTTAGTAATGTGATGGAGAATAAAAATAAAAGTAGAAACAATAATGAAAAATGTGGATGGAGAGTGAATGATAAGAATAAATTAGAAGAATATAAAATACAAGTTGAAAAAAACCATGGAAGAGTTGGTTGGGGTTAAGTATAAGGACTGGTATGATGAAATAGAAAGAGTGGTAAATATGGTTTTAGATGAGAATATTCAAAAGAATAAAAGTAATAAAAAAAATGAGAGTTAGTAAAAGTATACAAGATAGGAAAAAAGCATGCAGAGAATATAAGTGTGTTATTAAGAATAAAGAAAGTGAAAAAGATGTTAATGCTAAATGGGAAAAATACTTAGAAAAGAAGAAGTTGGCTAAAATAGATAATTATATAGAGAGAATGGAATTGAATAGTAAATTGTTGGAGGATATTAATAAAAATGGAAGAGGTGGGAGTAAAAAAATTTGGAATTACATTAAAAGGAGAAATGGAGAGAGAGAGAGAGAGATAGTATTATTAGATGATGAGGGAATAGAGTGTAGCTCTGGAAAATAATTAGAGAGAATTTTAAATAGATATGTAATGGATATAGAAAAGATGTTAGATGTGAAGGACAGAGTGATAGAAAACATGAAAGCATATAGTAATGGGAATATTAGGTTTACAAAAAATAAACTGAATGAGGCAGTGAAGAAATTGAAAAGTGGATAGGCAAGAGGTTTAGATGTTATGGGCAGCTAAAATGGTAATGAATTTAGGGCATAGGGCAAAAGTAAAGCTATTATCATGTTTTAATAAGATGGCACAGAAGACAGTTTTTCCAGGTAGTTGAAGTAATACAAGAGTAAGATTATTATTTAATGGAAAGAATAAGGATCATAGAAAGTTAAACAATTATAAACCAATAGCAGTAACATCAATTTTATATAAAGTTTTTTTATATATGGTGGCTGAAAGAGTTGCAAAATGGATGGAAGAAAATAATGTTGTGGGGGAAATGCAAAGAGGTTTTAGATCAGATAGACGTATAGGAAGTTTACTTGTAGTTACACAACTTATGGATATGAGTAGGAATTCAGGTAGACAGTTATATATGAGTTTTATAGATATAGAGAAGGCATATGACAGAGTAAATAGAAATAGATTATGGGTAAGTTTAGCAAATTTGGGAATGGATGAAGCTTTAGTGGATATTATTAAGAAATTATATGAAAATAATTACTATACATATCAATTAGGGGATATAGAATCAGTTAAAGTTAAAAATGGGATAGGACTAAGGCAAGGATGCCCTATGGCACCTATTTTGGTTTTTGTTGTATTTGAGTGAAATGGAAAAAGCAAATAGAAAACTAGGAAGAGGGATAGAGATACCATTAATAGGTGCCAAGGGAATATATACTTTGTCAGATCTTTTTTTGCCGATGATGGTTTTTGTGTGCAGAAAGAAGAGAAGATATGGAAATTATGCTGAGGAGATGCGCAAGGGTGGGTAAAGAGATGGGGATTAAATTTAGTGAAGAAAAATCAAATATAATGATGATTAATATTGGGGAAAGAGAAGACAAAGAATTTTTATTGGGGAATATAAAGCTGAGTGTGGTGAATAGATATAGTTATTTGAGAATCATCTTAAGTAATCAGAAAAATTGCTTGGATGAATGGGAGAAAAAATTGATAAATGAAGCAAAGAAAAGAAAGGGCTTGATAAAGAAATTAACAGTGTTTTCATATAATAAATATGATGTAGCTAAAATTGTATGGAAGGGAATTGCAGTAGCAGGGTTAACATATGGCAATGACACATTATGTGTTAGTAAAGGGGTATTAGATTACTTGGAAAAAGTATAAAGGGAAGTAGGAAGACATGCATTAGATGCAGATGTGTGGATAGCAAAGGAGGAAATTCAAGGAGAAATGGGATGGTCAAGTTTTTATATGAGAAATGCAAAAAGCAAAGTGAAAATGTTTGGTAGGTTGCAGTTTATGGATAATAAAAGAATAGCCAAAATAGTATTTAATTGAGTTACGAGTAAAGAGCAGGCAACAAGATGGGTGAGAAAGGTATGCAGAAGATTTGGGTAAAGAATTTATATCAGTATACTTGTACAAAAGTAGAATGATTGTGTTAGGAGGATTGTTGAGTGTTATAGTGGTAAGGAATGGGATTAAAGAATAGATGTATTAATAAAGAATAGGGAGTTGAAGAAATGGAGAATTAGTATGAAAAACAAATAGAGTTTAAATATATATATAGAAGTAAATGGAACATTGGTTGCGAGTTAATTTATGAAGATAGCAAGAAAAGTAGTTTATTGTTTAAGGCTCAAACGGGATCTAGAAACAAGGGAATATACATGTAAATGGAAAAATATGGGTGATTTAGTCTGCAATTTGTATAAGGAAGGCATAGAAAATATTAGGAACCTATTAATTCAATGTGAATGCTTGAAAGCAGAAAGGGTACAAATAATGAAGTTATGGAAGAATAAATATGAACAAAGTGATTATACAGAAAGTGGGTTATGCTGGGTTTAAGAAAAGATAAGGGGGATTTAGAAATGAAGGCCATGGAGTTGACAAAAATTATGTTGTGGGAATGGGATGGAGCAGATTATGGAAAAACTTAGGATGTGGAACGGAAAGGGAAGCTGAAGTGGCTAACAGGTTTCTCTGGGCATAATGGCTCAAAGAATCCTGACTCTGTATAAGGAGAAGTCACAGTGCATCACATCACATAATAAATTAGATGATAAAAATTTCAAGGTCTTATTAATTGCTCCCATTCTTTTTCCTAAAAAAAAAAGTGAAATGGCTAAAAAAATCAGCAATAGTTGATCATCATCAATGGGAGTTCGTTGTTGGCTACCCTAGTTTTAATATAGCATATTTATATCTATATAAACTTGTATGTTCTCAAAAAGTCTATTATCAATTGACTTGAAACAATGAAATAAATTGTAGCTTATGATATGTATCTAAAACTGGACTTTTATTTTTGTGTCAGCAATCATTATATGAGAGTAATTGAAGAATAACTAACATGCAGAATAAAAAAGTTCTAATAATCTAATATTTATTCTAAAAGCAATACAAAATGATTTTAACTGCATTATTAAATGTCTTAAAAGTAATTATAGATATTTATTGAAACTAGTGACATCTAACAACTCCAGAAGAAACAGTAATGTGATGTGAAATGACTTCTGTCTAAAGGAAGTTAGAATTTTTTATACATAGAGTATATCCCCCTGCTGATTGCTAAAAAAATTTTATACTCCCAATAAGTTCATGTATTTTTTATTCCTTATTACTCAATTATTTTCTTATAGGAGCCTGAGTCCATTAGTTGTGTACTCTTGATTATAATATAGCTTTGAGAAGTGGAAACAATGTATCACTAGTGAGAATTAATTTAAGGTGGAAGACAGTCTGTGCCAGTTATTAATTTTGAAACCTTTCAACTCAAAAATAAGTGTTTTTCTCTTGCTATACTGGAAAATAATAGTCATTCAAGTAGATCAGTGACAAAAATGATTGACTCAACTACCAGATGAGGGATATAAATAAAACATTTAAATCTAATCAACTGAATAAAATAATTGTGCTCACTTTGCTACTAAAGTCTTAAGCATTATCTGATCTTCCAGCAAATGATTATAAAAGTTTTTAAATCTTTTGCACAATCTCAATACAATTTAGTCAGGGATAGTTATTTTTTGTCTCAGAAAATTGGTCATCAAATAATAAATTTGTCATCAGTTGTAATTTTTTTTTTTTTTTTACAAATATTGGAATTTATATCTAATCAAGAATTCAATAAATATATGATTACACTCATTATTTCATTAAAAAGTTACATTCATTATAGATTATTATAATTTTGTCTGCCTGAAGTTTATCCATTTTCTTATTAAAAGAAAATCCTTCTTAAAAATCTTTTTAAAAATTTAAATACAATAATCTATTGTATTACGTCTCTGTATCCATTATTGATTTTTGTTGATTTTGAAATCAGTTGATAAATTGATAAAAATAGGTAGTTAGGTAGGTAGATAGATAAATAGATAGATACATAGATAGAGATAGATAGATAGACAGACAGACAGACAGACAGACAGACAGATAGATAGATAGATAGATAGATAGATAGATAGATAGATAGATAGATAGATAGATAGATAGATAGATAGATAGATAGATAGATAGATAGATAGATAGATAGATAGATAGATAGATAGAAAGTTGGATAGATAGATTGATAGACAAAGAGATAATTATCTTTATTTCCAAATAAAAAGTGAATGATTCAGCAAATGGCATAATTCCACAAACTCCTGATGATCCACCAAACAAAAATATATAAGTACACAATAAATATACAAAAAGAAAATATACAATATTAGTAAAAAATATATAATTACAATATATGAAAAAATATATATTGCGATGATTATTTCTCATGGCATACAACAACATAGTAGTGTGTGTGCATATATAAACTGTAACCATATATTTTAATATAAAATATATTATTTGGTGTAACTAGTATAAAAATTTCTCTTTCTTCTTTTGGTGATTTGATTGGCTTGATTCGCACTTTGAACAGATTACTTTCTTATATTATTTTAATAAATTTAAAATTTGCTTCGTTCCATATACTAATTCATATCAGAATGTTTAACTTTTTAAAATTTTACAACACATTAAAATTTGGTAAAATATTATTAAAAATAATAATATTATTTTTATTTATTTAAAATGATCTTAAATTATTATTTCTATTGAATTAACAAAAAACCATTTGTTCAATTAAAATAAATTATTAAAAATAAATACAGTAATTACGTATGCGTCTCAATGTAAAAAGAAAAGAGCGCGAATTTAAGGAACATCGTCTGTTAGTTTGCTTTTGGAGGGAGAAAGAAAAGAAAATGGTAAAGGCAAATGGTGTAAATTTGATAAGCTTATTTTAAAATAGTTAATAAGTAAACGGATTACCACAAAATTTGCTATAAACGTAAATATAACATAGTGGTAATCAATTATAAGATGAATTGCTAAATTTAAAAGTCTGTTCAAGTCGGCTGGCCAAGTGGATCGAATCACCGGTAATAAATTTTCCAATATTACATTTTTAAAATGTCGGAGCTTCCCAGTTTAAGTTTGAAAGAATTAAATACAAGATTTTGGTATGTTTTGAAATATTTATTATTCTACAATTTGGAAAAATTAAATAAGTATTTTAATTACAGAAGTTTTATGAATATGAAAATTTGTTTTTTAAAAAAGAAGAATTTTAAGTTAAAGTAAAACGTTAAAGTTATCAAAATATTTTAATATTTCCGTTTTTTAATTCTAATAAAATATAATATTGATTGATATTTAACTTTACAATGCCAGTAATATTTGCTAGTTAATTTGTTTAACATTTGGATAATAAACAGTTTTCAAATAATTAATCAAAGCTATTTTATAATTTTATCGTCGGTTTGAAATGAATAAATTAATTGCTGTAATTAGTATTCCTGGATTAACGCGTGGATAAATAAATACTTGCATGGATGTGATAAACTTGGAACACTTTTGATAGAGAAATGTAGAGATTAATAACTTTATGAAAAACATTTTCATTTAAATTCTGCGTATCATGTTTTAAAATTGTTTCATGTTTGGGGAGCCACGTAAAATCGTTAATCTAATATTGCTTATAATAACTAATCAAATGGATAGAATTGCATGTATGGAATTTAACTACAGTTATAGCTATTACCTCGTATACTTATTATTCTACACATCGTACATGGATTCCACGGATCACATTAGGAGTTATAAAATGCTATACAATCCAATTTGTGATACACACATCTGCTAAAATTCATGTATTGAACTATAAATGCTATACATTTAGTTTTATCACACACACACCGTTAAATTTTATATATTTGATGAATAATACATTAATTTAATTTTATCGTTATATGAACTTGCATGTGAAGTTCAAAAGTTATATTTATTAAGTTTAAATTAATAAGGGTTGAATAAAATATTTATTCAAGAGAATAGCGCTTGCGGAAAAGCTTAAACAGTACTTAATGAATTCATGAGATATATCAATCTTTATGAGATATTTTGTGAGTCTTTCCAGATTTATATTCCTATGCCAATATTACTTATATTATATTACACATGTTTATTTTAAGCAAGATAAGTAGTACATTAGTTGTCCTGATTAGCGTAACATTTTATTATGCAAGAACCCACATTTGCTAAAGTGTTAGTGTATTCTGAATAGTCAGAAGAACTGAGGAGGATGATTTTGCACTTTAATGTGAAGTAAATAATAATGTTGTTTTAGAATGTTAAAGGGCTTTAATCTGTGCTGGTGGTTAATCCGCAGATTATTTTAATTGCCATTTTTGTATTTTACACACATTCCTGCGCTGGTGGTTAATCCGCGGAATTGTGTGATTATACGTATTACTTTATGATGGTGTTTAAATACACAAAACGTTTAGTATTATTTAATTCCTACGTGTAGATGAATGCATCCACAGGAATATGTTTTGCTTCACAGATATAAGTTGGGCAAAGTATTTTAGTTAATCTGCTAAATCATCTTCTTCATTTGTAAGCATAATTTATCGGTTAGATTATTAAATGGTAGCAGGACATTCTATTCAAGTACTTCATAATAATTAACTGTTGGTTGATTATTATTTACCGGAACGTAAGTTTAAATTGTCACTTTAATTAATGATTACATTATAGCTAAATCATACAGACATCATATTATTTATTATATTATTATAGGTGTACAGTAGGGATTTATTGAATCTGGAAATGACGTTAAATATTTCATGAGTTTGATGCTGAATTTCGTATAATCTCATCAATATTCATTATATTAGATTGAAATAAGGTATGATTAGATTTTAAAACTGTACCTATGAGATGTTATTGAAGAAAGTCAATGGAATTATCATTTATTTATTTTATTTGTTTATTTATGTTTTATTTAGAATATTGAAATTAATTACTTATTGTTCATAAATTTGTAAATAAACGTTGATTTATAATTAAACTTACTGTGCCGTTGCTATGTGTCATTCATAACATCAGAAATCATAAACTTTGGATAGAGCATACATTGAAGAGCATACATTGAATTACATATTATCGTCAACATGATATAAGAGTTTATAAATATTTTTGAGAAAACATTTAGATGCTTTTCGTCTTTGGTAGTTTATGATGAGTAAGGTACAATAAAATCCCATTTACCTTTTCCATCATTGTGGCTTTGCGTAGTTGATTCTAGTATAAAATCATAAATGAATTATTAAACTTGTAAACAGATTTACCAAATAATGACATGATTAAATATATTTACTTAACGTTTTTAAATTGTCATTTGTCAGTATAATAAGAGTCTCAGTAATATGATAAACTATAAAATCAGAACCCAAGTATTTATGTTTATTTATTGCAAAGCTTTACCTGGACTAGCATTCGTATTAAAAATCATATAGATGGTTTAAAATTTCATAATCTTATGTAGTTCCACAAATTACGCCATCTTGTACATGGTCGGCCATAGGGTCGCATACCATAAAAATCGCAAATTAAGGTTTAAAAGTAATAACATTGCACTTATAATTTGTTTAATGTATTTTATCATACTACTATGATAGTTCTTCGCGGTATACCCTGGCTGTGATCAAATAAATTGTAAAAAGTTTATGTTAGATCATTAGTTTGGTCTATGGTAAGTTGCTCCAGATGTAGTTGTGGTCTTTGGTGCATAAAATAGATAGCATGATATGCTTTTGGATACATCTCTTAATAGCTGACAATGTACAGCGGGAATTGATTAGTGATCGAAGTTACAATTCCTATCTGCACTTACATTACGTAGTTGGGACGAAACAATTTGCGGTTACAATTTATAATGCCGCAACATGTTCATACATGATAGGTAGTTGAGAGGGCAATGGCCTTCGGTGGCCATTAGCTGGCCACAAGAAGATTTACGGTTACAATATATATAAAATTGAAAGGAAAACTAGAAATAAGCATAGACAAAAAAAAATTGTAGATATTTTCTCTATTACACTGGAATAACAGTTAAGGATTAAATAATTTTGAATTTAAAAAAAAATATTATAAATTAAACATTTAAAAAGATCTCATTATTATTTTATTAATTCTGATTTTGAAATTAAAACAAGCATGGTTTTATGTTACAATACATATACTGATAATTATAAAATTCCATTATCTATTTTGATTAAATAAATTTTTTTAATTAAAACTTGTATATTTTGATAAAACTCCATCAAAATTGTCTTTGAAAGGATTAAGGTAAATCAAAAAGAGTCATTAATTTTTTTCAATTAAGATAAAAAAAAACTACTTTTAATTATTCTGTTTTTTAAATTCTATTCTGACTATAAAAAGATTGGAAAAAATATTAGAGGGAAGTTTTAGAGTTATAGTGAGTTTCTATGAAGTTATAACTAAAGTCAAGACAATACAAGTCAGCCACTGCTAGTTCACAACAGTAGACTTTGGATTCACATGGAAGTAAAGGAGTTGCTTTTCTGTGTTTTTCATATCCCATATTGTGTACTATACAGTATGCCTAAAGTCCATCAAATTCTAGACTAAATGGAACTGATTGAATGTAAACAGTTACTTGGATTATACCTTTCTTGAAGATGACAGCAAGCCAGTCTATACTTTTAGAAGGGACTAGCTTACCAAGAGATTACCATGCTACATATACAATTTTATCAAAATGCAAAGCATAGACAAAAGTATTGCATCATGTGTATAAAATACTTACAGATAACTGTTTTTAAATATAAACAATTTTTGACTTTATTCAACTAAAACTAGAATGGAAGAAAGTAATAAATGACCAGTTCCAATTTTATTATTAAAAGTGAAATTCAGGAACTTTTTTTTTTGTAAAAATGACAATTGTTAAAATTTCTAATTTAAAAATAGAACAAGTAAAGAATTTTTCCTTGAATTATAAATCTAAAAACAAAGGATTGATTTATAAATGATTTTTATTTTAAAATTTTTAAAAAAAGTAAACTTTAAAAATATTTCTAGATTGGAAAACAAAACTCCAAGAATTTTTTTAAAATATTGAAAATGAGGTCACAAAGAACTGAATTTTAAATAAAACTTCCCAAATAATAAGTTTTTTTAAAAGAAAAACTTTTACTTATCAAGACTAATTAATAATTTTAATTCAGGTTATCTATATTTTATATATACTCACATATGGGTGCACTTATGTATTAAAAGACAAATGGAATTTTATTAAGTTAGTTTATACAGCACATCTGTGCTTATGTAGATGAGTATCATGTAGATACATGTATATTAAAATTAATCATACTTTATGAATTATTAAAATGAATTGTTGAATTTTATTAATTTTTTATACAGGCATGTCTGTGTGCTGATATATGTTTTATGAAGACCTATTATGAAATATCTGTAAATCACAATATGATAGTTTATTGTATTAATCAAAATCAGAATGCTGAATTTATACTTATGGCATACTCAGCAGACTTTAATTTTATCTTATTGTTTTTAATTAATAAATTTTTATTTTTATTTAATTAATCATGGAATAGATTTAAATTATTATCTTTTTGCATTGTATCTTTTGTTCACAATAACAGTTATAGAGCTTTTGTTCTCTGAGCTAGATTTGTGCATAATGGTCTGTTATATAAAAGGGATTTGTAGTTAGTGTTTATGGACATCCTGTGGATGATAATTTTATTACTTCTCTAATGCTGGATGGTACAAAGGGTATATCCTTCAAAGTCCATGCACTACATTTCTTTTTAATTATTTATTTAGAAATTAAGTTTATAGTTAAGCAGTACATTAATGGTACTAAGTGGCTGGAGCATTGATGATGATTAGCATGTTTTAGTATCCCAGCATTATTTTTTTAATTGTTATATTCTTATGGATTTGCACTTAAGTTTGTGCATCCAAATTATTGTTTAAATAATCTGCCTGAAGCTTGCAAGGGTCAAATAATTAGCCTGATCTATAGTAAACTCATTTCAAATCCAGTCACAAGATTGATTGTTGATTTATTTTTATTATTGATTATTCATGACACTGAATGATTATTACTTTCATGTAATGTTGGTGAACTATAGTTAGTTCTGTGCTGATCTCTATCATGCCTCATGATATCTCAGGCTCATTGGTCATAGTTATTCATTATATTATTTGTATATTTAAATTCAAATAGTCATTAAGTTGGGGTTGATGATGATGAGTGTCATCACCCCAGGTTCATCCTTGTTTTTCTATAATGTTATATTATAAATAATATTAATTTCCCTTTTGCTTGATTATGTAATTCTTTTGCATATATTAGTCCATATGTGTAACGAAGCTGTTTTTTTTCTTTTCTTTATATATTACAGCTGAATGCACTTGTGGTGGTAAACACCATAATCATAATTATATATACATTCACCTTCTTTTAAAACAAATTTTTCAATAACAAATCTTTAATATTTTAAAGCTAATGTAGAAAGTTTATTATAAAGTGTTGATCATTAAAAGTAAACTTGCCACATCTAAATTGTCTTTAGAATGAATATTATAATTATGAAAATGATTTCTCTCTGTTAATTTAGAACTGAAATATATCAGAACATTTTGTTTATGGATTCTATTAACTTTACAACACAAGTTCAACTTTCACTTGTGTTTCATCCTAAGCCATTTACACAACTAAATAGTGACTTATATGAGAGAACTTAAGCAACTATAAATACATTTTGAATTTTTTGAATAATCAAACTGTGCTCAAATATGGGCTGTAAATAAAGTCAAAATAAACAAAGACACAATTAGAACATCAGATAATAAAAGTTTATTATATCTAAGAAGAAATGTAAATATATATAATTTTCATAATTTGGAAAAAGCTAACTGAATTAATCTGCCAATATTAATTTTAAAATTCATCAGGAAATTCAAGACTAAGCCAAGATTCTTACAGCTATAAATAATAATTATAACTTTCCAACTTTATATCTATAGTTCTATTCTCAGTTTTACCAAATCTAACTCAAACTCTTTAATCCATTCATCAGAAAATTCAAATTAAGTTGCATGTCATTAGAAAAATTATTAAAAGCAAAAAAAATAAACAAGATGTGAAATATGATGTATATGTAATATTAATAAGTAAAAGGAAATGTAAAATTTACAATTGAAAAAGAAGAAAATAATGCAATTGCATATCTGGATATAATGATTCAAAACAAATTGATAGATAAAAAATAGTATATTCAAATAAATATTTATAAGAAAAACAATATTGGTAATAATATAATAAGTTGGTTCTCCAACATCAATAGGAAATACAAATTAATGGTATGTATTCAAGAATATACAAGACTATAATATATTGTTCAAAAAAAAGAAGACTATATTAAACAAAAAGTTTAACAATCAAGGAGTTAAAAAAGAATAATTTCCTTGTATATATAATTAAAAGAAGTATTGAAAAATAGAGTACAGGATAAATAAAAATGAAAAGAATGAAGAAGAAAAATGAAAATAGATATATAGAAATAAAAACAAATAATAATATAGTGAATAATTTTAATAAAATTATAAAGAAGATTAATAAGGAAAAAAAGGAATAATTAATGCAAAAATAGTTAATAAAAAAGAGAAAACCTATTAAATTTAATGGATAACAAATACATAGGATATAATAAAGATAATAAAAAAATAATTAAGGGAACATATATAATAAAATGCAAGCAATCTTTAGATAGTCGAATTGATAACAAATATGTGAGAGAAACTTAAAATTCTATAAAAACAAGATTAAAACAACAGATGTCAGATAATAAATCACCAATATATATACATATGAAGGACATAGGACAAAAATTTACTGAAAGTTCAATAAAAATGATGTTAAATACAGACAATATTAAAGAAAGGAAATAAAAGATGTAATACTAATAAAAAGATAAAACCAAAATTTAATAGAGATTTTGGAATTATAAATATAGTTTTTAAAAATATATATAGAGGAAAATATATAATGAGAAAGTTACTTCTAAATACATTATGGGTTTGTAAAAAATATAGGAATATAAACATGAATATATTTATAGATATTACATAACTTAGCATAACATTCACATATAAAACATTATAATATAAAATATAACATAACAGACCGTGGTTTCGATCCACGGAACTCTGGGTTACAAGCCCAGCACGCTTCCACTGCGCCACTCGTCTATGGCTGCAGAAAGGAGTTTGCTATTAACTGAAAGGAGACCCTTTGATTCCTCTTGGAGGACTTAAAGGAACCGAGCAGGGCAAATTCCTAATGTCCACTCCATACGTTCTTGTTGTTGCAGCTGTTATTACTATGTGATTATTCATATAGTATACGAACATGGATGGGCTGCTCACCAACATGCATTAGCCAGTGTGGTGAGTTTATTGGCTTTTTACCTCTGAGTTTAAGATCAAGAAACACCATGGTCTTTCTTCTCAGTGCCTGATAAGGCAGAATGAATGTTTGTGTAAATGATAAATATTTTTCCAATACATATATACAATTATGACAGACAAAAATAAAGCATGGCCCTTATTCCCAGGAGGCTGTAAAGTCACCAACCAAGGCAGCGGTTGGTGGCCGAAGGCGGAGGGTGCTAAGAATCCCCTGATTGTGGACCCAGGCTGCCATTTGATGACGACTTTTTATTTAGGTACTTACAACTGCAGATCACTTTCAAGTGAAGGAAGATTGCAAGAATTAGAAGAAGAACTGTCTTATATTAAATGGGACATTATTGGACTTTGTGAAGTTAGAAGAAAAGGAGAAGAAACAATTGATTTAAAAAGTGGACATATACTCTATTATAAAGGCACACATATTGGAAATACAAGTGGAGTAGGATTCATTATAAATAAAAAGTGGAAGAACAATATTGTGGAGATTGATGGTGTATCGGACAGAGTGGCAAGATTAGTTATACAACTTAATAGCAGATACCAAATGCAGATAATTCAGGTTTATGCCCCAACAAGTTCTCATAGTGATGAAGTAGTAGAAGATTTTTATATGGATGTACAAAAGGCTTTTGATCAGAGTAAACAACATTTTAAAATTGTTATGGGAGACTTTAATGCTAGAATTGGTAGACAAATGAAAGATGAAATTGCTGTAGGTAATTTTGGTTATGGTAATAGAAATGAGAGAGGACATAGACTTGTGGAGTTTGCAGAAAAAGAAAAACTTTATATTATGAATTCATTTTTTGAGAAAAATGTTAAAAGGAAATGGACATGGAAGCATCCAAATGAAGGTACAGCAGAATTGGATTATATTTTGACTAACAGAAAATACATATTTCAAGATTGTAATGTTCTTAATAAATTTAACACAGGAAGTGATCATCGATTAGTAAGGTGTAAGTTATGTGTTAATGTAAAACTAGAGAGACAAAAATTATTAAGAAAAACAATATTTACAGTTGATATTCCTAATCTTCAGAAACATTCTAATGAATTTAAATTAGAACTTACAAATAGGTTTCAAGTGTTAGGAGATTTTGAACATGATTCAGATTTGAATGAAATTAATATGAAAATAACTGATACACTTTTAAAAACTGCAACAAACATAGCTGGTAGAAAAAAGCAGCAATTGACTAATAAAATTTCTACTGAGACTAGAGAATTTATGAAGAAAAGAAGGAATATGAAGATATACAAAAATGATGTATTAAAAAGAATTGAATATCTCGAATTTTGTAAAATGGTATGGAAAAGAGTTGAAAATGATATAAGAAAGTATAACTGTGAAATAGCAAGGAAAGCTGTAGAAGAAAATAAAAGTCTCAAAAATGTTAAACAACATTTTGGTATTGGTAGGAAATTTATATCTGCAATAAGAAAAAAAGATGGAATTATTACTAAAAAGAGAGATGACATCATGAAATTGGTAGAAGATTTTTATCAAGAATTATATAGTAATAAAGAACAAGTACCTCCTATATCTATTACATCTTCCGAATTGCCCAGAATTTTAAATGAAGAAGTGAGACATGCAATTAAGTGTATGAAGAAAGGAAAGGCTCCAGGAAATGATGGAATTATAATTGATATATTAAAAGAAGCAGGTGAAGAAATAGAAACAATTTTAGCAAAGTTATATACCAAATGTCTAAATGATAAAGATGTACCGGAAGATTGGAAGAATGCAGTAATAATATTAATATTTAAAAAAGGTGATAAAGAAGATATTAGAAATTACAGACCTATCAGCCTTTTATCAGTTTTATATAAAATTTTTACCAAGATAATTACAACTCATCTACAGAGAACTTTGGATTTCCACCAACCAAGAGAACAAGCTGGATTTAAAAGTGGTTTTAGTACAATAGATCATATCCAGGTATTGAGAGAAGTCATAGAAAGGACAAACGAATATGAGTTGTCATTATGTTTTGGATTTGTAGATTATGAAAAGGCATTCGATTCTATACACATTTCTTCAGTGATTAAAGCATTGGATCATCAAGGTATAGATCCAGGATATTGTCATATTTTAAAGAATATTTATAAAAATGCAACAGCAACAATTAGATTACATAATGATACTGGAAAAATCAACATTGAGAAAGGTGTAAGACAAGGTGACTCCATATCTCCAAAACTCTTTACAGCAGTGCTGCAAGAAGTATTTTGTGGATTAAAATGGGAAACTAAAGGAGTGAAAGTAAATGGAGAGTATTTAAGTCATTTAGATTTCGCAGATGATGTAGTTGTTTTTGCAAATAATGCTTCAGAGCTGCAGGAAATGTTGCAGGAGTTAGCAGATGAAAGTAGAAAAGTAGGACTAAAGATAAATGTTAAAAAGACTAAAGTAATGTTTAATCGATTTGCTCAAAATATGAAAATAAAGATTGATTATGAAGAATTAGAAGAAGTTAACAGTTACAAATACCTTGGTCAGATTATTAATACAGATGGAAACATAATGGAGGAAATTAATCATAGAATTAAACTTGGTTGGAGTGCTTTTGGTAGAAATAACTTGATACTAAAAGGAAATATGCCTATGTGTTTGAAAAGGATGGTTTTTAACAAATGTGTTTTACCAGTTCTTACTTATGGATCTGAGACTTGGACACTTAATAGAAGAGCAATACAGAGACTTCAGACCACTCAAAGGAGTATGGAGAGATGTATGTTGGGAGTAACAAGAAGAGATCAAAAACGCAATGTATGGGTAAGACAACAAACAGGTGTTACTGACCTTATTGAAAAAATTAAAAGATTGAAATGGAGTTGGGCTGGACATATTGCTAGAAGAGATGATAATAGATGGACAATTGAAATTTTAAACTGGATTCCAAGAGATTGTAAAAGATCCAGAAAGAGACCACATGTGAGATGGATGGATGAAATAAGAAAATGTGCAGGGGTATTGTGGAGAAGAGAAGCTAAAGATCGGAGAAGATGGATTAAACTTGGAGAGACCTTCATCCTGCAGTGGATTGATAATGGTTTGATGATGATGATGAATATAAAATATAAATTTATAAGGGAGAATTATATAATAATATATAATAATAGTAATAAAAGTTAAAGTGTATAAATAAAGATATACATAAATAGAAAGAAAGAGTTGTAGTGATTATAGATATACACAGAAGCAAAATTCCACATACAGTAGCATCACTCAGTGCAAGCCAGAGTATTCAATGGTTGCAGGAAGGCTTGCACTGAGTGGCACTACTGTATGGAGAGTTTTGCCTCTGTGTAAACAGCTTCTATAAGCATAAAGAATGGTGATCATGTGATGATTAGTAATTATAGATACTCAGTTTAAATAATATATAATAGAGTGAGCTATGGTAGAAGATAATTTTTTTTTTTTTAAAATGTGTTTTTTTTTTTACTTTTAAGAAATTAAAGAAGAGTGGGTAAGTCAAAAGAATATAATATTTATGGTTTTTAAATATAAATATAAAATGTTATTAATAACAGAAGAATGAATAAGAAAATAATAGATATTATATTATTTAAAAATTAAAAATAATATTCTTAAGAAATGAATTTAGGTTGAACTGGAATTATATGAAAATAAAGTATTTTATTAATGTGAGGATAATAAAATTAAAGTTTATGTTTATAAGGAATGGAAATAAGTAGGGGATTATTAAAAATAATAAAAATGAAAAATATATTTAAATTAATAGTTGTTCATGAATATGTATATATAAGTCAAAAATATACATGTATAATTTATTTTATATTTATATTGTATATTTCATTTTATATTAACTGAATTATTTTATTTGGGTTTGATTATATTCATATTTATTTCAGTTTTATTATGTTTTGTTATATTTTATATTGTTTTATATTATTTATTATTTTTTCAATGTTTTATTAATTTTATTTACATATTTATGGCATTATTTGTATAGTTGTGTATTTTATTTTATTATATCATAGCTCTGAAGAAGACTGCAGGCCAGTCAAAATATGAGATTGTGTACATATATGTACAATAAAGTTTTTTTTGCTAAAAAGTGTTCAAAGTAGAGTGGATAAATTATATTTATATATATAATATATAAAAGAAGGATGATAACTAAAGTATGAGGAAAATCTTGAGTTGTTAAAATTGAATCAGATAAAATACCTCCAACAATCACCATCTGCTTTTTATCCATGAAATAACTTTTTATAAAACTTAGCCCAAATTAAAATATTTTAATTTGGATAACAGAAATTTCCTAGAGAGTTATCAAATGCTTTAGAATAGTCTTAGCAGAAAAGAGTCACAAAGTTTGCATTAGTAATATCTTTTGCAATATCATCAAATTAGATTATCCCAAACAATATATGTAGAATATTCTTTTCTAAAGCATGATTGTTTTTAATGTTAAATATTTATGCTTAAACAAAAATGAATTTATTTAATGATACATCATTTTTTTAGATAATTTGGATAAAATGGACAACACACTAAAAAACTTATAGAATACATGTTATATTTTATGGATCTATTATTTTTCAAATTTTTATTTATCTATATCTATTCTGATTCTGAAGCAATAGATTTTTATTTAAATAGTTTGGGCTTTTTTTTAGTATGAAACAAACATTTTTATTATTTTATTAAAAAAACATAACAATTACATATCTCTATTTTAATTCTTATAATTGAGAATTAATTGTATATTTATCTTTTTTAAAAAAAAATTGTAATTTTTTTAAAATATCTTTTTTTTGTTTGCTAGTTTGTCTTCAAGTTTGCCATTCTTTTAAAAAAAAAATTTAAAGAAAGACTTTATAATTCAGAGATTAATTAAAGTGCAAAATTTAATTATTTATTTAATAAACAATTATATATATTTTTTATGATATAGTAATGATTAAAAAAGATTACTCATTTAAAAAGTAATCTTATTTAATCACTACAATTAATAACTGTGATTTTTTAAAATGTTATTTCTGTGATTTTAAAATTGTATATAGTATATATTGTGTTTTATACACATGCATTATAAAAGTTCAGCAAACTCTCAATTCATCATTTTTTAAGATTTATGAAAATGGTACAATGGAATCATATTACAAATTATAGATAAGGAAAATTTAATGCTTATTCATTGAAATGCATGTAAAATACAAATCAGATTTTAGAATTCAAAACAATCCATATCTATTATTTGCAAAAAATGTGTGCATATAAATGTATATTAATATTACAGTAATAATATACCTTATATTTTTTAAAAAAACTTTTTTCCTCTCATTTTATTAAAAAATATTTGCCTGAAGATTTGTGGTGATAGTATTTTAGATGTGATAATATACTGGACTATTTCCATTATTTATCATTAAACGCTGAATTTAAACTTTGTTCAAACTTTTCAAATGCAAACAATTGTTAGTAATTGCACACAAATAGACACGACAGATTAGTAGATTACATCGTGTTTTTAGTGGAACAATATCTGAGAAAGAGCGAAAAATAATATCGCTGGAAATGTATAATGTAATAATCTGTGTCATCTATTTGTATGTTACCACTAACAATAGTAAAAAGGCTTTTAAATCTTTATTAAAATGCTTAATTTTTTGTTTTAAAAGCCAATTCAATCTGAAGGAATACAAAAAATAGCTCCTCTGAGATGACAAGAAGTTCTTAAAAATAAAAACAAAAATTTGAAAAGGATTTGATTTGAAATGAAATCATAAAAATGTTGAGGAAAAGTTGTAAAATTATTTTATGCAAATATTAATTTATTTATAACTAAAATTTATGAAAATTTAATTATCATAAAGTTATTCACTTATGAGTAATCTAATTATGAATGTGTGTGTGTATATATATGCAGCAATAATGTTTATTAATTAGCAAACTAATAATAAAATGTTTTATTTATTTAAATCCCAATTTACTGGTATGTGTACTAAGTTGTTAATAATAATTTATGCTTTTCAAAATATAACAAAAGTTGCCCATGTGGGAAAATATTGAGTCAGGACCATAATTTGTCAATGAATGATAGATGTCAAAAAAAAAGAGCTTAAAAAATGATGAATGCTAACTTCTAGAACACATATGTATATAGTTGTATTTATATGTTGGACTATTTCCATAATCTAATATTAAGTATTGAATGTCTTTAGAAAAATTTAACTTTAATTAAATATTCCAATTATATTCACCTATTAGTTGTAGCACACAAGTTAGTATAAGCACAAGATTTTGAAAGAATTTCTCTCTTCTTCATGTGTTGCTGACCTGACCAATGGCAGTACTAGCAGATGGCTCAGTTGGTTAAAGCATTACCTTAAAATTTAATATTCAAGAATATAAGGATCCAGGTTTGAGTCCCATGCTAGAACTGTCATTAGTCAGGCCACCAACACCTGAAGAAGAGAGGAGAATAATATCTCTCAAAATGTTGTGCATATACTAACCTTGAAATATTTAAATAAAGTTAATTTTTTTTTGAAGACATTCAATACTTAATATTAGATGATGGAAATAGTCTAACATATAAATACAACTAAAACACCATTATCACAAACCTTCTGGAAAAAGTGTATGTATTTACTCAGGACGTGGGATCAAAGAAAGAAAGCAATAAATGCAAGAAAAATGATTTACACATATACAACAAATCAATAATTTTCTATAATAGTTATGGAATGTTTTGAAATTATAGCATCTCAGTTGTATTTAGAGTTAATGGTTAAGTTATATTTTGCATGTTCTGCACTTCAGGTAATCATCATTAAAACATATATTTTATCTATAACTTTTAAGACTTTTATTCTTTCATTTTATGCTTCTATCAATAATATTTTTAGGCTCCTTAAAAAATAATATATCAAAAGATCAATTTACAATAGTAATCTATTATTGTAAGATTTTTTTTTAAATGTTTGAAAAATATTATATAATGATATGTAAGATTAAATAAAATACATTACTTTTCCAACAATTTCAATGCATTATTTTAAAAATTATATAATTCTAATTTATTAAAAAAAAAAAATAAAGAAAATTTAAATTAAAAATTTAAATAAAATAATCTGGTATATTATGTTATAGAAAGCTTTACATTCTATTAATAGATAGTCGTGTGGTGCGATTCTTTAAAAAAAGAGCCAGAAACAATAAATGCACACTAAATTTGATTTCACAACCTGTTAGTTTTCTAACTAGTTGAAAAGATTTTTAAAAATCATAAAAAGTATTAACTCTATTATTGTTTGCCTTATAAGAGATGTTGGCTGCCTTATAAAAGGTATGGCATGCACTGGTATTTTTGCTAACTGTTTTAAAAAGCAAGACTTCTAAGAGCATAGACTCATTAATGTTAACTTTACTTCAAAGGCTTTGTCGATTTCTGGTAATATGTATTTATTCAAGAATATGTAATGCTTTGATAGCTTTTTAGCATAGATTAGTTTATTTCATGCATTCTGTTATCATAATCTCTAATTGTATTTAATTTCTTTTATCAAAATTTTTTCTTTTAATTGTATATCTCACCTACAGATATTTATCAACTTATGATTGGGTTACATTAAGTAAGCATCATTATAAGTCCTTTGGTTGTTGTAATTATATTGTTATACTAAAGATGAATTGAAATTAATAATAAATAACAATATTATATACATATTTATAATACATATCATTTGTAACAAAAACTTTTATAGCTATAGAGTAGTATATTATGCATTACCTATGTGCTATTATTATGAATACTATTATTTTTAATATATTTGTTTGAGACTCATTACATGATACCTGAAACTTCAAATACATAGATAACATAAATCAATAATAAAAGTTTTTTTTGCTAAAAAGTGATGTGTGAGATTTTTGAAATTCAATATTATATATGAAGACAGCGAAAACAGAGGAAGAATAAAAGACTTTAGAAGGATTATATAATATAATATATATGATTATCACAAGGAAAATATGGCAGATGATGAAGACTGCATGGTACAGTCGAAACTGTTATCAATAATAAAAGTTTTTTTGCTAAAAAGTGATGTGTGAGATTTTTGAAATTCCATAAATCATCTATGTTCTTTATTATTGTTTCACAATGCTTTTTTTTACAACCCACTACTACAGGTTCAATTACCCCAGCAATCTTCTTTAGAACTATAAGTTCTACTTATATTTCCGAACCTTAACTGCTAAATTCAAACTTTAAATTAAATTTAAAGTTTGAATTTAGCACTTAGAGTTTGGAAATATAAGTAGAAGTTATAGTTCTGAAGAGAAAATATAAGTAGAATTTATAGTTTTGAAGAAGATTGCTGGAACAATCGAAACTATCATAGTGAATTGTAAAAAAAGGCATTGTGAAACAGTAATAAAGAACATAGATGATTTAATATTATATGGATTTAGCAATGCAATAAGAAAGATAAAATTATAATACATAAATAACAGATGTTTGTAAGTCAACATATTTTTGTGTTTCAAAACAGTAGACATTAGAAATAATGATAATATATTTTGGGATTTACCATTTGCAATCATTTCATTTCTATGCAATTTCTATTTCATCCAATTTTTGCCTTATTAAATATTTTGGGCTGACTAATCTGCTACCATGTAGTGTTATTTTTTAAACCAACATTACAAAAAAAAAGTATGGATGTTAATAAAGTTTCACTTCAGAAGATGTTCTCATTATTTGATATCCTGAAGATGATCTAAATTTTGCAAATGATTTAGTTCATCAGCAAGGTGAAATCAACATTTTCATTATATAAATCAATGAAAAGCTCACAAACATTTACATTAAAGTTAGTTAAAGATTAATAATTATTGTTTAATAACTAATGTTATAGAAATAGATTGCATAAACAATATCTTCACTTTATCATCATCCCTTTTTATTTCATATATTTTTAAGAGAAATATTCTCTGAAACACCTGATATTGTTTTTTTTTTAAAACAAAATATCAAAGATAATTAGCTGCAACAAAGTTAATAATATATACAAAATTTGCATAGTGTGGAGACATCAATAATCTTAAATTTTAGAAAGCCTTTTTTAGTTGTATTTAAATTTCACCAAATTGGATATTTATTTGCATATTCTTTTTCTTACTCATTTTATACATAATGTCAGATATTCATTCATTTGCTCTATTTTATACTATTTGTATCAAATATTGGAAATTAATTCACCCATTCTATTTCATATTCAAATTTAATTCTTATGAAAATCAATATTGAAGACTTAATATTGTATTTTTTTCACTACACTTATTAACATTATAAACCACCAAATAATTGGATTATTAAAACCCAAAACCTAAATATCATTCATTTACAAATGCAAAAACAAGATAAAGATTTTACTAGAATACTAGTTTCCCTTTAGATCGGAGAATATATCAGCTGGCCCAAAAATTAAAACCAAACCTCAAATATATTGACCAACAATGTCACAGATATATTAATAAAATAAGATGTGTGATAAAGTAAGTTTTTTGGAGAAACAACTAAGTTTTTAAAATAAATATAATCTTAATAAAATTATATAAAGCTAAGAAAAAATGAAATTGCAAAGCAAATAAAGTTAAAATTTAAATTTCAAAAGCATATATATAATCTATTAATATTATGTGTTTAACCTTCTATAGAAATTTATAAAAAGGTATAGTGTTATATGTGGCAAAGTTTAATGAAAAATCAAATAAATGTCTTGCTGACATGTGCTTTTATCAATCAAAGTTGATTTTATCAGCTGTGAGTATATATATTAAACTCCCAAAAAATGTAAATCAAACTTTTTCATTATAAGGATATAGAAATTCCTTGAAAGCACTAAGCCCCCTTAACATTATAATTCTCATTTTAGCTTCACCTTTAACTGCGTTTTAATGCATATAGATATATTAGTGTTCATTTAAGGGAAGTTTGCATATCTGATATTATTAAATAGAAAACTATTTTTATGCTAAAACTTTGATTTTTTTTTCTCTTTCTTAAATTTTAACTTTGATTGTTGATTGTTTTAACTTAAATTAGTTTTTATTTGTTTCAAAAATTTAATTTGGAATTTGATTTTTATCTCTAGATTATCTTATGTTTTTTTCGTTTCAAAGCAAAACACTATGTTATTAAAAGTATAATTATCTTGCTCATATTTGCTTTAATATGCAACTGAAATTTAGTTTGGGGGTTTTAATATTCAAATTAATTGGCAAGAGTTCTTAACATTAGTAAGTGTTATAACTTATAATTTATAGCTTATATTTATGTATTTAATTAATTAATTTTTAATATGTGAGTTCTTTGGTTTGAATAACATTTGTCTAAAAAAAATTTTTTTTAGTACATAAATTATTAAAAATATTTTTAGAAATAAAAAAAAGTTTTTAATATTATATAAAATATTTCATGATTCATGCCATGTAAGTTTACTACAATATTTCAAAAGCATAATATATTTATTAAAATAAAATATATTTTTAAAAAAATAATTTTTATTTCATAAAATAAAAAAATGGCTTTACTGATTTTAATAATGTAAAATACCCCCCCACACACACACACACACACACAAAACATTCATTAAAATAACCTTCTTGGTGGTTTTTTCTTCTGGTTACAGCTTCTATTTAATACAATAATTAAAATCAAAATGTATAGTGTTGTATATTGAATTATAGCCTTTCAAGGTGCAAAAATAAAAATAAGTGTAAAGAATATGCCAAAATAATGTCAGTGTTATATGTATTGCCATGAAGTTCTTCCGTTAGTAGTTTAATACTGTATATCATCTCTTATTCTGGAACGACTTTATACCTGCACAAATCTTACATTATTAACTTTTAGACATTAATAATGTTTTTATATAAAAATAATTATTCAAATTTACAATAAATTGTTTTAACAAATGTAATTCACCATAGAGGGTTTGAAATCTTTTATTAATTCTTTTAGAAAAAGGCAAATACATGCAAACATTAAAATATAAGTAAATATGTAAATAAATATCTAAAATGAATATATATATTAAAATTTTAAATGTACTGTAATTACCCATCTTTTCTTTGAATTAAAGACTGAAGAAAAAGTATATATTGCTATAGAGAATTCATCTAATGTAATTAATCAAATATATGATTAACAAACAAACAACTATCAAGCTATTTTTTTTTCTTTTTACCTCTTTATTTCATTCACACAAAAGTGAATTTTCTTAAACTATTATGTAATAACTGAAATGCAGGTTTATTATATATCTATAACAATATATGTAATATATAGGGTATATAAACGTAGACTTTCACATGACCCACCACTCTCCACTCTATCTCATAACTCTAATACACTTGAACACATATATGTCAAAAAGATAAATAATCACCAATATATGTATTTCATGCTAAACCAGCAATCATCAGTTGGTCCAGATTACCATTTCCATGCATATATTGTACCGGTCGAAAAACGTCCACCACCTAAACTGCAAGTCAGATCGAAACTCAGCCGAACCAAACTGAATTCAAACCCAACTCATCAGCTCAGATCAATGGATGATCTAAATCGATGGCACAGTGCTATGCACCAAGGAACTAGCTCAATGGTTGGTGATGATTAGAGACCCTTGAACTGACATTAATATTGGGTAATAAACTGACTAAAGATAATTTTAAATCGAGTCATATGTATATGTTCGGGTTGCCAAGCATTAACATTAAAATAACTATGGAATAAAAGAATTAAGAAACCAAGTGTGTTAATACAATATTTTAATAATAATAGTAATAGTTTTGTTCAATTTTAAATGATGATTATATTGATCACCTCTAGCCTTAAACAGAGTTTATAATTATAATAAGAATGGCAGTTCCTATTATATGCCAATGAGTATTACACAATATTGTGGAGATTCTATCTGTCTATGCCCCCAACAAGAAAATAAAGGCAGATAAAGGTATTCAGTGGTGATAGAAATTATGATTCTTATTTTATACAGAAGAATATGAGATTTATTTTCACATTCTCAAATCCATTCATGAAGAGCAAGATATGTATTTAGGGCATAACTTTAACCTTTATTAGAAAACTTACTTAATTTGAGATAACTGAGAATTTGTTCGACTTTAATTGAAATCACTTCATCATGAATTACGAGCATAAGAGTGGGCTTTACTCAGAGAGGTAATGGTGCTGATGAATTATGAGCTATAAATGAAAAGGAAAGATTATTGCTGGTCGGTGGTTTAAGTAATATGGCAGCTTGTATTTGACAAGTCTTACTGCCCTTTTAGGAGATGTGGAATATGGGGAAAATCAGGCCGAGTCATAGCTGCAAACCTTTGGTGTTCCAAATATAATATAAGCAGGGGAGGAAGTGCTTTCTTCCTCTATAATTAAAATAGCAGTGATATCACCACCGACAAGCCTACAAAGCGGAAGATTGCCCTACATCAGCAACGTTCGAAGATGATGACTTGATAGTCACCGTTTTTGGTGTTCCAAATATAATATAAGCAGGGGAGGAAGTGCTTTCTTCCTCTATAATTAAAATAGCAGTGATATCACCACCGACAAGCCTACAAAGTGGAAGATTGCCCTACATCAGCAATGTTCGAAGATGATGACTTGATAGTCACCGTTTGAATAATAAAACCCAATTTATTATAGAATGCTCTATGTGACAACTTGATCAAATTAATTAAAGTCAAATGAGCTTTTAGCTAAAACTATTTTAAAGCATTTATGAAATTATATTAATTATGCCCCAAACATCGTGCCCTCCCTGAATCGTAATAGAAAGTAACAGAAATTTGAATTAGAATACAGTATATTTAGTTGATTCCTTTATCAACCCTCTTTTGCAAAATATTTTAACATTATATATGAGTAAATAAATATTGGTAAAATGAGAAAATAGCTGGGGCATAAATTAGAAATGGAGCTAATAATTTATTATTAACCAATTATAAAAATAACAAACATTTAATAATTTCTTTCAACTCGATGATTGATAGAACTGTATAAATCTAGTTCTAATGGGCAAGAATTATTATCAGAATTAATATTATATTATTTGCACAAAGCAAATGGAACAAAGGAGCTCATCGAGTCGAAAGATTGTTGGCATATAATTAAAAATAAACGACATTAAAAAATCATTCAATAAACATATATATATTACAATAAATGAACCTCCATTGTAAGAAAGGAGAATTAAATCTAAGGACTAGAGATTGAGAGAATTACTGTATAATTTACAATAGCATAAATAAAAGAAGGTTTTATAAAGATTATTACATTAAAGAATGAAAAGAGCTCTTAAAGGGAGGGTAAAGTAAAGTTTGGAAACTGGCCAGAAAGTTACAATTCATTATGGAAATATATTACCATTTCTTCTGGGGCTGGTTTCTTAGTTTACATGTCTGAGTTGATGGAAATGTAGGCACACATTTGGTCAATTACTTGAACAGCATTTTAATTGATTTTTCATGATTTTGGCAGCATGATTGGTCCGGAAAGGATTTAGCAGCTTCATTGAAGATTTTCAGGGGATTTCAGGAACCGTAGCCAGATTCCTGATGTTTAGCCCCTCACCATGATCGAAACACTATTTAAATTCATGATTTTTAAAATGCACAGAGTTTAATGGCACTTCTCTACAACAAAGATGGCTTCTTCCTTCTCCAAACTTTTCAGAGCTATTTATACTGTATCTGATGCCTTTGGGCTAGCGCTTCTTTCATTTTCAATGTTACAAGTTTTTACTAATTGATTTTAGATACATTCCTTCGATAAGGCTTTCAAACTCATTAACTCTGAATTCATTTTCTAATTAGAAAATGAATTTATAAATCTAAAAATGATTTTAATTAGGAAATCCTTACATTTTAAATATTTATCTTTTTTTCTAATTAATAAAACTTTACTCATTGTTTTTGGAAAGGGAAAATCTGAAAGCTTATCGAAAGAATGTAGCTTTTAATCACTAAAATTTTAACTAATTATTTGAAAGTAAAATCAAACATTCCTGATGCAATGAAACTTTCGAACAATTATGTATATTTAAATATTTATAAATATATATGCACAATCCACACAGTTGTAATATATATAGATTCATGAATAATTTTATCATGAATTTATTAATAGCATCGATTAATTTAAACCTTAAACTAATTAATTTTAATACACATTTATAAAAGTTTGTCTTTAAGGAAACTAGCATGGATTGACTGTATAAAGCCCCATTGCATCAGAAATTTAAGGTTAGTACTGGGGTTTGAAGTGGGCTTATGGCTAGATGTCATGAAGCTAGGATAGAACTCAGATCCAACTGCTTCAATATGCTATAAGTGCTCAGATATATATTAAGATAGCCAATCCTCATACTTTAATGGATAGGCTTCAATCCACTCTACACTCCAACTCTTCAACCATCCATGCAATTAAAAATCTGATGATGGAATGCTCAAAGTCCACCCTGAGGCTGAGATTCTTGTCATACCCATGTTGACCTAAGGTCAATCTGACCCTTCATGTACAGGACATAATCCATTTAATACATATACAAGGATGTACAGACATCTCTTCTATGTAATAACTGAAACACACAGGCTTATTATTTACCTGTGTCTATATATGCAATATATAGGGTATATGAGCACAGACTTTCACATGACCCACCACTCTTCACACTATTTCATAACACGAATACACTTGAACACATATATGTTGAAAAGATAAATAATCATCGATATACATATTTCATGCTAAACCAGCAATCATCAGTTGGTCTAGATTATCATCTCTACACATATATGCAATAAATGCTCAGATATATTAAGATAGCCAATCTTCATACTTTAATGGAATAGGGCATAGTTTAATTTATATTTGAACATTGTGACAATATATATATTGTAACAGTAGCCACCCTTTTAAACATTGGCAATTGATCAAAATAACAAATATAGTAATAAAAAATAATATTCACAAATTAATTTTTAGTCTAGAAAAAAAATAATCATCTAACAGGTGACGGCATACATGGTGGTGTGACTATACAATTTTATTTTTAATTGAATAATTTACAATAGTCACAGATAGTGACCTGATTAAACATATAGAAAAGCAAGTCTTTATGCAAATTCAATCATATTTCCTGATCACTACATCCTTCCACTTTAATATTATAATATAATGACAAAATCAATAATCAGCTTGGACTTTGGATGAGAAATAAATAAGCAACAAAACTGTTGATAATAATAATTTTATGGCGTGGATCAATCGATGCTTGTATTACCAAATAAAGAAAATTATAAATAATAAAAAAATGTGTACTTACATATTTACATTTAAGATTGTAATTATAAATTTATTTAAGCACACATTGGTTACATAAGTAATATTTACTAAGGCTGTAAACCTCAAAAATATGCATTTTCACATGCATATTCTTGAGGTTTACAGCCTTAGTAAATATTATTTAAGATTGTATGAAGAACACACATGAAAGGAAAAATCTTTGTGGATTTATAATAATTCATTGAGAAAAAGTTTATAGTAAGTTCATTCAATTTCCTTGATATCTCTGTGAACTCATACTTTATTAGCTTGTGAAAGTAAATAGATGGCCATCAGTGTCATTATTTTAAACATCTGCAAACAATATTTATATTTTAACTTCTTGTGATTTATTTCATCATAGTTTTTATGAGGTTTTTCCATATATTTTGAGCATTGAAATTAATTAGATTTGTAAATTAATTCATAGAATAATATTTTCCTTTTATAATTCATTAGAGGCAAGTTTCTTATACTGGAAATGTTATATATTTTTAGCTTCAGCTTTAAACAGTAGTTAATAGATCAGAAGAATTGCAGTTAATTTTAGGGCATTTCTTTGTTTACAATTTTGTATCAGCTATACCTCTAGAAAGATCAGGGAAGGTATTCTGAAGTTTTACCCCAGAGACTGCATAATATTTATTTAAACAATCATTACAATTTTTATTGATTTCTATCCAGTAAGTGACATGATGAAGAAGTAACAACAATTCCCACCTTTTTTGCAAAACAGACTATTAAAGAGTTTTTTCTCCCTTCCCCAGTCATTTTGTGATTGGTTTCTATAGCAATGTTGTTTTTAAAACAGTAATTTTATTTTAAAATAAAATTATAATATATTTTACTTTTTACAATTATTATTATCATTTTAAATTACTCTTCACGACAAACCTCCTACTTCTGCATAAACTTACAGATATTAATGTAACATTATTTTTATAAATAACCTTTTAACTATTTATGAATAACATATACAATACACAATATTCTGCATGGGGTAATCATTTGAATACATTTTCAATACTTATTTTAACTTGCTTTACTTTTAAAATTCATCTTCATTTAAAAGGTATGCTAATTTCTTAAAGTATGTGCTTTTTTCAGTTTAATTTAATTTTTGAAGTGAACATCACTTTTCCAATATTATTCTAGTTAAAAACATATCTATTTACTCTACCTCAAAAATGCACATAAATTATCTGTATATTTTAACTGTAATGTCTCTTTCAAAGATAATATAAAGATATTGAATAGGAAAATACAAATATTTTATAAATCATTATTAATAAATGTTTACAGAAAACTTTATGAGATTATATAAATCTAAACCATACAGACATAGATGTATCAGACTCTGGAGTGTAAGAATCTCTAATTGATTCCATCTATGGCATTTCTGGCAGTCAAATTTCTTAAAAACTCTCAACCAATAAAGTCAAGATAATTACATTGATTCTGTATATTTAAAATTACTCTAAAGAAAATGATTATTATGAAATAAACAAGATGCTTTCTTCCAAAAATGCTTATAATAAATAGTTTTTATGTTCTAATATTAAAAATATTGTGGTATATGTAAATCCCTATGATAATACATTGCATCCAAAAAAAATGTTACTATTTAATAAGATATGTGTTTAAGTGCTCTGGCATCTTTTAAGATGAATTTTCCTTATGGACCATTGGCATTTATTCTGATATTTCTGTTACAATATATTGAAAACATAGAGTCCAATCATTCACATTATTATTATTTTTTAAAATAAACTTTATATCTGCTAAAATTGAGTATTACATATGTTGATCAACTATATTTATATCATGTCAGTCCTGGGTTAATCATTGTAGAATTCTGTTCAGATAAATTCAAACTGGAGTACCTAGTATTTGGGAGAACAAATAAATTTCTCATTCATTCTCATTCATTGCAAAAGGATATTCATTGAATAGTTTCAGTCTTTCTTATTCCTTTGACCAAAAGCAAGCACATCTACTATAGAGTCATTTGTAAATAAACTATGCCAATCATCTTTGTTATTTGGCCTCATCCTTGCCAAACTAATAAGCAATTGCCCCTTCCCCCCACTATGTACCAACAAGTCTTCTCAGTGATAACTGTATCCCAGAGAGTACCTTCTATAAGAACTTTTGCTTTAACAATACATTTTAGATATGACTGTTTAACATCACATTCAATGTCTTCATCTGTTGAACCTCTAGGAGTATTGATCTCAAATCAAACTTCACCTTCACTCTGCCACCCCTTCCCCTCATGGGCACTGCAAACAATTAGGTCATTATTTTTATTAAAGTAAGCCATAGATTTCCCAAGATCTGGATCAGTCTCACCTAAGAGTGAACTTCCAGAAATATCATGCAATACTGTCTGGAGTTTTTTGTTAATTTCTCTGTCACCTAGTTTCCCTCACTTTCTGTCCTCTGAAGTCTTTTTTTTCTTTTCTACTATTTTTACTTAGTCAATAAGTTCAGTATTCCCAAAGTCAGAGAGCCCCATAACTTGATATCACTTGTTATCTTGAAACCTTCTTATTGATCTGAAGAGCTAATGGCTGTTTTACTTTATTGGGGGCAAATTTTGCCCTCGGTTGATTTGGGATGCTTATTCTGTTTTTTTTTGCCTCCCTCTTCATAGATTAAGGAAGTTGAGGTGCCTCTTCCATAAAGGATGACACTGAGCCAAATAATTCATTAAGATCACTCATTGAGTAGGAGATAGTAAAGGGTTAGGCATAACTGCATTGACTAGAGTCGATTGAGGGTAGGCGATATTCTTCACTGCTTCAGATGCCGCAAGATCAGAATTAGTAATGTATGTATCTGTGGCTGGCACCACCAAAACAGTGTTACAGTGATGCAGTATGTTTTTGATCCTTTTAAAATTGTGACAGATTCTGGATGGGCAGAAGTCTCAGCATAATAGAGAGTAAGAATGTCAGCAGAGTTTGATTTTTTTATCCAGGGTGAGTTCAAAGAAGACAGTGTTAGTGTATACTGGAAGATCTGCCCCTTTTAATCATTTGGTACCTAAAATTTGAGACTTTTAGGCCTAAGTAATTGCTGCAAATCATTTTCTTTAAATTTAAGGTAGCAGTTCTTGATTATGCCTGATAAGATTGTGGGACGATTCATGTGTTAATGTTGCAAATGACTTTCCCATCAAGGTACTTGAAAATTTTTTGGAAATAATTTTTCTGAGTGAGGTTGTTAAATTCTATTATTATGTAATAATTATTAGGATATTGTAAAATTTTGTGAATCAGCTTCCATAATTTTTTTTTGGTAAGTTCATTATAAAGTTCATTGATCAGGAATTTATATAAATCACATGGTGGGTTGGTAAAAAGATTACAGTGTTTTCACTGTAGAAATTAAAAAAGGATTTATGCAATGGGGGGGGTATTATTAAATTTATTTGTTATCAAATCAAGATCCTTTTGTTCCAAATTTAAATTAAAAAGATTCAGATTGTTGGAATTGACACCAGGTTCTTTTCCACTTCTTTGTCAATTAAGTTGAAAAAATATTTGTGGTTTTTTTAATCTTCCCATGTTATAACATTAACCTCACTAAGGCCTACCTGTGTAGTGTTAGGATAAGAAGGCTCGTTATTAATTAGTATATTAGGTTGGTTTTTGGAAGGGGAATCATTTAAATTGGGGGTTACAATGTTAGTTTTCCCATTTTTATCAAATTTCCTGTTAGGATTATTTGATATAGTAGAATTATGAGGAGAGCTAAAAGAACATTTACCGTTGCTATTTCCCAAGCTTGGGAAATCCAGATTTCCAATGATCTTCCTAGAGGCTTCATTCTGGTCCTTATTGGCTTGCAATTTGGATTGGGTGTCCTTTGGGGTATTCTTTTTAAAATGAGTCATTTTCTCTTTGACTATATCATCTATAGATGGTGTGGTTGGTTGTAGGAAATTAGGTGCTGAATTATCTTAAATTTCAAAGATAGCTTTTTTCTCAACTTGCTCCATTGATGAATCTTTGAATCTGTTGTAAGCCTCTTCAGTATTGAGTAACTTATCTACCCTTGGCTGAGTAGTAGAGTAAGGGGTTAAACTTTTATAAGAAAAAGGTTTTCGCTTGGAAAATTCCTGAAAACCACAAGAAATATTGAAATTTTATGGAGCCTGAAATTCAACAAAGTTGACTAAATGCGCCCTCTAGTGTTCATACTACAATTCAAATTATTGTACATATAAAATACCATGTTAGCATATTGATATTACATAGTTATGTTAGTTAGTATAAAACTTGTTTGTGATATATAAAATTTAAA
Organism: Epiperipatus broadwayi; assembly: GCA_028023455.1. Classification (NCBI taxonomy): domain Eukaryota; kingdom Metazoa; phylum Onychophora; class Udeonychophora; order Euonychophora; family Peripatidae; genus Epiperipatus; species Epiperipatus broadwayi. The sequence goes on from JAQFVV010006251.1 coordinate 5,463,118, forward strand.
TTATCATACAAATTTGCTAAAATTGTAAGTGTAATTGATGAAACTAATAGAAATATAATTTATGTATACAGCCTTTTAACTTCATTTATAAAGTCCTTATTTTAAAAATACTACCATAAATATTCATGAGAGTATACTGAGATAGTTTGAATTATATGCAGCCATAAACTTATGTCTCTCATTGTTTTTGTTTTGTTTTTTCAATTTATAAATAATATTTATTTGTAAAAAGGAATCATTGATTTTAAAATAAGTTTTCTAAAAAAAGAAAACAAAGAAACTGATTTGCATAAAGAAGATTCATAATAGTTTTTAGTTTATTGCTAATTCTTCTTTCTATTATGATTATTTGTTTCATTTTTAATTACATTTGATTTATTTATTACATGTGTCTTTGAATGATCTTTTATTTCAACTTAAGCTTTAGCACTTAATTAAGAAAGTTTAATTAGCTATATATTGGCAGAAGATTGGTGACTATCTGTATGTATAGATTTAAATTACCAAAACATCACATGGCCATTAGCTATTGTGTTTGTATGGTGTTTAAAGCAGAATGGAAAGAGCTATCATTTTTTCATTTATTAATTGTTTGGATATATTTAGGTACATTTGATTATATTTTAAGAATATTAAAGTTTCTAGACATTTGATGTTTTTAATATTATATGTCAATTCTTTCCATATAATAAATCTACTTCAATATAATCCTTGTGTATAGATATAAAGAATTAATACATTGTAGATAATTACTACAATGAAAATAGTTAGGATATTTATAAATATTTAAAAGTAATGATTTACAAATATAGCATGACTAGCCAATTGGATATGATGTTGATCAATTATTTACAAGCACATTTACATTTAGTAGTCATGGTGGATCAGTTAATTTAATATATTAGGTTCAAACATGTATTTGTATATACATATACAATAGTTTTACTTTCTGTTATAATATATATATATATATAATTTAGTTTTACCACCTGTAGAAATTTTACAATCTTTTAAATGGCAATATTTTATGGAAATATCAATCAACCTTGATAGACACATATTTCTGTTATAGATTATATCATCAGCAGTTTAGAAATCAGTTAAAACCTCACCAAACATAGTAATGCAATTTCTCTTTAAAGATAATCACAACATTCAATTTCAAATTAAAGCTTGAATGTAATTTTTTTGGTAATTTAACTAAAACATCTTATATATCAGTTTAATGTTAATATATAAGGCAGACTTTTTAATCAATTGATTTAAAAATATTATTGCTTTCAAATAAACATTTAATTATATAAATAACTAATTAAATGCTGCATAAATCTGTAATAATTTTAAGTAATGTTAATTTAATTCCTGCCATATATAGAAATTTTATAATCATTTAAGAAGCAATGTTTGTTTAAGCCAGGGGTCCCCAATCTTTTTGCACTTAAGAACACTTTCTATAATACTGGCCAGGTGGCGGGCACCATTTATTTTTTCAATGTAAATTTATAGTTGGATATTGTTAATAATACACATAATGTACAAAAAAATATTTCAAAAATAAAATTTTAACATATAATTAACATTTATATTTTTACGCTGTAAAAGTATAGTATGCCCTACAATTTGATTACAATATAATACAATAATTTATAAAAAAATTTAAAACTTAAATTAATTTGTGTCAGATAAATAATTTTTATCATGTTTGGATAGCGGCGGGCACACATAAAATTGGTCTGCGGGTACCATGGTGCCTGCGGGCGTAGGGTTGGGGACCACTGGTTTAAGCCAATACAAAGATAACTTTAGTTAAATTATTACAGAGAATTACATTCAAACATTAATATCAAATTAAGTGATGTAAAGATGTTTAAATAGTGTCATTACCATGTTAATGAAATGTGAATCAGTTTTTAGGCTACTGATGACATCAGATATGACAGAAACATACCATCCAGCAAAGTATGATTTTTTTCATCAAATACTGTTATTTGAAAGATCATATTTTTATAGATGACATAAGTTTACTTAATATTATTTACCATTAGATTTATATGATGTTTAAGTAGGAATATATACATATATTCACACATATGTCAATATCATATGACAATTAAAATCATATAACATTAATGCATCAGAAGTGTCAAGTTTAACCTGTGCTGAAACAAAAACAAAAAATCATATTATAAACACAGGATTTTTTAATATAATTTATGTCACAGAAAAACTATAAGATTAAACTTTGAATATTATAATTAATTATTGAGAAGATTCAATTGAATTTAAAATATATTACAACTAATTCCTACTCACTAAAAACAATTATTAACATTCAAAACAAATATATCATCTTTATTATATTTGTGAGTAGGAATTAGTTTTAATATATTTTAAATTCAACTGAATCTTTTCAATAATTAATTGTAATATTCAAAGTTAAGCTTATAGTTTTTCTGTGAAATAAATTCTCTTAAAGAATCCTGTGTTTATAATCATCTTTATTGTATTTGTAAGACTGTAATTAAAGATTAATCAGATAATTATAATCTTTCATTTATCAGTTTTTTTTAATTCCACATACAACATGCATGGTTTAGTGGTTTAGTAGTGTACCGGTCAAAATTGTATGTTAACTCAACATGATTCACAGCTTGGGTAAAAGTACTTCGAATCCAACTGTATGCGAGATCAAAGATAAAGAATACTTATGGATTCTGCCCTGTTTACCCACTCTCTAAATCTGCAAACTAATTAACAACATTTTTGAGGCAAGCAATTAATCTTTTCTACACTCTGTCCCACTAGCATCAATGGTAGAGCATGGATCTCAACTAATTCGTATGTTTAACTCTAATTATTAACTTTAATTAGACTATCTATTTGTTTAAATATAAAATGGTATGTGTGTGACTTTGAGTCATCAGATAGCAGCACAATAATTAACTAGAAAATATATAATTTTAGAATGAATAAATAGAGATGAACCACAAGTAGCTTAAATTCACATATATATATTTAATAAAACATTTTATAATTGATCTAATGTCTTTGATTTGATTTTATAAATTTATTTAACACAAGTTTCTATTCTGTTATTTATTATACCTCTGGCAAGAGAGCAGTATAGTTTATATGCCAATCTAACAAATGTAAACAATTATCGATTTGGGGGAGACACCCACCCAAGTCTAAGATATTGGAATAGATATTTTTAAAGAGCTATGATAAATATAATTTTATTGTGATTGATTTTATTTTAAGAGAGAAATTATTAACTCAAACTATAGGCATTGGTGTCGGAGAGAGTGACAAATTTAAAATATAAATAAATCGCAATATTCGCAAATAAATATTTCAAGATTTAAAATACATAAATTAATCAGATCGTGGGCAATCTGCCATAATGTGCTCAGACAAAAGAAAGTGAACAAATTTCAGTATTCAATATTACGATACCAGCATAGACTCAATTGACTTGCCCCATTGCCATGAGGCCAAGAAATAAAGAAAAGAATAGTCTGTGCCATTGGCAAACCTAAAATATTTCAGGTGAAAGAATAAGAATTGCCAAGGCTAGCTAAGATCCGCTTACCCAGTCTTCCCATTTTAGCTTTCATATTCTGATAAGAAAATTTGTGGCCAGTGAAATTATCACGTGGTCTAGCTATGATCTAGCAATCACACAGAACAAAAGACAAGTAATTAAGCAAAAATACCAGCAAGGCAAAATACGAGTACTGGAGAATATATTTTAGCATTTAAATATATAATTGTTAAGATTACATAAATGCATATGGATTGATCAAGACCAACAATAATAAAATAAGTATTAATTATTATTATGAATATTTGTAATGAGCGACATGTCTCTCCCTACAACACAAAATCCCACTAACATTTCAAATGACATTCTATTTCTCTCTTATTATTTAACATCAATATAATTTATAAACCCCCCCCCCTTTTACTCTTTACAAATGAAATAATTTAACTAAATGAATTCTCATATTTGAATCTTACATCTCCCCACAGCTAAACCGTGTACGTATAAATATAAAAAAACACATAATAATATAAAATGGTTTTATCTCAACAAAATAAAGGTTGCTCCAAGTATTAATCTTTCAGAGCTAGAGAATTATTCATTTTTATTTACCGACAAATGTTGGTCGGGAAATAGGCAGCAAATATATATTTAGATAAGTTTTTGTCGAGATGGAACAAAATTGGCATATATTTCATTGTAAGTAATTAATAATAATAATTTCTAAACCGCAATTAGAAGGAAGTTTAGCATTAAAAGTCATAATTTTTAGACAGATAGAAGGCGAGCAAAGACATTAGATTTTTTTAAGTAATAGCAAGTGTAGTTTACAGTCTATTAAATTAAATATTTTAAATTACATTTAAATTACGTTATGGGGATTACATTTTAAAAGACATTACAATTAGCAGTATTTACATTATTGGGTCACTGGAGTTTAGAAGAATAAATTAGGCAGTTAAAAATTAACAAATTGGAAACATATTACCTAATTTATTATAAGTCCAAGTGGAAGTTGGAATCCCATGATGAAAACTGAATTCCCACACAGGCATAGCTAGCTATGAATTGAATAAAAGAGTTCAATAGTTCAGCAGTTCATTTTTGCGAGGTTTCTCTGACTTATGGTATGTTGATGGTCATGTTTAGGACATGGGAGACTGGCAAATTGATGCCATCCAGGCTGCTACTATACTTTGGAACATTTTTATCATGATTTTAAAAATTTGCCTAATGTAGATTTGCCAGGCAATTGCTGACAATAACTTGGGACTGGCTCTTTTATTGTTCTCTTTGGCTATTTATATCTTTTTAAACTATTTTTGGGAAATTCCCTTTTTCATATGCTGCAGGCTAAGTGGCATTGATGGATACCTAAAGCAGGGGTTCCCAACCTTTTTGCACTTAAGAGCACATTCCATAATACTGGCCAGGTAGCGGGCACCATTTATTTTTTCAACCAGATGGTGGGCACCATCTATTTTTTCAATGTAAATTTATAGTTGGATATTGTTAATAATACACATAATGTACAAAAAAATATTTATTCTAAAAATAAAATTTTAACATATAATTAACATTTATATTTTACGCTGTAAAAGTATAGTATACCCTACAATTTGATTACAATATAATAAAATAATTTATAAGAAATTTTAAAAATTAAATTTATTTGTATCAGATAAATAATTTTTTATCATGTTCGGATAGCAGTGGGCACACATAAAATGGTCTGCGAACACCATGGTGCCCACGGGTATAGGGTTGGGAACCCCTGACCTAAAGTATATTGGTAATGTATTCTTGAGATCAACTTTCCGATAAACCCAATGATTTAATTGTTTCAAATCTATTTTTAATTAAATGTAGATTTGCAGAATTTATATTTCAAATTATCTTTTACTTTAATTTAAAAATCCATTACCATTTTGTTACTGGATTTTCTTTTGTTTGAACGCTATAGTGGGGTTATCGTGAAAGCAAATTTCCAGAATAAAATACTTAAAAAATATATTAAAAATTTATATATTGATTTTTATAAAAGTTTCCATCTGTAATTCTATATACATGTATTTAAGTGTGTGTATATATATATATTGTACCTATATTGATATAGGCACATATAATTTTATCTAAAATTATATTATTAAAATAATCGTTCATAAAAAAAAACATAAAATTAAACGTTGAAGAGTTTATTGCAGTTTATTTTAGAAAAGGATAAGAATCAAATAGTTTTCTAGCGTTAGTTTTGAAATAAAAAAGCTACAATTAATTAATCAGAAGGGGAGAGGGGTGTTTTGTTAGAGAAATTAAATTAAGGGTTATAAAAGGAAGTAAAGAGTTTTTATTAGTATTCGTAAAAATATAATTTAAAAAGTTAAAACATACAAATCTCTTTTCATTCAAGTTTAATTAAAGAAAAAATAATGTTAAAACTAAATAGTAAATTGTATTAAAAATATATGTGCGTATATATGTGCGATTTGTCAACAATAGAATAAAATGTATGCGAAATAAAAAGAAGATTATCATTAAAAAACATGGCAATGGCTATTAGATAACAATAAAACAACACGTTTTATTGCATGGCTATTACTAATTAAGCAATCTTCCAAAACACGTTTATCAAATGATTATCACTGGAATTTGACAACAGATCTTTGCCGGAGATATTAGAAAGACAACAAGGCGCAGGTATAAATAGACCTTTTTTTATCGGACAGTAGTCAGTTCACAAATTAGTTGAGTGAGTGCAGTTCACAAATTAAATGAGTGAGTGCAGTTCACAAATTAATTGAATCAGATGAGTTAATTATACCCAGAAACAAAATGCAGTGCTGAGAAGATTTTGGGAATTCATGCCTCTCCACAGCCTAAAAAGTCCGATGAAAACAGCAAGATCTGCCCGTGAAATAATGTCAACGTAACAACTTAGAAAATCTCCATCAGTATCTAATTGTCTCCAATAGTAATAATCGTGAATAATAAGGAAACTCATCAAGGAAACATCCCAGCTGGCTGGAAGCATTCATACTGGAACCATTCATACTGGAAGAAACAACAAACAAGAAGAAAACAAAGTGTTAAATCTACGTTCAAAATCCTAGGTAAAACATTTGCTTATTTTCGTTTATACTGTAATAGCCATTGCATTTCATTAATTCATGCGAATCCTCCAAGAGTCTAATTATATGAACTCTATATCATACATAAATGAACTATTGATATGTGTGTTTAAATTTCAAATGCTATGTAATACTTTATTATTATTATGTGTGTGCATGAGTTAATATGTGCGTGATCCTTATATCAATATTTATTAGTTAAATTAGATAATACAGTGTTCAGTTATTAAAATCTATAGGAATATTTAAACCAGTTTAGAAATGTTAATTTAAAATATGCGTGTGTTTTATTAGAATTATAAAATGTTTAAATTTAGTAAATAAATGTTAGTTAATAAATTATCTTTAAAATTAAACTTTATTTGTCGGTCAATTCTTTTTATCAATTCTTTTTACCAAATTCTTTTATCAATCTCTTTTATAAATTCCTTTTACAATTCTTTTATCAATTCTTTTAACCACTAATTAAGTATAATCTATTAGTGATTACAAACAACTGAGCTAGTCATGGATTTAGGTGTTGAGTTAGTGGCCACTGTTCAAAGTGCATTGTCTATTCTTTTAGTATTCTTTTAGAATAAACAGCTGGCGCCCGTGTTTATACACAAACAAAAAAGTGCTTCGGATTTGGTGTTGAACTCAACAGCCGAGAAGAGACTATGTCCTGGAAATGTAACGCTAGTTATATACTTTATAGTTATCGTTTGGGCATACATACTCTCTGAGTATGTTCTTCTCTGCCTAAGAGGCCGGTGTTTCGAATGCACATATTCGAACCTGGTTCAAATGGCGCCCAACATGGGGCTGAACTTGTCATAAATAACAGTTAATTAAATACTTTGTTCCTGTTGAAAATAAAAATCTAAAAAGTTAAATTACATATGTAAAAGTGTTTTAATTTAAAAAAAAAAAAGGAATTGACCGAAATTTTTTTTTTTTCGAAATGAAAAGAGATTTTGACATTTATGCTATCAAATCAGAGTCAATTAGATATTATGGGTGGAGTTAAAGCATTAAGATCGGATAGTGAAAAGGACTAAAAGGGTGGAGTTAGTGTGAGTTCCCGTCTAGTAAGAAAAATAAATAAATAAATCGTATAGTAAATTTAGTCTAACGTAAGCCCTAGTTTGAAAAAAATAAAATATATAGTTTCAAAATAAGAAAATATTTTTGACATTCGACTTAACAGCCAGCTACTGGCAAATCAAACTTCATCCAGAGGATCAGAAATATATGACATTTAAATATAACGGACATGCATATAATTTTAACCGGATTCCCTTCAGGCTAAAAAATAGTCGGGCAGGGCTTATACAATGCCTGGACCAAGTATTGTCAGATGATATTAAGAATTTAGTTATAATGTATGTGGACGACATCGTGGTGGCATCGGAAAGCATAGATGAGCACTTTGTGCATTTAGAAATGTTGCTGGGGGAGTGTGAGAGAAAGGGGATTCGAAATAATTTAAATAAGAGTAAGATAATGACTGGCGAGGTCAATTTTGTAGTCATATAATTACAGAAAGAGGGAAATTACCTAATCCTGAAAAAATCCGAGCAATACAGAAATTTCCCACACCCCGGAATAAAAAACATATTAAATTTTTTCTCAGACTCTGTAATTTCTATAATCGATTTTATAGAAATTGTTCACTTGACATGGAGCCATTACTGCAGTTATTAAGAAAAGGGAAATCATGGGTGTGGAATGAACAGCATGAGCATAGTTTTCAGAGTGTGAAGGCGGGATTTTTAAATAAAGTTATGCTGTCATATCCCGATTTCGACAAACCATTCTTTGTACAAACAGACAGCAGCGGGTTTGGATTGGGGGCTACGCTATTTCAGATACAGGAAAAGGGACAGCACAGGGTTCTTTGTTTCATTAGCCATTTACTAAAGGGACCGGAAGTGAACTACACTGTAACCGAGAAGGAAGCCCTGGCTATTGTGTGGGCATTCAAGAAATTCAGGCAGTATTTAGTAGGCTCTGAAGTGGTAGTAATCACTGACCATAAGAGCCTCGAATTTATTAATCACAGCTTCTTGAATAATAGCAGGCTAATAAGGTGGAGCTTATTCCTGCAAGAATTTAATTACAAAGTGGCTTACTGTCGTGGCAAGGAGAATATTGTGGCAGACACTTTAAGCCGATATCCGGTAGCTCAAGAACAACACTTGAGTTGCGACAGAGCGTATATAGCTGCCGCCAAAATATATAAAAGAAACGGGATAGAAGACGATTTGCATAGATTAAAGGAGCAGCAAGAGGAAGATAACGATTGCAGACAAATAATGGAGTATTTATGCAATCAGCCTGTAATGAAAACAGCCAATAATCCTCTGTGGAGGGACCGAAATCACTGTTGTTTAAAGGGAGGACTCTTACAGCGTGTATTACGGAAAAAAAACACGCATTATTCTTCCGGTCGCCATGAGAAAGCAAATAATTAAATATGCACATAACACTTACGGACATTATGGGGCAAATAAAATGGAAGGATGGCTAAGTCATTGGTTCTACTGGCCAGGAATGAATGCCAATATTGCAGATGTGATTGGTAGATGCACCATATGTCCAGCAACCAAGCCTGCTAACACATCAGGAGTCAGGCCACTGCAACCTATATATGCCCAATGCTCGAACAGCTTACTAGTGATAGACTTCTACAGACCTCTGCCTCCATTCAATAAAATGAAGTATCTCATGGTAACATATGACATGTTTTCGAAGCTGGTGGTGGCATATCCAGTAGCTCAAGCTAACGCAAGACAGACTATTCGAGTATTAGAGCAATAATACTTTAAGACTGTAGGAATTCCAGACAAAATTCTGTCGGATCATGGAACGCCCTTTATATCTAGCGAATGGAAGAAATGGATGGACAGGCATGGGATAAGACATATACTTATGTCGATTCGTAACCCTCAGTCTAATCCATGTGAACGGGTTATGAGGGAGTTGGGGGATTTATTTCGGGTTTATATACAGGATGATCATCGCAAATGGGTGAAAGAAACATCATGAATAATCAACATGATAAACTGGTCAAGAAATGAGTCTACAGGATTCGAACCTGTTCGGCTACATTTTGGAAGAAATATTCCGTATCCGTTTGAGACTAAATTGCCAGTGGGGATAAATCCAATCAACCAGAGAAGAGATGCTAAGCAAGCACTTAACCGGTTAAGAAAAATGGGCATGTTACGGCAGAAGAGGCAGGGAAGACCTAAGGCCATATTCAGGAGGGGAGATGAGGTCATGGTGAGAGTTCATCCGGTGAGTCATCCTGAAAAACATATATACAAGAAATTCCAGCCAATATACGATGGCCCCTATATCATCAAGTGGCAATACGGTAATAACACATTTGTGATAGCACAGGGAATAGAGGAAAAGGGAACATATAATGCCCGGTCATTGAGGTTAGTGAAAAGAGAAAAACAGCCACCGGACAAGCGGTAATAATACTAAATGAAATGTTTAGGAATAATAATAATGACAAGGAGGCTTCATCGAATAAAAGATTTTTTTCCCCCATGCACATATTATTTAAGAAGAATAAAATATTTTTTCCCCCACGCACATATTAAGTAAGAAAAAACACTTGAAAATAAACAGTTAAAAAAAAATCCATAAAATCTAAGTTAAATAAGTAGGTCAAATGAATGAGTTAACAGTAACAATTATAGGATTAAATAAATGAATAAAATAAAAGGTTTAATTAAAGGGATCGAATTAAATAAATAAATAACATGTCAACAAAATAAAAAAAAAATTTAAGAATTAAAGTTGTCAGAGATAAAATGGTCAAAAATGACACATTTTACTCTCAAAAAGGAGGGGCGGTGTAATGTACCTATATTGATATAGGCACATATAATTTTATCTAAAATTATATTATTAAAATAATCGTTCATAAAAGAAAAACATAAAATTAAATGTTGAAGAGTTTATTGCAGTTTGTTTTAGAAAAGGATAAGAATCAAAAAGTTTTCTAGCGTTAGTTTTGAAATAAAACTACAATTAATTAATCAGAAGGGGAGAGGGGTGTTTCGTTAGAGAAATTAAACTAAGGGTTATAAAAGGAAGTAAAGAGTTTTTATTAGTATTCGTAAAAATATAATTTAAAAAGTTAAAACATACAAATCTCTTTTCATTCAAGTTTAATTAAAGAAAAAATAATGTTAAAACTAAATAGTAAATTTATTAAAAATATATGTGCGTATATATGTGCGATTTGTCAACATAAATAAAATGTTATGCTAAATAAAAATTAAAGAAGATTATCATTAAAAAACACGGCAATGGCTATTAGATATTAATAATATAAAACAATACGTTTTTTGCATGGCTATTACTAATTAAGCAATCTTTCAAAACACGTTTATCAAATGATTATCACTGGAATTTGACAACAGATCTTTGCCGGAGATATTAGAAAGACAACAAGGCGCAGGTATAAATAGACTTTTGATCGGACAGTAGTTCAGTTCACAAATTAGTTGAGTGAGTGCAGTTCACAAAGTAATTGAGTAGTGCAGTTCAGAAATTAATTGAATCAGTTAGTTAAAGAAACAAAATGCAGTGTTGAGAAGATTTTGGGAATTCACGCCTCTCCACAGCCTAAAAAGTCCGATGAAAACAGCAAGATCTGCCCGTGAAATAATGTCAACGTAACAACTTAGAAAATCTCCATCAGTATCTAATTGTCTCCAATAGTAATAATCGTGAATAATAAGGAAACTCATCAAGGAAAAGTCCCAGCCGGCTGGTAAGCATTCATAATGGAAACATTCATACTGAAAGCAGCAACCAAGAAGAAAACAAAATTCTACATCTACATTCAAAAGCCTAGGTAAAAACATTTGCTTATTTTCGTTTATACTGTAATAGCCATTGCATTTCATTAATTCATGTGAATCTTCCAAGAGTCTAATTATATGAACTTTATATCATACATAAATGAACTATTGATATGTGTGATTAAATTTCAAATGCTATGTAATACTTTATTATTATTATGTGTGTGCATGAGTTAATATGTGCATGATCCTTATATCAATATTTATTAGTTAAATTAGATAAATAGTGTTCTGTTATTAAAATCTATAGGAATATTTAAACTAGTTTAGAAATGTTAATTTAAAAATATGCGTGTGTTTTTATTAGAATTATAAAATGTTTAAATTTAGTAAATAAATGTTAGTTAATAAATTATCTTTAAAATTAAACTTTATTTGTCGGTCAATTCTTTTTATCAATTCCTTTTACCAAATTCTTTTATCAATCTCTTTAATTCCTTTTACAATTCTTTTATCAAGTCTTTTAACCACTAATTAAGTATAATCTATTAGTGATTACAAACAACTGAGCTAGTCGTGGATTTAGGCATTGAGTTAGTGGCCACTGTTCAAAGTGCGTTGTCTATTCTTTTAGTATTCTTTTAGAATAAACAGCTGGCGCCCATGTTTATACACAAACAAAAAAGTGCTTTGGATTTGGTGTTGAACTCAACAGCCGAGAAGAGGCTATGTCCTGGAAATGTAACGCTAGTTATATACTTTATAGCTATCGTTTGGGCATACATACTCTCCGAGTATGTTCTTCTCTGCCTAAGATGCCGGTGTTTCGAATGCACATATTCGAACCCGGTTCAATTTATATATATATATAACTGGCCCTCTAATATTTATAGTAAAACATTTTAATAGAAAATTTATACTTTAATAAATTATTTACTGGCCTAAAATTTAAATGTAGATAAAATGGTAGACGGAAAGTTTTACAAATATCGTAACATGCATGGATCAGGTTTGATCCTTGTCTAGTAATCTAGAATGATATGAAGCATCAATCTGGCCTACAGATCCATCTGCTTCAGTAGAATAATAGACTTGACTCTGTCATGTTAGGGTCTCAATAACTTATAAACATCCTAAGCAACAAACTGTTCAATTGAAGCTGCAAATTATGCTGTAATAATATATGTGACTTCACTTACACACTATCCCAAAAAAATGTAAACAAATAAAAATGTAAATAAGCAACTAAAAACATCAAAATTTGAAAATTTAATATATTTTATGATACTCAAACAGTCAAGATACTCATACTCAAACAGCCATTCTCCATTTTAACTCTGTATGTGATCACATTAAAAAAATTAACTTGTACTTAAGTTGAGGTAAAAGGTGGCTGCTGGAGGGTTGCATTATATTCCAAGATCTAGATGCAGTGCTATCAGTTCAAAGGCTCCTCACTGATGAAGGCTACAAGGCAGAAACTAGTATGAGGATATTGGATGAGTAGGGACTAGATGGGGATTTTATGCACAAGCCTTCTGGCATTCATTGATTACTCTGGCTTGCACTGAGTGGCAATACGTTTAGAGAGTTTTACCTGTTTTACTAACAGTTATGAGAGCAAGCATAAGAAATGGTGATCATGTGATGTTTATTGGTTTAAAACCAATCCTGCCTAATAGATTTATGGTGGCTGTTGTTATTAAAGAACCAAAGTCATCAAAATGTATAGGTACTGATTTGAGTTCAGACCTATATAACTATATAAGTTAATGAGCTTGGATTCAAAATATTGAGTGTTTTGTAGTTGAGGTAAAAGGTGGCTGCTGGAGGGTTGCATTAGATCATAAGATATAGGTGCAGTGTTCTCAGATCCAAAGCTCCTCACTGATGAAGACTACAAGCCTAAAATTAGTATGGGGATATTGGATGAGTAGGCACTAGATGGGGATTTATGCACAAGCCTTCTGGCATCCATTGATTATTCTGGCTTGCACTAAGTGGCAATATGTATAGACAGTTTTGCCTACTTTAATATCTCTTGACTTTAACGAAGTTTATTATCACACTTAATACATAACTTCTTTGGTAATTATTTAATATCTTTAATACTATGGGAACAGATAAGCCCTTCAAGAAGAGGAATAGAAAATCATTTATGGATTAACTATCAATGATACCTAAAGCCATATTAAGGCTACATGAAGCATAATCTATGACCATATTTCCTGGCCATAGCACTCCTCAACTTTTGAAACAAAAACCTTGCCATCCAAAGCATTTTATTTGTTTTGAAAATCAAACTCATGTGCCAGACAACCATATGTTATGTAGCCAACATGCTTAGATGACAGTCATACAAACCAGGTCTTGAAATATCCCAAGCTCACTCCTACTCTTAATCAGGGAGTTCAGCACTTTAACTTAATAGAGAGAAACATTTATCATTTTAAATAAATGGGAGGCAGTGGCAAGAGAAAGAGAGAATAGACCAAATAATAATTAAGAAAAATCATTATTTTTTCATGCATAATCATATTTAATATAATATAACAATATAATATTTTATATAAAGAAATGTAAATGAATAGTATCAGGTTAAATTTTATAATAGTCCTTTGTTAAGTTCAGTTTATTTAAAATAAATATAAAATGTCTATAGACAATTATTATGGAAATTATATTTAACTAGGTTTTCATGATATTAGATGACACAGTTCATTTGTTTTTGTTTTTCATTAGTGTTACTTTCCAACTAGCTGGCTTTTTGTTTTCCATCGATGGTTTCATGTTTTGCCTTTCATTCTGTGACTTGACAGTGGTAGAGAGTAGTGGCAGCATCTATATTATGACTTAAGTATTGGTTCAGGGTGTTGGTTCCATGCATTGACAGTTAGTTTTTGAGAGAGTACTTAGGCATGGAGCCCAGTCAAATACTTTTAAGATGATCTAGCAATGCATGTTGCTAGTACTGTGGCTTCTGCAATATTTTCTACAGCAGTAATGACTGGCTCTATTCTGTCCTTGGATTTTTGAATCTCTGCTAACTGAATGAAATAAGCAAAGAACAACATAATGCATTAATAATGGAATGAAGACCAAAATAATTCAATCACAAAATGAAGATCACAATAAATAACAGTAGACATTTGTGATTTATATTTTTCTTCCATTGTTTGTTTTCCTTGTCATAGCTTTAATTTTTTCATTCTTTAAATCTATTTTTTCAAATTAAATTTTATATTTTTTTTAATTTAATTGATTTTCACATTTTTCTTTAATCTAATCTTTTTCTAGATTAATCTATTATCTCTCACTTTTATCCCAAAGAGATAGCTTACATAGTTTTTAATTATTACAATTTCAATATCATTATCAGCCAGGAAATTTTTTACTGGCATTCACTAATTAATTATTTAATTTTTTTGATTTTGATTTTTTCACTAACATTTATTTTTAAACATTTTTACTTTATAAAAAGGAGTTTTCTTTAAATCTTTTTCCCCACCCTGTTCTCAATAAAAAGCTTTCTCTTTTAAAATAAAAATATACACATTCCTTTTATCTTATTGTTTTAAAATCTATTTATGACTAGTGACTTTTTTTAATTATTCTTTTTTTTCTTAATAAATTTGATCATCTATTTTTACATTACAAAACTTGTAACAGTTGGCTAGAGCATTACTTTTAAATTCAATACTCAAGAATCTAAGGATCATGTGAGTACTGTCACTGGCCAGGACAGCAACACTTGAAGAAGAGGGGACAATAATAATACCTCATGAAACATTGAGCATATGCTAACCTGTTTGATGTGCTATTACTAACAGTTGAATGTATTTGGAATATTTAAATAATTTTCTAAAGACATTCAATACACATATTAGATTATGGAAATAGTCCAATATAAAAATACAAATGTAACACAGATATATTGTTTTATAACATATCTCATTAGTGTAATATCACACCCACCCTCATTTGATAGGTAAAATGCATCAACTTGACCATTTTAGTTCTGACATTTTATTTTTTTACTAGCTTTACCATTTGATTTTTTCATATTCATTTATTTATATTTTTTTTTATCCAAAATACATTTCAAATTATAGATATTTTTTACCCACAGTGGGTCTGTTCAATTATTTTGATTTATTTATGTTTAGTAGGGTGGTTCCCTTTTCCTTTTAATCAATTTTAATGAATGAGCATTACAAGTTCCCTTTTCTTCCTGACCCTTTGCCATGACAAATGCGTACTATGACATAAGGATCCTTGTACATTGGCTGGAACTTTTTATATATGTTTTTCTGCATGGCTTACAGGGTTAATTATCATAATGCTATCATCTATCATAAATGTGCCATTTACCTTGTCTTAACTCTCCCATCTTCCTTAACTTAACCATTCTTGGATAGCACCCCTATCCCTATCTTCAGAGCATGTTTCCAATGGCAGTTTAGATTTAAATGTATAAGATAAATTTTTCCTAAAATGAAGCCATACAGGTTCAAACCTCATGGATTCATTTTTGACCAATATATCATAATAATATGTGAGATTTCCTTAACCCACCCTCTGTGATTATCATGTATATAAACTCTAAATATTCACCTAATTCCCACATGATTCCTTCACATGGATTAGACTGTGGATTATGCATAGGCATGAGTATGTATTTCATTTTATGTTTATTGATCCATTTCTTCAATTCTTCAGAGATGAATGGAGTTCCATAATCAGAGATAATTTTATTTGGGATTCAAATAGTTTCAAAATGCTGCTATTCTAACACCCATATAGTTTGTTTGGCATTTGCTTGTGACACAGGATATGAAGCTACCAGTTTAGAAAAAATATCATAAACTACTACCAGATACCTCATTTTGTTAAATGGAGCAATGGTCCATAATAATCTATGGCTACTAAGTTGTTTGGTTGTTGAGAGTGAATGGGTATAAGTGAACCTATGCCTGATACATTAAGTCATTCTGTTTTAAGGCATATCTCACACTCATTTATGATGGCCAGGATACTGGCATACATTCCCAGCCAGTTGAACCCATGACTTAATCAACCCTCAGCTTTATTTGTTCCATAATGACCATATCTTTGATGAATATATTCAACCATCTGTTTCTGCAGGACAACAGGTATAAAATATATGTTTTTGTTTACTTTCTCTTTTTTTTGTGTGTGTAAAAGCCCTCCTTTCATACAATAGTCCTTTCTATTTCTCCACAAAGGGTTATTTATGCTTCCTTTTCAGTTGGATGACACCAATATTTCATTATTTTCCCACAATTGGAGTCTGCTCTCTGTCTTTCTACTAAACTCCAGAGATCATTTTTTACTAACTTGCTTCTATTTCCATTGAGGCAATACATAGATTGCTACAACTTAAATACTGTTGATGCAGTGATGTTGGATAATGGTTTAATGTATCTGGCACTACATTCTCCCTTCCTTTGCAATATTTCATGCTATAATTAAATTCCTGGTGGAACAAGCTCCATCTTATCAGTTGGCTGTTTGTTAAGAAAGTATGGTTTAGCAATTCAAGGCTCTTGTGATCTGTGATTACAATCACCTCTGATCCTATTAGAAACTGACAAAATTTTTGAAATGCCCAAATGATTGCTAAAACTTTTTCCATAACTGTACAATTTTAATTCAGGATCCTTCAATAAATGACTTGTAAAGAAGACACCCTGCCAGCTCCCCTCTTGGATTTGGAAAAGAGTAGCACTCAATCCAACCTCACTGCTGTTAGTCTGTACAAAAAATGGTTTTCAAAAATCAGAATGACAGCATCATTTCCTTTAAGATATTCATTTTCACACTTTGAAAACTGCCATCATGCTGTGCTATCCATACCCAAAGATATTCCTTTTTTAACATTTGCATTTGTGGATCCATGTCATAAGAATTTTTTTTATAAAATTGGTTATAAAAATTACATAAGTCTATAAATGATCTTGTGTTTTTTTTATTTTTAGGAACTGGGAACTCCTGGATTGCATGAATTTTGTCAGGATGTAGTTGGATCCCATTCCCACTTATTATGTGACTGAAAAACTTGCTCTCAGTTACCATTAAATTGTTTTTTTTTTAATTTTTATTTTAGTTCCCTTTTGTTTACATTCTTGCAATAGTTGTCTTAAATAAGTGAAGTGTTCCCCACTTCCTGATGCTAAAATGATGTCATTGATATACATCACTATGAAATCTTTTATTTGCTCCAATAATACCTGGTCTAAACACTGTATTATCCCTGTCCTGCTATTTTTTTAACCTGAACAGTATTCAGTTGATGTTGTATGCACTCCCATTGTATCAAAATGCAGCATGTGGGGTGTAACTTGATCTGTCAATAGCTGGCAGTTAAATCAAATGTTGAAAGATTTTTTGTTATGATATTTTACTAATAGTTTGAGTATGGGCAGAGGAGCATTTAGTGTCAGGAATAGTTACTTTGTTCAATTGTCTTGTGTCCAAGTATAGCCAGATGGACCTGTCTCAGTTCTTTACTGTTACAATTGGATTATTAAATGGTGATGAGCATTTGTATATGATTCCCCACTCCAGCATTTTATCTATCTGCTCTGTGACCTCTCTCCTGTATTGGCGAAGATCCCTGGAAAGGTATGGTTGAACTTCCATGAGTTTTATCCTGTGCTCATAGCTTTGAATCAGCCCAGGGATGCCTGAAAAAACATTCTCATATTCATTCAACACCTGCTCTAGTCACTTCCTTTGATGATTATTTATAAATTTCAATTCTTTTACTTTTGTGCATATTTTCAGTTTTGCCTTTGTATGCAACAAGTCATGGTGAATTTATACATTTTGTCCAACATAAATGTCAATACTTTATCATTTAATCTTATCTGACCTACCTTACAGTTCAGCAATACAACCGGTCCTATGCATAAAATCTGACCCAAATATGACCTTGTGGATTAACCTCAACAATAAGCTAAAACATGATTGTACTCTTTTCTATCCACATTTGCCTACATCTGCTTTGACATTAATTTGGCTTTTTTACTATTTGCCATAGTTGCATACAGTTTTTAATGGCAATGTTTTTATATTAAGGTTTACATGGCTGATTTGTCTAAACATAATCTGTGACATTACTGACACTTGATTGCCTGAGTTCAACAGTGCTTCTGTTATAACCTCCTCCAATACTACTTGTACTTTAGGGCAATGCTGAGGTGCTAATTTGGCTCTTTTATCCCAGCTGCATCCCAAGTTTGCATGTGAGTGGCTATTCCCTTTGTTATATTTTATCCTATGTTTTGTTTTCTGCCCATAGCTCTTTATGCTGTAAAATTTTCTATTATTATTTCTATTTCAGTTCCTTTTATGTAGATCACACTTCATGTTATTTATATATCTGTCTATTTGTAGATATTCAAATTCCCTTTCCTTATTTTCATATTTTGGCCTTGCACTATCAAATGTACTAAGCAACTCAGCCATCTGCTCTTCTGTTTTATGTACAGCTTCAATTAACATTTGTTGTACATTATGTGGGAAATTATGCCTTACTATTCACATGATTTGATATTCCAGCAGTGGGTTAGCTATTAACAATCTTAACTTCACTACTTGCCAGTGAAAAAATGAAGTAAAAAGTTCACCAGGTCACCATTTATCCTGCAACACCTGGTGTTTAATATTTTCTTGTTGCTCTTTATTCCAATAGAAATTGCCCTTACTCTCTGTATGTAGCTGGTTTTGTGAATTCCACCAGAATCGAGCATCACCTTGAATATGACTAAAAGCTATAGTTGCCATTGCCTCATCACTCAGCTGAATCCATGTGAAATAGTGTTCCAGGCTGCCAAGGTATTGATTGGAGCCTCCTCTGCATTCCCCAAAAATATTTTTATTTTAAAAACTGACTAACAGTATGTGATACATATTTATGCTTTTCTCTTCCTGTTTATTTCCAATTTTATGCATTTTTATTAACAGCTGTATTTGGTTGTTCATCATTTCTGTGTATTTTTCAAACATTTCCTCCCATGATTTGATAATTTCATTTTCTTTTATGTTAATCTTTTCTACTTTATCGGTGACTTTCTGCTCTTCACTGAGTATGCCACCTTCTTTATTTTGAGCCCTCATTTTTGTTTTGGCTCAAGTATGCATTAAACTTAGTTTTATAATTATTACTAACTCTCCACACAAATTTTACTTTACTTGGTTTATTTATTTGGTATTTATTTTTTTGACCATACAAGCTACTTGATGGCATTGTTGCTAATATGCTATTTCTGAGGCCATTTAAGTTAGCCTGTAAAACTCCTTATTATGAGGGTTTTTAAGTTTGCCTTGTAAAAAACTGCTTTATGAGTAGCCCTTAAGTGGTTTAGTTAAATGGCTAGTTTAATGGAGTTTGTGAATTTATCACAATCCTCATTTGGCTAGCATTATATGTGTAGCATACTATGTCTTATTATGTTTTGTTTCACTGTTTCTGTGAACAGTTGAATTATTACATTTTTTGCGGTATCATTTACGAGTATGTTTTTAAATGGCAGTGTTAATTTTAAATCTGTATTTTAAATTGATTGTCTTACTCATGAAGTGATGGAGAATTAGTTTGTAATAATTGTAATGTATTTAGTTTTTTTGAAGAGTTAGTAATGTTGAAAATTTTTTAGCAAAGGGTCTGGTGAAGTGCAATTTATATTATATTTCGCAACTATTCACACTTTTTCAAGGACACAATATTTTGACAAAATGGCATATTCTTCTCATGACAGTGTTAAGTTTAGCCAATTTCCAATGACAGAAAAGGAGTCTGTGTTATTTTTTCATTATCAAAAAATTATACCTGATGCTCAAAAATGCATTTGTGCAAACCTACACCTTAGAATGTGAATTCACATCCTGCCATCGAAGGTGTTCCTTGCTGCAATCAGATGTGTTTCAGTGGCTGTTAATTAATGATTTTGAGAAAAAATTATACCTGATGCTCAAAAATGCATTTGTGGATGAGCCATATGGTTAAGAAAATTGCAAACCTACACCTTCGAATGTGAATTCACATCCTGCCATCGAAGGTGTTCTTTGCTGCAATCAGATGTGTTTCAATGGCTGTTAATTAATGATTTTGAGAATTGTTATATATCTTTTTTAGAAATAATTTTTTTTTGGTATAAAATGTTATGTCCACTAGTTATAATACCTGCTGACGCAGGAAACTAACCTTGCTCTGCCTATATAGGCATACAATAATTATACTCAATAAAGACTAACACTGGTAGAATTAGTAAAAACAAATTTAATTATAATACATATGTGGAAAGAATATATTAGTTATACATTAATATATATATATTTAACCGAATACATTAACATAATTATATGTTTACATCAAATAAACCCGAAAGCATATCAAAACAATAATAAAGATCGAATACAACCTACTTTACAATCCCTATGCTGACTCTTGGATGTTCAGAGGCCAGCGGCCTGTTCTGGAGCTACCATGCTAAATAATCGATGTTAGTCACCTTTCAAAGTTTATCTGCATCAGTAGAGCTTCCAGTTGCAAGTGTCCAATTCTTTACACTTACACTCATTTCTCCAGTCCTGATTTCCTGGATTTGATTGGTCACATCTTGTCTGTCCTGGTTGGATCAATCCCTCCCAATTCACTAGCAGTAGTAGATTTTGACTTAACTCTTAGTTTGATTATCTTAACAGCCTGATTATTTTTTAATTACACATCTTGTTTATCTGCAAATATCCTTTGTCAACTAACTAAACTTCTCATCTAAAGGGATTTGTTTTCTTGCTGTTTTAAAAAATAACACAACTATTAAAGTTTAATATAAATTAACAAAGTATTTTTTTATCTTCACATATATATAACTTACATATGTAAAGAAGACATTTATTTTTTATATAGTGCGATGTTTTTTATAATCTATAATATTAATAAGCCAATAAGCTAATACACATGCACTTTGCAGATGTCACTATATAAATGAATACTTCCACTTTTTCAAACACAAGATAAAGTCTTTAAGAAAATATAGAATGAATCCACCTATATTTTCGACCCAACCGTATATGTATGGGCAAATCTGAAGTGTTTGAAATGAAGAGCGTGAAGTTATTAATTGATCACTTTAAATATACAGTTGGGTCGAAAATATAGGTGGATTCATTCTATATTTTCTTAAAGACTTTATCTTGTGTTTGAAAAAGTGGGAGTATTCATTTATATAGTGACATCTGCAAAGCGCATGTGTATTATCTTATTGGCCTATTAATATTATAACTTACATATGTATATGCGATAAATTATACACATACATACGTTTAAATATTAAATCCTCATTTACGTTTACTATTACTTATATAAGGCTAGAAGCGCTTAATAAAAATTAATCTTTATAACATTTACTATTATTACTTTGCATGTATGTATATTTTAATTATACACATACATAACAATACTTCCCCAAGTTTGAAGATTATTTGTTAGTCTTCGAACTTAAAATGTGTTATTCAAATGTTTGTAAATATTGAAATTAATGTTTATTTAAAGAAAATAAAAGTTTTACTTTTTTGTCAAACTGTTCATATCTATTATTTCCTTTTTTAAAAAAATGTATTAAAGACATGTGATCAAAAATTGATGGACTATTTTTATAATGCCATCTGATATTTAAAAAAAAGGTAAATTACACAAAAAGTTGTAAAAAAAAGTCAATCCCCCCCAAAAAAAGTCAATCAACCAAAAGTCCTAAAAAAAAGTCAACAAAAGATGTAAATTATGCAGCAACAAGAAGCAAATTACGCCCTTTTAAAAAAAAGAAAAAATGTAATTATGACAAAACAAGTCATAAAAAAAGTAAAGAATCACATCTGATATTTTAAAAAAAAGTAAATTATGAAAAAAAAAATTGTAACAAGAAATCAATCAAAAAACAAAATTAATCCAAAATAAAGAAAGTGAAAAGTCAAATATTTATTTGTAAATATTGAAATTTAATAATGTCAAAAAGGGCAGGTAATATATTTATGTGTATTAAAGAGTATAAAGTGCCATCGAGTGGCTTGTATAGTCAAAAAAATAACTACCATTTATTTTTAAATATTTAACGGAAGTATTCAATTAATTTAAAACCATCAGTCCTCTCTAATTTCCACCTGATTATAGCAACCCCTAATAATAAATGTATCTCTCTGACCATTTTTTTTCTCCTTTTTATTTACATTACATTTCTTACTCTTTTTTATTTTATATTTTTAATTATTTTAATTCTTAATATTATAATTTGTTTACTTTGGTCTATTTCTCTTCTCACACTGCTTACTGATTTCATTTTTATCACTGCACAATTTAGCATTTAATTTTTAGTTTGACTTTATAATTTTAAATTCTAATTATGCTGGGTTATTTATGGCACTTTGCTCCCATGTTGAACAGCATTTGAACCAGATTCCCCAAACTTACCATAATATTACTAGTTTTAAATATGTTTAAAATATACTTTAATATCTTTTGGAATCTAAAACTTTAATAAGTTTTAACATTTTCTTTAATATCTCTTGACTTTAACTTATTATCATGCTTAATACATAACTTCTCAGTAATTATTATTTTATATTTTTAATACTACAGGAATGGATCAGAGGAGTACAATACCATTTCCATCAATGATATATACATTCATATCAAGGCTATATGAAGCACAACTTATGACTATATTTCCTGGCCATAGAATTCCTAAACTACTGAAACAAAACCCCTGCCATCCAAAGCATTTATTTATTTTGAGAATCAAACTCAGGTGCCAGACAATCATATATTATGTAGCTGGCATGCTTGAATGACAGACACATTAACCAGTGCTTGAAATATCCCAAGCTAGCTTCTAATATTAATCAAGGAGTCCAGCACCTTAACTTAACACATATAAACATTTATCTCTCTAAATAAATGGTGACACCATGTCAATAGAGAATAGACCAAATAATATTATTTATTCATGCACAGACATACCTAATATAACAATATATTTTACATAAAGAAATACAAATGATTAGTTTCAGACTAAGTTTTATAACAGTCCTTCATTAAAATCAGTTCATTTAAATAAATATAAAGGGTCTAGAGATAATTATTATGGAAAATATATTTATCTAGGTTTTCATATTAGATAATACAGTTCATTTGGTTTGGGTTTTTATTAGTGTTACTTTCCAACCAGTTAGCTTTTTGAGCTCCATTGATGGTTCGGGGCTTGTCTTCTATTCTGTGACTCAACAATGGAAAGAGTAGTGGCAGCAATTATTTTGGGACTTAAGCATTGGTTCCATGCATGAACAGTTGATTTTTGGCAGAGGACCTAGGGCATGGAACCCAGTTGAACACTTCTAAGGTAGTCTAGCAATGCATGTTGCTAGTTCTGCAGCTTCTGAAATATTTCCCACAGCAGTAATGACTGGCTCTATTCTGTCCTTAGATTTCTGAATCTGTACTAACTGAATGAATTGAGCAATGAATAATGCAATGTATCAATAACAGAATGAAGACAGGAATAATTCAATAAAATGAAGGCCAGAATAAATAACCATAGGCAGTTGTGACTTTTTATACTTTTCTCTCTCATTGTTCTTTTCCTTATCATAGCTTTAATTTTATCATACTTTTAATCTATTTTTTTTAATTTTACAGTTTTTTTAATCTAATCTTTTTTTAGATTAATCTACTATCTCTCACTTTTAACCTGAAGAGATAGCTTACATAATTTTAATTACAATTTCAATGTCATTATCAGCCAGGAAATTTTTTACTGGCATTCACTAATTAATTAATTAATCTTTTTATTTTCAATTTTTCACTAAAGGAGAGTTTTCTTTAAATATTCCCCCCCTCCATTCTCAATAAAAAGTTTTATTCTCTTCTAAAACAAAAATATATGCAATCCTTTCATCTTATTATGTTTTAAAATTTATTTCTTAACTAGGGACTTCTTTCTTAATAAATTTGATTATCTATTTTTAAATTATGAAACATATAATACAGTTATATGCAAGTTTTATAATATATCTTGCTAGCAGTACAATATATATATATGGTAATACAACCACCGTTCGGTTAAACACCAGCCGCACTTAATTATGTGATCGACTGTTTCACCACTGATGATGATTACCACAAGCAAGAAGCCAATATACACCCCAAAATTGAGTATATATTCTTAATTGAACACTGACATAATATAAAATATCATCCCAGCATTATATTTCCCAATTAAACGCTTCTTCTCTGCTGGGCAAATTATTTGAATCGAATAATTTGTTCTGCCCAGCGCTTGGAATATTTATAATTTTATTCCCGGAATTATCACGGTACAGCAGGAATATCAATTATAGCCCTTCCTTCCCTTTATTTATGATATGAAAGGATTTCGATTGCTTTATTATTATTACTCCTCACTTAATAAACTTGTTAGCTCGAATGACCTAGATTTAATTCACTCTAAATATTTATTCGCTTGGTAAAGAAAACAAAAACACAAATGACTATTTACTTCCTTTTATAAATAAACTTTTAATTTTGCCATTCGTTATTTCTAATGACATAATAAAATCATAAAACACACATATACCTATCACACACCAACATAATATACACATAAATAAAATAGTAAAGAATATACTTCAAATTAAACATTACATAAACTAGCGTAACCCAATTGTTACTTTCTTATACATTATTATAGTAAAATCATAAGTTCTTTTAATTATATTTGTCCGACGTATTGCGCAAATTTTAATAGTTTTAGTTTCTGACTGATTTCTTTGTTCACAAATTAATTCTGACATGCATGTATTAATAATAGTTACCTAGGTATGGAGTCCTCTATGAAGGATCAACCATTGAGTGGGAAAAAAATTTCCCTTCTTTTGCAGAGATGGTTGCTCGCTTTTCCGACGTCCCAGTTAGTGAAGTGAGAGTTTATAATCTTTTGGCGTGGGTTTGATTTCTTTCTAATTCCGAATTTCAGTATGTATTCATCTCTTTAAATATCCTATTACGAATCTTCAGGCAGATCTGGTTCCATAACGGCGGTCTCTTATCGGCAGCATTTTAGATGTTATAGGTAGTGAGCGAATGGTTGGACGGAGATAGACTGAGCAAACGCCCGTTATTCGCCACTAGCCCGCCATGTTAGCGTACCCAACTAAGTTCGTTAACATTTGAATAATACGTCCTCGCTATTCTCTAGATGGTTTCTTCCCTTCTATTATTTTTTTATGTTAAGTTTTGCCAGCAAAAAAAACACAACCAGTTACTTCTAAATCAGCTCTGCTTATTCTCTCTCTATTGTTCTATAGAATGTTACTAATTGCATCATTCCTTTTCATTCTTTATCTTGTACCAATCTATCTGGAATTTTTTGTACTAAGTTTTACATTTTTCCAATTTTATAATTACAATTATTTTCTTTCATTCTTTTGATACATTTAAAATATTTGAATGTTACTAATTGCAACATTCCTTTACATTACTTTATCTTGTACCAATCTATCTGGAAATTTGGTACAAGTTTTACATTTTTAATTTTACAATTACAATTATTTTCTTTCATTCTTTTGATACGTGATTTTCTTATTTAACAAAGAAAGAAAGAGACGCGTTCATTATACACCCCTCCCCTTTCCTTTCTAATCTTCAATCTTTATTTAGTTTTTTCTAATTTCTTTTAAAATAAGTTTTTAGAATCCTTTTAACTAATTTTTTTTTTCATTTTAATCCTTTCACGACTTTCACATAGTTTTGAATAATTACATATTAAAACTGAGTAACTTCTTTTTTTATATTTTTTTTATTGGTTTTCTATTTCTTTTAACGAAACCCTTTTTTCTTTATTATTATTATTGAGGATCAATAATATATATACATGCGAGACTATATTATATGTAGATATCGCAATATATATTAATATTGTAATAAATCTATGACAGCCATACAATAAAAGCAGTGAAATTAATTACAATGGATTATTGTATCTTCCTTTTTCATAATGGTCATCAAATCAATCAAAACAATCTCTATCTCTCTATATATATATATATATATAATATATCAAATCAATATAAACAATCTATATATATATATGGGAGTTTATAGAAGGTGTATGTACATGACATTATAAATGTGTAAAAACATAATATTCTGTTATTGCTCCATATAGCATTTTCTGAGATTGAACTTGGTGAGGTGAGATTTGCATATATCTCCTAACTTTTAGCACTCTGAGTACAGGCATAATTATCATTGTTGGGTATTACAAAGCTGTGAACAAATTTAGAATTGTGTTTGGAGGTTATAAATAATTGGAAGTCTGAATGTAATGAAATATTGTAATAAGTGCATAAAAATGTATTAGTATTGTTTGTTTAATTAGTAATAATAAATCTTTTGATAAAAGTTCAGTTTTTCTTTATTATCCCATCTTTCTACAATGAATACAATATTCCATATACAGTTCCATGTTTGGAATGGCCTATCCATTGAAACTGATGCTATTAGGTTTATGAAGCACAAGAGCTCTATGTGCTTAACAATTGTTTTAATATTATCAACTGATATTAAATTAAAACATTATAGTAATAAAGACTAATTTTATAAAAAGAAACAAAATTTTATTTACAATATACACCTGGATCTCTTTTTACGCGGACTTATTTAACATGATTTGGAAGTTATGCGATTCATGTTTCACCGGAAGTCGAACTTTCGTTCACTTACGTTATATTGAAAGTAATAGCACATTATTGGAATTCGACTTTCATCTTAGTAATTTCAATATTTTCAGTGCTTTATAATAGTAAGATTTTATGCAATAATGAAATTAAAATCATGATTTCCACATTTTATGTATACACACATTAAATTTTACAAGATTATAATGTAAATTTGTTCAAACATTGTGCGTGTTAATTTTGCATTTTAAATCACATTCTGTTTTTGCTTTTAAAAAAAGAACGTTTAATCAATTATTAATCATTTAGTGTCTGCAAGTTTATTTTTAAAAGGTGAGTAATAGCAGTGAAACGAAATTTGATTTTTAAACGGAATTGAAAATTAAAAAATTAAAGACAAAAATAAAAGTTTAGATACAGAAGAAAATATAAAAAAAGATAATGAAACAGAAGTGGAACCTGTTCCTTTCACTTCCAAAATGATTCGAGGTCTTCAACTTTCTAATCAGTTGGCAAATTATTTTCTTACTAATAACACTAATTACGAACGTGCTCTTAAGTTCCAACGAGAGCTAAATGGTTGTATGTCTGGATATTGTGAGCTTCATAAACAATTAATAAAATCATCATCTCAAAGATTAATTACTAATTACATTGTCACTAGAAAACCATTAAAACAACAACATGAGAGTGAAGTTGGCATTAGTTATAGTTTCTCTTGTGAAGAATCTTTACGAGTTTGCAAATGAACCTGTTTATTGGCAAATAGCGTTAATAATTAAAATGTGTATAAAAATGTAAATTACTGTACTATAAATTATGCATAAAAATATATTATTTTGAATAAAATTAAATATTATAGTTAAAAAAAGTTTGTCTTGTATCAATTTTTTTCAAATTTGAAATTTTTTATTAGTCATATTTTATTTCCTTATTTTTTTTTTTTTGCGCGAATTTTAAAGTAATTTTACATTGGTGCTTTGCTTTTACACGAATTTTGAAAAATCACAGACCGCACACCCCCCCCTTTTTAATGTAAGTTATGTCTATTTTTGCACGATTTCCTTTGCGCATGTTTTCTGAGGAACCTATCTATCGCGTAAAACGAGACCCAGGTGTATACAAAACTGTTAACACTAAACTTCACATATCAGTTCTAATAAAACTGATTTAACTTAAAAAAAAATAAAAAGAAAGATTCAAAGCAATTAAAAATATAAATGAATAAAACATTATAAGTACATCATAATAATATAACTTGAACTAAATAAATTAATAATGACACTTTCTTATAGAAAATATTAAATTGTAAAAATAATCCAAAATAAATGATACACTTATAAAATTAGGTGATATAATTAATGGAAATAAAAATTATTTTAGATGTCACTATATTTATGACTTTTAATAGATTTACATTTTCAGAATTTGTAAGAGTATAATAGTGTAGACATGTATCTATTTTACATATATGTGTAATTTTGTCTTTATATCAAGCACATGATTTTGATGAGTGTGTGTTTACAATCTCATTATACACAAATACACCAGATACTGTGAATATTAAATAAATGAATAAATATATAATTAGATGAATACATAAAATAATTATGATGGTCAATTAAAGAATCACAGTTCTTCATATAATAACTAAACTATCAAACATATCTACATGAGCGTTTAAAAACATTTGTGAAAATACATCTTGGCATCAGGATTATTGCCTTTCATTAATTAGCAATAACATTTGATTTCATTTAAACATATATAAAGTAATGATTCTTTCAATTTAAACATAATTACAATTATTGTCTTGGAATTTTCCTCCTTATTTCATAATTCAAGTAGCATATATATATATTGATCTGGTATTTTCTGCCAGCTCATACTCATACATATATATACACACATATTTTGTAAAAATAAAATATATACATTGTAATAAAACTTGTTTTATTAGAAATAGATAAACACGTACTTTTCTATCAGCTCATATATATATACACACATATATATTTTGTTAAAATATAAATATCGTTTTATAATACATAATTTTTAAGATAAGAAATATAAATTAACACTTAATTTTAAAATGGAGTTTTAAAAAAAATAAATTAGATCAAGATCTTAAATTATTTGATAAAAGTTTGTCTTTTGTTTAGTCTTAAAAAAATTCTTAAAGATAGAAGGGAAAAGAAAGCAATTAATTTTATTGTTGGGGCTTTGACAGTGAAGGTATTTTTATGCTATCTATTACGCTGATCAATTGGAATGTTTCTTTGGGATTTTAAAATAAAATATGAAATAAAAGAAGAGAATATTAAAGGTGTGAACTGAGACTTTGAAAAAAAACTATAAATTACAGACTTTCCTTTTGTTTAAATTAATTGTATTTTTCTAATAAAGAATACAGAATCTATAAGCCAATTCGGCTCGGACTCTCCAATATAAAAAAAAATCGTAAAATTACATTAAAAAAATTAAGAAGTAAGCGCAAGGAAAAAATGTTGAGCGGCTAGATCTAACAGAACTTTCCCTCTTGGGAACTTCTTCCTATTACCACCTGGAACTGCCTTGTAAATGCCGGACATAGAGAGCTAGTCGGGGAGAATGGACTGGAAGAAGATCATGGCCAAAATACGATGAATATAAGGTGAAATATCCCACACCCACAGAATCTACACTGATCGATCAGGGTAAATAGATTTTTTTATTATACCTTCAAGAGACATTTGCATAATAGAATTTTAAAAAAAAGAAAAAAGCCTTCACTTCAAATATCCCAAAGTTTCAACAATAGAAAGGGGAGATATGTAGTCTTTAAGTATATGTATTTACTACACCAAATTAATCCACATTATATTTTTGTATTATATTTTATTAAGTAAACTTACCTTTGGTTTCTGTGACTGTTATTCTGATAATGTATAGATATGAATAAGAAAATTGTATACTCGATCTAAGGGCAAGTAAAAATTTAAGAGGATAAGATTTAACATTAGAAAGAGGAGGTTTGAGTGGATTTTGTTTTAACAAACTCACTCTTATAGTAAGCCACCCTTGAGTTCGCTTAT
The DNA here is from genome assembly GCA_028023455.1 of Epiperipatus broadwayi. Taxonomy (NCBI): domain Eukaryota; kingdom Metazoa; phylum Onychophora; class Udeonychophora; order Euonychophora; family Peripatidae; genus Epiperipatus; species Epiperipatus broadwayi. The sequence continues at coordinate 5,493,425 of JAQFVV010006251.1, forward strand.
AGTTATATACCATGTTTTTCTTTGATGAAAATATTGGTAGAGTTATTATAGAAATGTTATAATACGGTCTAGGCAGAAATGCTTGGTGGCGCCCTCGAACGGCCACCGTATGTTGCAATCTCTTGAAATTTAAGAGTGTAGCAAAATGTTTTGTTACAATATATATATATAATCAAAAAGACCCCTAATTCACAATTCAACCAGGTTAGCCAAGAAAATAAACTCTAAAACACTATCAATGGTTTCATTACTGCAAGCAGACTTCTTAAGTATAAAGAACTGCAAAATAACAACATATTTAAACTAAACATTACCCCCAATTCCACTTATCTTCCATATACTTTTAATATTAAAAGAACTTTTGAATAAGTTAATTGCTTCAGAATCATAAATTGTTAATAATAAAGATTCTTTTTATTTCATTTCTCTCAAAGAAGACAACTTTAGCTTCATCAAAATTAAGTGTGGCCTAAGCTAAGATTGTCTTCTTTGAGAGAAATAAAATAAAAAGAAGAATTAAAAAAATTTTGTTATTAAAAATTTATGATTCTGAAGCAATTAACTTATTTAGAAGTTCTTTTAATATTAAGGGTATAGGGGAAGTGGAATTGTGAGTAATGTTTCGTTTAAATATCTTATCCTGTAGTTCTTTACATTTGAGAAGACTGCTTGCAGCAGTAAAACCATTGGTAGTGTTTTAGAGTTTATTTTCTTGGCTAGTCTGATTAACTGAGTTGTGAATTTGAGGTAATTTATATTATTTATTGACTAGTTTAGCTTTATGCTTTTAATGTTTTATATATATATTAATATTTTATAAAAATTTCACTGAAATTATCACTTTGATCAAAGACTAGGGTTACATTTACTATGTTATAATTCAAATACTGGCTTCTTAGTTTAATTAGCATCTAACTTTACCTTATTTCAGGGGTCCCCTAACCTATGCCTGCGGGCACCATGGTGCCCGCAGATAATTTTATGTGTGCCCACCGCTATCCGAACACGATAAAAAATTATTTATCTGATACAAATAAATTTAATTTTTAAAATTTCTTATAAATTATTGTATTATATTTTAATCAAATTGTAGGGCATACTATACTTTTACAGTGTAAAAATATAAACATTAATTATATGTTAAAATTTTATTTTTGAAATAAATACTTTTTTTGTACATTATGTGTATTATTAACAATATCCAACTATAAATTTACATTGAAAAAATAAATGGTGCCTGCCACATGCCACTATTATAGAATGTGCTCTTAAGTGCAAAAAGGTTGGGGACCCCTGCCTTATTTGTTTATTATAGACCTTTGATCATCTTTTGTCACTGAGAATATTCTCTAAGAAAGGAATATCATCATTAAAAATAAAGATTAATATTATCCAATGGCAATATCATACACTTTATATAATCAACTAACATTAATAGCACTATTTTTGTTTAAAAGTGGCTTTAAACACACAGAAAATTGTCTTATAAGAGTATTAACAATCAATAAAGACAAACCATATGATAATAATAACAATCAAATATACAAATAAATCATTAAATATACAGATAATAACCATATTCTGGGATTCTAAAATTCTAGATCACAAGTACTATTAATATATTTCATTTGAAATATATTTATATTTCATTTTATTTAAATTGATATATTAAATTTTTTGTAGTTTCATATTTCATCATATTAGCCATACTTTAATTTGTTTATTAATATTTAACCATAAAATGCACATGCGCATTTAAATACATTATCAATTTAACTTTTTTAAAACATACATTATTTGTAAATGAAAATTTGTTTATCTGAAATCAACCATTAATTTTCTTATAATGGCAATAATTATTTAGAATTTCAACTCCATTATCTATAATCATGATCTTTCTTAGATATCACATGATCACTATCTCTTATACTAGCACATAATTGTTCTATAAACAAGGCAAAACTTTCCATACAGCAGTGCTACCCTGTGCCAAACAGAGTAATCAATCGATGCCAGAAGGCTTGTGCATAAAATCCCTGTCTAATGCCTACTCATCTAATATCCCAGACTAGTTTCTGGCTTGTGGCCTTCATCAGTGAGGAGCATTGGATCTGAAAGCCCTGCACCTAGATCTTAGAATCTAATGCAACCCTCCAGCAAACACCTTTTATCTCTACTTAACTAATAGGATAGCGGCTATGGTTGTTAAAAAGCCAAAGACACCAAAATGTATGGGTGCTGAACTGAGTTCAGATCCATATGAATATATAAGCTATTGAGCTTAAATTGAAAATATTGTGTTTTCAATTTCATTCTCATAGTTTTATAGTTAAGTAGAGATAAAAGGTGGTTGCTGGAGGGTTGTATTAGATCCTAAGATCTAGGTGCAGTGCTCTCAGATCCAAAGCTCCTCACTGACAAAGGCCACAAGCCAGAAACTAGTCTGGGGATATTGGATGAGTAGGCATTAGATAGGGATTTTATGCACAAGCCTTCTGGCATCCATTGATTACTCTAGTTGGCACAGGGTGGCACTACTGTATGGAGAGTTTTGCCTTGTTTATCTTTCTTAGATACTTGAGCAAATAATTTAATCTCTTGCAATCATTATAAATTGATCTTTAAATTTAATTTTCACTGCATTTCTTTATCATTAACGAACAAAATATAAGCAAAATCTTTTCTTAACTAATGTATTTCAAATTTTATAAACTAAGATTTACTTATATGAAATTACATATAATACTAAAAAAACAACACAAACACAGAAATATTACCAAATTCACCACTTCCTTTATTTTGCTGTAATAACTTATATAAATGCAATTTATTTACTACTTTGGTTCTGAAGAAGATTGCAGGACAGTCAAAATGTAAGATTGTGTATGCATATAGATACAATAAAAATTTTTTTGCTAAAAAGTGTTCAAAGTAGTGGATAGATTGTATTTATAACACATGCACACAATAAAATCATAAACAGGCAATAAAACTCCTTAATAAATGATAATAATGCATTCATTAAATTTTGACTATCTCAATTTATTTATATTCTAAAAAGTTTCTTTTATTTTCAATACAAGTTATTTTTATTTCACTAATAAACTTTATGAAAATCAGTCAAGAGTGCACTTATTTAGTTCATGAAGTAAAAATTTAATAAATCCGAAAATGTTGACACTATATAGTTATTTTAATTGAATCCAGAGAATTCGTTTCCAATAAATATTAAAAAAAAAAAAAGTTAACAAGTTGAAAAATTTCCATTAAAAAAAACAATTTATAGTCAAATAAGAACGTCTGATCTTAAATAAACTCTTTTAAATTAAACATGTATTTATTGATAATACAGTTTTAAAAAATTTGCTTTTCAGTGATAGATTTAACCTTTCTATTTGATATTAGACTTCTCTGCATATGGCATAGAGACTTGATAAGTGGCTTACTTTACCTCTTCATAGGCCTAAGCATACTAGAACAGGCAATTAATACAAGATCAATCTACCTGCTTTAACAAGTTCTTATAAACTTTACATATTTATGAATCGCCTTCCATGATAAGTTACAAACATATCAGCTGTATTTACAATGCATAAGATAACTTATTTGTTACTTTTATCATTGGCAAATAAGTTTTAGATTATCACTTTTAAATTGACACTTAAAAACTTCAAATACTTCGATATCTCTAAGATCAATTTTTTTACAAATCTTTTTTGAAGATAATAAAACTTTGAATTCACAATTTCAGATTTAGCTAATAATAAATTATTTAGCTTAAAATATTTTGACTTAAACCTTTAATGTTGCTTAATTTTTTATATGCTTTTTTATATGTATTATGGGATATAAATTTATATATTATGCACTTAGACATTTACACACATACTCAATCAGTTATATGTGTACACTGTTGAATATGTCTATATAATCTCTATAATTAAAACTATTAGCATATATATTGTTTATATGGTTTTGAATAGATGATTTCGACTAACTTGCTGATGTTAAAGTCTTGATTAAATGTCTTAAGAATTCCTATTTATGTATAATTATGATTGTTATCTCAATTATATCATTATATTTTAAAACTTTCATATACTTCACCTTAAATAATCTAACCACTTAAGATACTAAAAGATAACTATCACAATGTATACACAAGCTGTAAAAATTGAATGCCAATTAGAATAATATAAAGCAATTTGAAATATAGTTTTAATAAAATAATATGATTGATTAAATATCTTCGTGCTGCCAAAGACTTTAAGATTAGTATCTATATATAAATTGAGGTAAAGAGAAAAAACAGACAGATCTCTCCTTTAGAAAAGTTTTATCTTGTGCTTTGGATTGAGAATATTTCATTTACTTAAAAGACCAGTGTTTAAATATTAATCTCAATGTAATGTATACACAATATATATATAATTCATTTATAACCTCTGAAGATTTTTTTTTTATATAATCAAACATTGCTACTTGAATTATCAGAAAAAATTATAACTATATATTAGTTTATACAGGTTAAATATTCTTAAATTTTGGTTAATAATCTTAGCTATATATATATAAGACTATAGTTTTATTAAACTTCTAATATATTAGCTTGTTTTAGCTAGATCTCACAATTGTATGGAAAATTTTCATTTAATGATGCTTTGTGCTTTTTTAAAATATGATGGCAAGATCATAATATTGATCAATTTGTTCCTCAGCTTTCTGAATGTGATGTTGAGTTTATGATAATAAATTCATATCTTCTTTGGATTAGTCATATAAAGTGAATGAAAAGTAACCGACTTATGCTTTATGGTACTTGTTATATTTTATCAAAGACATTCTAAAGAGGTATAACATCAATTGAAATAATAAGAGCAAAAAAACAATCTACAATTAATCAAATTACTTTCAATAAGAAAAATTTACTGCAGATGTTAAAAGATAACATGCAAGATAACAAATGAAAAGACCAAATAATTAACGAGGTAAATATGGACATATTTGTGGCTCACAAATTAGTTTGTATAATTATCATAAAACTCTTTTTTAATTCTTCTTTGCTTCCTCTCTTTTGTTTTGTGAAGTTGAAATGGCTTTACTTGTCAGTAAGTGTCCATGTCTAATTATAAAATCTTCTGATACAACATCTTTAACTAGATTGGATGTCAATTTCTTTTTTGCTACATTTGAAATTTTTAATGTAGGATCTCAAATATATTTTGATAGTTTTATAAAATTTTCTTCTTTCCTTCAAGATCTATTAATGACCATTGTAAAAAATTTAACTTTTTTTTTTTAAAAAAATTTGTTTAGGAGTTTTGCATTTATTTAGTTGTATTAACAAATTATTTGGATCTTTTTTTTACAAAATTAAGTTTTTACTAGCAACAAGATCACATGGCTTTCTTGGCTTACTTATATGCAGTTCTCTTTATTCTAATCTAGAGTCATTTACTATAAGCCTTATTAGTCAATGAACATCAGACGGTGTAATCCTATAATATTGACAACTCCAGATCAGTGTCTAATTTTAGATTGTCTTTATCAAAAAGGATTCAGGGTTCAAAGAAGAAACTAAATAATTTTTACTGCTAGTAACTATCTTTTACTCCATTGTACCTTTCAACCTAAGAACCCAAAATATATATTTAAAAAAAAGCATACGTTTATATAGTATATAATTAACCTACACAATTCTCACTGCTAAACAAAAATCCTTTAATTTTTTTTTTATACAATTCCATGATTTATATTTATAATGATTGAATGACAGTAGAAATTTAGAAAATTTGTACCTGCTTCCCTCTTCTCAATGTTTTTAATCCAATAATAAATATAGCCTGCCATTATTTTCCACTGAATACTTAATAAAAAAAGTGCAATAGCATCTAATATTTCAGATTTGTTATAATGTAAATAATCCAAATTTTATGAGAAAGCCAACAAGCAGTGCCAACCTTCTTCATAAAGGAGTTGGGTGCAAGCATTTTTCAGGGGTCCCAACAAAACATCAAATAAAAAGATTTAGATTTAAGTAGTGATACTAATATCAGATAATTTATATTATACATGTATAAAATTATAATGATATATCAAAAATACTTTTATTACATATATTTTGTTATTAAATACTTTTATAAATAATGTATAGAAGTCTATTCATTGTAGTGGCTTCCTATTCTTTTACATATTCTTCCACTTGATATCAGAAATTGTCTCATAGAAACTGTATAAAACCTAATTATGCAGATTGGACTTTCCCATAATTCAGATTATAGTTTCAATATAAATACATATATCAAATCAAATTCTTTTTTTGACAGTTCAGCCAAGAATCCACCATTGAAGAATTATAACATAAAAATGAAATTCTTATGATGGTCCGAAGAAATTTCTTTTCCAGATCCAACAATAAAACCAATTGGATTTAATTTTCCAAGAAGCCATCAACAGATTCAAGACAATTAATGATCATGTGTAACTCCTTCAAAAATAGAATTTAACAGTCACTGATCTATATAAATTTGGGCAAATACAAACTATGAACCATATAGCAAATGACTGTTAAATCTATGGCTGCAATAGCATGAATAACTTAATAAAGCCATTAATGAATTTATACTCTGTTTTGTCATTTTTATAGATTTTTTAAAGATATTAATTAATAGTTAAGTTGTTTAAAAAAAATCCATAACTGAATAAATAAATAATACATTTAAGTCACAAAAATACTTTGTTAAGGAAATCATATTTTAAAAATGTAACTTATAATTTCGTTGATAAGTTTAAAAAAATCACAATTCTTTATACTGAATATAGTTAGTGCATTTGACTGATCTTCACACATTATAAAGTAAAAATAACTTTTCTAAAAAAAATATTTGCCATTTGAAATTATAAACCTAAAAAAATTATTACAATTAATGCATTCAGAAAAAAAATCATTCTAATTATTATCTATTATTGTAATGTATATAGGCATAGTTTATATTTTTGCTTCAGACTCATTCCTTTTAATGGCATTTGTTAACTAAGTTCTTCATCTATCTTGTTTTCACAAAATGTTACCTAGTTTTCTAATTTCTTGTTTTATTCAATTTATATATATATAATTTAAAATATTTTAGCTATGTTTTTGAACCTTTCTTTTATTCCATATTAATTATATCAATTAAAATATTAAAAAAATAGTTCCTAAATTTTTCCATAGGATTCTTTGCCACATAATCTTCTTCCAATGGAAAAAATAATCTTTTCTTTTTCCTTATTTATCCTTGAGGAGCAAATTATCTGAAATGTTCATACTGCATACTATAGTTTTTGTTTCATTTAAGATTTCTTCAGACTATGCTCTTAAACTTAAAGTTTTGTTTTTAACATTATTTATTAAATGCAGAATCAAGTATAGTTATTTGTAATAATTAGTATTATTTGCTTTAGACTATGGATGAGGAACCTTTTTTCTTCTAAGCAACATTTAGATATTTATAATATCATTCGCGGGCCATACAAAATTGACTTCAAAATTCACCTGCTACATCTGATCAAAAATTAATTAATTTACTTTTAATCATTAGGAGTGGACAAATTTTTTAACTAACAGGTACAATGTCAACTTTTTTTCCCTTTTTTAAATGAGGGCCACAATTTTTTGGGGAATTAAAAATAAATTATGATTATTATTAATGACTGTTTCACATTTAATGACAATTTTTCCAATTTGCCTTGTAACTAATTTTTGTGAAATATTTATATTCTTGAATTTCTTTTTATGTTCTGGAGACAACAGCTAGGATTCAATCTTTTATAACGTAATTTGGTTCTCACAGAATTTTTTGACTTGTTTGTACTTTTTATGAAATATGTTAGCCATTTAATGAAACTCCTTTTCAAGTTTTTTTATTTTCTTCTCCAACAATTTTGGTGTAATCAGAATGTTTTGATAAATAGTGCATCTTAAAATTGTATTCTTTATTAAGTGACATTCTTTCCAGATATAAATTTACTATTTCTTTCTTTAACAAAAATATGCATTAGTCCACTTCTTATGAAATGTGAGATTTTCTATCTTATTCAGAATAGTCAGATATCCTGATAAAAAAAAAAAAATTAAATGCAAAATAATAACAAAAGAATATTTGAGTTTTATTTTTGTTAATATACATTCATTCATCTTCAAAAATAACCATAAAAATAAATAAAATACCCCCAATATCATAAATTAAGATTGTAGAGACCACATAATATAATTTTGCAGATCTGATAGAATAAACTAGAACTTTTATAAAAGTTGAAGAGAGAAAAAGATGTTGTAGAAAAAATAAATATTTTATTTTACTTTTCTTAATTTAATATTTGTATAATGCTGTTTAAATAAAAGTTTTATATAAGACTTTATGTATGTTTTTGAAAGTGTCCGAAAACCACACTGAAAGCTTTTGAGGGCCAGAATTGGCCTGTGGGCTGAAGGTTTTCCACTCCTACTTTAGATTGTACAGAAAACTATAGTTAATTTAAATATGATAGACAATATTTGTAATGACTCTAATAAACGTAGGGCTTAGATACAAACACATTATCATTACTTATATTGTGTAGATAATACATTAATGAGACTCAATTGGTTAACTAACAAATATTTAATATATATTTATGTTCAACTAAATTGTATTGATAATAAATACTAAAAGAAATACAAGACATATTTTTAGTGCATTATAATAAAAAAAATGAAGAAATTATAGGCAAACTGGGTAAATATGAATACTCAAAGCTGCACAGTATGAAACATTTTTACTTTCATTTATTGACTAAGTGACTATAACTGGACAACATAAAACCCACATTGCCAATCAGTATGAATGGGTTGCAATTAGTCTAAATATGAAGCTTATATTCTTAGGTACAAACAGTAGCACAATAACATTTCTCATTCTATCTTTAATAGAATCATTTACTTATAGCAGAAGTCTAATTTCTTTATTTGATTAGAAAAGCCTGGAGCCCACTGGATCTCTCCAGTGAGTAAATCTGAATATAGAACACTAGTAAAAAGAGTGGATGCTTTCATTATGTTGGAGGTTGGTTAACACTGCAACTTATATAAATTTTTATACAGCATTATAAATTTGTTCAAATGGCTTATAGACAGCTTTAACTGAATCATTCAAAGCTTCTCAAAGAGAAGAAAATGATTTAAGCATTGTGTTTATATGCCTTTTAATAATTTCTAAATAAGCAGAAAATAAAAAATACCAGTATTACTTTATTTAAAAAAATTACTAGAACTATTATAAAAGTTGAAGAGAGAAAAAGATGTAGAGAAAATAAATATTTTATTTTATTTTTCTTAACTTAATATTTATATAATGCTGTTTAAAAAAAAGTTTTATATAAGACTTTATGTATGTTTTTGAAAATGTCCGAGGACCACAATGAATGCTTCTGAGGGCTAGAATTGGCCTGAAGGTTTTCCACCCCTACTTTAGATTGTACAGAAAACTACAGTTAATTTAAATATGATAGACAATATTTGTAATGAATCTAATAAACTTAGGGCTTTAGATACAAGCACATTATCACTACTTATATTTGTAATAATTATATTTATAAAGCGCATACTCGTTACTTAAAGTAATATTTATTAAGGCTATAATCTTAAGACTATGTGCCTGAAAAAACGGCAGGCACCTCTGCAAATCTTTAACACAAGATTTATTTAAAAGACAAAAGCGGTCACTCTTATCTTAGCCTACTTTCTAAATAAATAGGAAAATCTAAAGCATTTTGATTTGAGAGCGTAAGAATGGCCGCTCTTGTCTTTTAAATAAATATTGTGTTAAAGATTTGCAGAGGTCCCTACTGTCATTTTTTCAGGGGCATAGTCTTAAGGTTATAGCCTTAATAAATATTACTTTAAATAACGAGTATGCACTTTATAAATATAATTATTACAATTTTATATTATCTTAATAGATTTCTAAGCATAAGATCTCAACAGTGACTCGTTGTAAATCGAAAGATTTCGCGAATGTTAATGTATTATAGAATTCGTGGACTTAATCAGTAAAGTATTTAATAGCCTTGTGCTCTCAAATCAAAATGCTTTAGATTCTCCTATTTATTTAGAAAGTAGGTTATAGCCTTAATAAATATTACATTACTTATATTGTGTAGATAACACATTAATGAGACTCAATTGGTTAACTAATAAATATTTAATATATATTTATATACAACTAAATTGTATTGATAATAAATACTAAAAAAAATACAATACACATTTTTAGTGCATTGTAATAAAAAAAATGAAGAAATTATAGGCAAACTGGATAAATATGAATACTCAAAGCTGCACAGTATAAAACATTTTTACTTTCATTTATTGATTAAGTGACTATAACTGGACAACATAAAACCCACATTACCAATCAGTATGAATGGGTTGTAATTAGTCTAAATATGAAGCTTATATTCTTAGGTACAAACAGTAGCACAATAACATTTCTCATTCTATCTTTAATAGAATCATTTACTTATAGCAGAGGTCTAATTTCTTTATTTGATTAGAAAAGCCTGGAACCCACTGGATGTCTCCAGTGAGTAAATCTGAATATGGAACACTAGTAAAAAGAGTGGATGCTTTCTTTATGTTGGAGGTTGGTTAACACTGCAACTTATATAAATTTTTATATAGCATTATAAATTTGTTCAAATGGCTTATAGACAGCTTTAACTGAATCATTCAAAGCTTCTCAAAGAGAAGAAAATGGTTTAAACATTGTGTTTACATGCTTTTTAATAATTTCCTAATAAGCAAAAAATAAAGAATAAAAGTATTACATTATTTTTAAAAATTACCAAATTTTTTTTTTTGCAATATAGCACGACTATTTAAAGCAATTATTTTGGACTGCATTCCTTTTAAATTATTTTTTATTTTTCTGGGTCATAAACTCACCATTACAACATAGACTATCTAAATTTAGTTCAGACTCCTTCTCCCATCCAACAATAAAAATGTTGTTTATATATATATTACAAAATTAATATAAATACAGTATTACCAAAAATAATATTTAACATGATTTATATATTCATAATCAAATCAGTAAAATCTTGTACGCAAAGCAAAAGATAGGAAAATATTAAAGCATAATTTTGAGTAATCGTAATTAGGCAAAGATTTTTAATATTATTTTTGGTACTTTCGGTGATGAAACTTAACCTCAACTCTAATCCTAACCTAGTACAACTGTGATATTTCACAGCAGGTCTAATATATATATTCTTGTTTTGCTTATAAGATCCCGAAGAAATTTTGAAGGAGAGCAAAAAAATCCTAATTATGCTTCTACAGCTTAGAGCTACATGCACAAAATAGGATTCAGTTACATGCACTTTCGGAAACCGGCCCAGAATTTATTTTAATGTAGTCTCGATTTATATCCATATAATTCTATAATTAAAACCACTTCTTTTCTTTTCAAAAACTTTATTTGATGTATATATATAACCACTTATTTCCAACGTTTTGACTATCTTTACCCTATAGTCATTTTCAAGGATCTAGAAAAAACATTTTACATTATAAACAAACTTCACATAATAAAACCAAAAAAACATAAAAAGAAAATTATCAAAAACAATATAAGACATATAAACCCCATAAAATTTAAAAATAAATAAAATACATTAAAATCAATTAAATTAAAAACACAAAACATACACCACACTTACTTGACTCCCTTCTCAAAAAACTTTCCCTTTTTACATTTTCTTTTATCCAAAAAACCAATTGTTACAATAAAAAACTTATTCCTTTTTCTTTCTTATATACTTCAAAAATGAATTTATTTCCAAAAATAATTCTTTATCCATTACTTATCCAATTCTATTTAAAACAGGTTTGTATCTTTTTATATATAAACTCTCTTTTACCATTCTTTCTTTATACAATCTAACCCCCTCCAACAATTTAATCTTAAAATCTGTATGTCCAACTTCCTTACTATATATATTTACATTAGAATTCCTATCTCTCAAATGCTGTTTCAATCTTGTCTCTAATTTGTTCTTTGTTGTACCAATATATGATACATCTTTATTCTCTTTTTTACAATCCAAACATTCTATTTTATAAATACCATTCATGTTTTCAACATTCCTATTTCTTATCATATTACCTAAATTACATTTCCTTTTATATACTGGTTTCAACAATAAACCACATTCCTTACCATATTTCTTATTCATATCCCTCATTATCTTTTTAATCTTAAAAAAAGTACTTTTTGACACTTTATACCCACTATACATAAATTCCTTCTTTTTTTCTTTCTTTTTTTTTTCAATTTCCTCTCAATTTTGTCTATATTCTTTTTTCCACATAATTTATTAATAATCTTAATTGGATAATCATTTTTTATTGCCTCATTTTTTATACACTCCATTTCCTCCCTAAATAACCCCTCCTCTGAACATAGATTAATTCCTCTAACTATTCTATTATTAACAATATTAATCCTATGTATGTATTCAATATCTGATTCCCAATTACTCAATAATCCATAAAAAGTATCTTTTCTAAAAATACTACTCTCAATCCCTACTCTATAATTTTTTATAACTTTTTTAATTTTAACAACCATATAATTAATTGAATTATTTCTTTCTTTTTCCATTGTAAATTTTATGTTTTTATGGATTATTGAGTAATTGGGAATCAGATATTGAAAACATACATAGGATTAATATTGTTAATAATAGAATAGTTAGAGGAATTAATCTATGTTCAGAGGAGGGGGTATTTAGGGAGGAAATGGAGTGTATAAAAAATGAGGCAATAAAAAATGATTATCCAATTCAAATTATTAATAAATAATGTGGAAAAAAGAATATAGACAAAATTGAGAGGAAATTGAAAAAAAAAAGAAAGAAAAAAGAAGGAATTTATATATAGTGGGTATAAAGTGTCAAAAAGTACTTTTTTAAGATTAAAAAGATAATGAGGAATATGAATAAGAAATATGGTAAGGAATGTGGTTTATTGTTGAAACCAGTATATAAAAGGAAATGTAATTTAGGTAATATGATAAGAAATAGGAATGTTGAAAACATGAATAGTATTTATAAATAGAATTTTTGGATTGTAAAAAAGAGAATAAAGATGTATCATATATTGGTACAACAAAGAACAAATTAGAGACAAGATTGAAACAGCATTTGAGAGATAGGAATTCTAATGTAAATATACATAGTAAGGAAGTTGGACATACAGATTTTAAGATTAAAATGTTGGAGGGGGTTAGATTGTATAAAGAAAGAATGGTAAAAGAGAGTTTATATATAAAAAGATATAAACCTGTTTTAAATAGAATTGGATAAGTAATGGATAAAGAATTATTTTTGGAAATAAATTCATTTTTGAAGTATATAAGAAAGAAAAAGGAAATAAGTTTTTTATTGTAACAATTGGTTTTTTGGATAAAAGAAAATGTAAAAAGGGAAAGTTTTTTGAGAAGGGAGTCAAGTAAGTGTGGTGTATGTTTTGTGTTTTTAATTTAATTGATTTTAATGTATTTTATTTATTTTTAAATTTTATGGGGTTTATATGTTTTATATTGTTTTTGATTATTTTGTTTTTTTTGGTTTTATTATGTGAAGTTTGTTTATAATGTAATATGTTTTTTCTAGATCCTTGAAAATGACTATAGAGTAAAGATAGTCGAAACGTTGGAAATAAGTGGATATATATATACATCAAATAAAGTTTTTGAAAAGAAAAGAAGTGGTTTTAATTATAGAATTATATGGCTATATGTACTGTATATTTTTGAAAAGAAAAAAAGGATTGAGTCGTGATTAGAAACAGAAGTAAATGGATTTGTCCCGATTTATAATGTAGCTCAAAATAGGAGACGCTATGATAAATTGTAATAAAGAGGTGGACAAAAAAAATTCCAACTACCTCCAACAATGATTAAGTGCAATATGCTTGATCGAAGTACTGTATTGCCTAGTTATTCCAGTCTCCACATATTTTCGGTTAGTGAACTTATTGCGCCTAATTGTTTAAGTAGTAGATTCATGCTGCTCATTATTTATTTTTGTATTCCATAATAATCCCCAAGTTGTTAAATTAAATTTTATTTTATATGATTTCCAATTAAATAAGAAAGCTTTTTTTTTTTTTTAATATTAAGAGCTGGATGAAGCTCTTAATTATTTTTCTCATTTCATATAGCGTAGTATACATAAACAAGTGTAGACATTTTAATTCTAGATAAGTGCAAAATAAAAAGAATAAAAACTTTAAAAGTGAGTTTTGCTTTAACTATATAAACCGTTCAGTGAAACATGAATAGATCAATCTATAGCTTTTAAAGGTTGTTGTTTCGTCAGTTGTAAATTAACATATAATTTTAAATTAGATGGACCTTATCGGAGCATGCGCAATTTGGTTTATTATTTTTTACGACTTTAAGATTGCCCCTAAAGGTAAGCGAGCTGCTTACTGTCTTAGGGTGAGATGTTTTAACAGTAAAGAAAACAGTTGAAATCAGCATTTATATTAATAAATTATTTTATTTTCGGCAATACTTTTAATGAAATCATTTTACAGTCAAACAGTTTTTCAATGGACGAAAAGTTCGCCCGTATGTTTCCGCTTTGAAAATCTATAAGCGCGGATGCAATAGAGAATTCGTTGAAAAATATTTCCTCACTGCTTTTATTTTTAGCCTAGCAGAAGGCTCGTGATGGCGGATTTACCGATGTTTCTAAACGTTAAATGGATTCTCTGCCTTCTGTTTTTGATATTTTATTATGGTAAGTACAATCTTTTTTTTAACTTATCTATACAGCGCAAGTATTTCATGATCTGAAATTATTAAAAAAAGTGGATAAATTTATGTATCTTATATATATTGAAATACATTCTGTTAAATTTAAAGTATACATAATATATTTCGAACCATAATGCTTTCAGTGTGGTTAACAAATTGATCGGAAATTTTTTTTTTAACTAAATATAAATATATAGTCTAGAATATATTTCTGTATAAGCTTTTCTTTTCTTTTGTTGTCTTTCACTATCTTTAATCTGAAAGATTAAATTATAATCATGAACTCTTACGTTACTGACCATAATAATAATAATATTAATCGTCTTTGGATCTATTTTTCTATTCTATGCTATATTTTATAGGAAGTGACTTTACCTCCCTCCCTCTCCCCCCCCCCCCTTCTGATAATTTATTTGTTCTTGATTTGTGAAAATTAAGAACCAACGTAGTAGTTTGCCCTTGAGCTTTTTGTATAATAAAGGATATATTAGTGTCACTTGAGATATGAAAATTAAGTGCAATATGGATCCGGTCTATACGAAATAGACGTATGCAAATTTTTTGTTTTGTAATATTTATGATTTTGGTCTTCCAAATACATTTTGTTGGACCACATCAATTATTTCTAGTCAGTTTTCTTTCCACTTCGAGTTTCAATTTGTTATTCAAAATTCAGCTATATTACTTATAGATAAATTATTTATCATTCTAAATAAATATTTTTTCTTGCTCCTGATTAAGAAAAAATAATGATTGATTGTTAGTAGAAGATACTAAAACATTTAATAATGACCACTGACCTTTGCCAAAAAATATGACATTCAAATTACTTCTCAATTAAATTTACGTTCCGCATTGCCAACCATGTCTTAAACATAGGAATTCATCTTTTTGTTTTTTATTTTGAAATGATTATTTAAGGTACAACTGTCATTAATTAAAGGTTATTCCTTTTGTTTAACCTTGTTATTTATACAAGTTCTACGAGGGCGTAAGCCAGTACAATTGTAGCATTGCCCTGGGCTCATTTTTGTTAAAGATGTATGGTTCTCCATTTTACTTTTTAACTGTTTTTCTCTAAGCTGAATTATTATCATTATAGAGTTTCAAAATGTGTGTTTTAATCCAGATTTGTTTCCATGAGGTATTAAAATACTGAAACATATAAACAAAACATATGATTCCGCCCCTCTTTTTAAACAATGTGAAGACCTCACAGATTAAAATGACTTGAATCTTATCTGAGCTTTCGAATTCTTTATTTAAATTATTTATAAAAACATTTATTTATATATATATACACACACACACGTGAATCTCATGTTTATGATGTTGCTCAAAATATTGAAACGCTAGAACAAATTATGTTAAGGGATGTAAAATAATGATAGATTTGTGATGAGTTAATGTTATTGCTTGATTATAATACTTTGTTACCTAGTTAGCTTCATCCATTTTCCAGACAAAATAATTAACGTGCCCATACATATATAAGTATAGTTGTTTTTTCTTGAGATCACTATATTCATTTCGAGCACTCAAATAATAGACTACTAGATCCAGCTGGTTTAGTTAACTGACTAAATTGATTACTTATTTATTTAATCTGCGAATATCAATTCAGTTTTTGAGTTCACCACATAGCCATTGAGTTAACATATATAAATCATTGATAAGTTGTCTTTTAAAAAATCATTTCTAACTTTCTGCCTTAAGTTTTTTCTTCTCCTACAGCTAAACATTTAAAATTCATTTTTCTTTGTCATTGCTTTCTAACTTTTGTAATGCATTTATTTATCTATAATCTTCAGTTCTTTAACTATTCAAATACCACTCCCCCTTTTTGTTGATGCTATATCTAATTATTTAATGTATAATGTAAAAATATTCACTTTCTATATTTAACTTTTGCAATGTAGAAAATCTGCCAATGGCTGATATTTCAATTGACCAACAGTTTTCTTCAGGTGTTTTTTTTTTTTTCATAACAGGAGGAAGATCTCAAGAAAATTGCTAATCAATCGAAACCTCAAACATTAGTAAATTTTATACATTGTAAAAATTGTGGGGAAAAATATATTTTCATTTCTTTAAATTTTAAAATGACTTCTTTAGTTTTTGATTTTCTATCCATGCTGTTCATTTTGTGTTAATAATGCTTAAATTTTGATATTATTAACTCTTTTATCATTACTAATTATTTAATCATATAAATTCATGTAGCTATTTTTCTAATTTTTCTATGGGTTGATTTCCACATACAATTCATATTGTCAGGAAAGCTGTAACATTTTTTTTGTTTAACTTTAATTAATGAATATTTTTAAATTATATTAAATAAATAAATGTTCATAAACACCTTCATATATGTATAATTAATAAATTCACACACTAAAAAGTACATTACATTTATCTTGAACAATACAACCTTCAATCACAGTGTGCGAAATTAATGATTACCATATTATATGACAAAACTAGCTAATTTCTCTGCAGAATGCCAATTGACCAATATATATAGTTATCATTTTATTTATATGAGTAATGTTAAATTCATGTACTATGATTAGAGATTGCATGTTCCAATTAAATTTTATATATATAATCCATTAATAAAAAAGAAACCTCCATTATAAAAAATGTATATAATAACAAGGAATATTAATTCCAAAAATACAAATTAATGAAATATACAATGTAAATGCATTTTTGGTATTGAGCACTCTTGACAAAGACAATAGTTATAAAAATTTAAAAAAAAAAGAAGACATTATGTATTTCAAATCATCGCATGCAAATCACAAAATTGCTGTCAATAATTGTACATCCTCCAAACATTACATAATTGAACACTACATCACAAAGTTATTATTAATAATCTAAGTCTCTTATTAATTTAAGTTTCCTATCATTGTGTTTACTCCAAACCATTTTTATCTACTAGAATTGAAAACATGATCTAATAAACACTCATGATCTAAAAATATTTGATGACACTAAAGAATCAACTTAGTTTTATTGTAATAATATACATGTTGTATTTTAGATGTTGTTTAAGTCTTACATTAATGTTTGTTTCTGGATTCACCATAATAAACATATACGTGATTATGTTCCTGACCCTTAATTAAATAAACAATACGAGGATATTCCTTGTGATCAATTTTATCTTTACTATTGTAATCAAATGGTTTAATATAATAGGTGACCAAAAACATACATTATATTCTTTATCATACAATTTCATCCAAGGTTTATTATCCATAATGTAATTATTATATTATAAAATTTTAATTTATCATTAAAATTCTTAACATTATTGCAACCTACCCCTATTAATTTAGACATATATTTACATGTATTATCTTTTTTATCTGATTCAAATTTCCTGTGCAAGAAAGTCTTGAAACTTGCATATTTATAAACTGGATATATACAAGATTTAAGATTGATATAACCTTTAACATTAATAGGCTTAATTTGCATTGTGTAGTACAATGTGTTGTTAATATGCTTTATTAACAAATCTAGATATTTAATATTTTCATTAACCTCATGTTACATAGACCAGTTTAAGTTTGAATCCTCATTCAAATTATCAAAAATGTCTGAAATTTATTTCTGAAGGAACCAATAAAAACATTAACATATTTAATATTTACCATGTTATTATAATTATTAAACACAGGTTACATGATTTTTTCTCAATAAGATTAACTGCCAGACTATAAACCAACAAACTAACTGATATTCCTATCAGCCACAATTTTGATTAAACTAATTGAGAATATATGCAAGTTTCAAGGATTTTTTTAGCACAAGAACCATAATTTGGGTAAATAGGAATCAAATAAAAAAGATAATATTCATAAGTATATGCTGAATGAATAAGATTAGGTTACAATAAATACGCTTTACTTAAACATATTTAGCATTTTAATGATAAATTAAGGTTTAATTGTCATCACATTATGTATAAATAGACTTGGCTGACCATCCCTTATATACTTTCTGTATTTTCAAATATAAAATTGTGTGATAAAAAATATAATGTATGTTTCGGTCATTACTATATTAAACTGTTTGATTAACTATCAGAAACATAATTGCCCTTATGTTTACCACAATGAATCCATAGCAAATATTAATGTAAGACTTATCATATATATTGTTGCAATAAAGCTAATTTAGATTCTTCAATGTCATCATTGTTTTTGGATCATGAGTGTTTATTTGATCATGTTTTCAATTATTAGTGAGTCAAAAATGATTTGCAGTAAACATAAGGAGGCTTGGTTTATTAATAATAGCAATTTTGTGATGAATAGAAAGTCTAATAGTGTTTACTTAAATAGTGTTTGGAATTTGCACAATTAGAATGACAATTTCATGTTATCCATGTGATGATTTGATGTATGTAAACAGTTGTTTTTTTAAAGTACTAGTATATATAATACACTCCACCGCTTGATGGCGCTGCTTTTTGTCCAATGCACATCAATATACATGTTCACTGGACGACGATACGGTCAAATACGGTAAATTTTATAAATTTTTATACGATCTTTTAAATATACGTTTTTTTTTATATACGGTATTTTTTTTATATATACATTTCATCGAGTGTTGACATTTTTCAAACTAATTTTAAACAATTTACGAACCAACATTATTTTCTAAAATGTAATAAAGTTTTAAATTACATTATAAATATCAGCGTAGGCGCTGGAATGTGCTGGGCTAGGGACCGATGTTTTTGACGTCTAAAAGATGCACTACTCTGATCAAACCAACATTATAAACACTATTATAAACATTAATGCCGACATTCTGCAAAGTATTTGTAAACAATTTACGAACCAACATTATTTTATAAAACATAAAAATTAAATTTTTCTGAAATCGAATAATTACATTTTTAAATTACATGATAAATGTCAGAGCATAGCACTGGAATGTGCAGAGCCAGGGACCGATGTTTTTGACGATCCTTAAAAGATGTAGTACTGTGATCAAACCAAGCTTCTGATTTTCAAAACAACGTACAACCTCATATATTTAATTTGTCTCATAGCTGTTCTCGCACAAACGTGCCTTTTCGTGTGAATTCTGTGAAATTGTTCTTGTTACCACACTGCAATTTATTTCACATTCCAAGCTGTGTAGGGAAGTGTGGCGACGGGCTTACAATTATTAATATGTAATATTACGTCTGGTAGGGTGTATGATCATTACTTCGAACGCACATTACAAGAGTTATGGTCAGTTGAATTCCATACACCCTCACATGATTCGGTAGCGATCTGTAAAATGTGCGCATTTGCATAGTGTCACGAAGCACATCAGTGGTTCGTAATATATGTGTGCAATGCAATATATGCTCACAACAGCTAATATGAACATCACTGTTCTATAGGCCATAGTGTTAGTTGTAAGTTAGCCGCTAAAATGGCATATTGATGTGCGTTGGTCGAAAACCAGCGCCATCAGGCAGTGGAGTATATTATACGTACTAGTACCTTTTTTAATTTAAAAATGATTGTTTTTGACAAGGGTGCTCAGCATTGAAAATTCATTTAGATAATATTTTTCAGTAATTACTATTTATTTCCATATTTTTGGAATTGATAATTTATCAATGTAAGGATTTACTATTTAAAATATTGGTGGACACTCGAAAAAATAAGGTATGAAGATTAGTATGTCAAATTATTACTGATATTCAGTCTATTGTAATGATAAAAAAAAATATATATCTTTTCTATCTTTGTCAAAGTTAGTTAATTTCTGTTATTCTTACAAATATTTGGTTGTTTCCAATTAGATTGGTGATCACATTATCAAATGCTCTTGTCAAAGAGTTAATATTAATTTTATTTTGTACTTGGTTATATACAGAAAATTTTTATTTAATTTTTCATGCAATAAAGAAACTACACCTATCTCCATAATATTTATCACAATTTAACATCCTCTAAAATCTATAGAATAGTTATACTTTTTGTGACATACCTTGTTTATAATAGAGAATGTTTTATGATTTTAAATTTTATGAACAGATTTTTCATAAAACATAAAATGTGCTCAAAATTTAAACAAATAATTTAAGCATATAATTGAAGATAATAAAACTTGTTTATTAATGACTATTATTGACCTTTGATAAAATAATTGTAGCAATATTGTATAATTTTTTCTCAATTTACATTCACTATAATTAAAAACATATTTTACATATTTCCTGTTTAAAATCTTTTAAGCATTAATAAAAATCCATTCCTTTAAATATATTTTTTATTGCCATTTTTTATTTATTTCTGTTGTGACTTCACTACTTCTTTCTTTGCACATTTATAATAAGCTTTTAGATAACCCATTCTGAATCAAAGACTTCTGCAGCAGGCCTTAAAAAAATAGTAAAGGAAAGCATTATTCATCAATCTTGCCCTATGGTGAGAGTTTGAGTACTTTGCATTCTTAATGTACTCTTCAGATAAGAGTCACTAAATGCTTATTTCCAACTAATATTGGGGAGTTAAGTAAATTTTATGAACCAATTATTTTTTTTTTTTTAATTTCTCCACATTTAGTAGAATATGAAAAAGTTTTCATTTTATCTGGTCTGAAATTGAATCCTAACAAGGATGTGCTGCAACCACATCATAAAACTTTTATAGTTTTTCTGGATGTTTTAAATTTTTTCCTCAGGTTTAAATGAATCTTTTTTTTTTATACTTTGTTTCCTTTAATCATGCTTACATTCCTTGACATTATTAGTGGGCTGGTACAAGTAAAACTATGTCAGTAATTAGATATGAATAAAAGATTATAAAGAAGATAGAACTTTTAAATATTTGGGAAGATGGATAATTGAAGTAGCAGAAAAGAAATAAGTGATAATTACAGCAATTAAAAATGCTTTAATATAATCTAATAGAGTTGCAATAAAGAAACATTGAGATTTTTATTTATGCATTGTATGATAAGATGATTTATAACTGAATATTAGTATTTGTCTGAAGGTTTGTGATGATGGTATGTAGATGTGATATGTTGGACTATTTCCATCATCTATGAGTGAATGTTGAATGTATAGAAAATTTTAAACTTTATTTAAACTTTCCAGATATAAGTTGTTTATATCTGGAAAGTTTAAATAAAGTTGAAAATTTTCTATACATTCAACATTCACTCATAGATGATGGAAATAGTCCAACAGATCACATCTAATACTCCAAACACTATCTTATATATATATACATGACAGTAGTTCCACAACTAAACAATACCAAGAATCTATATAATATATATTAAATAATAAGTGTGACCTATTACAAGTTGTATTTAATAAATGAGTTTGTTAAATATTTTGTTATCAATCTATTGTAGATGGAGCTGGGATATGAGTAATTAAAAAAAAGAAAGAAGAAAGTTTGAAGCTCAATAAGATATAGTATAAGTTTGGAATGACAGAAATAGTATTAGGATTGAATAGATATTGAAAAGATTAGATAAAAAAAATTTTTTTTTATGAAATTAAGAGAATAGATATTGAAAAGATTAGGTAAAAAAAATTTTTTTTTATGAAATTAAGAGAGAATTGCATTCGACATTGTATGCGAATATAGATCAATTATTATTTTTTGGAAAAGGCTGTGGAATAATAGAAAGATTTAGAAGATAGATGTCAATTAATAAACTTAAAGAAGATAGTAGTTATAAGTATGGGAAAACAAGGAGAGTTTAGAAAAGTTGATACAGTATTTTTGATTTTTTGACATGATTTATAAATAAATAGATTATGAAATATTAATTTTAGCTGTCATCTTCATAATATTTTATTTATAATCTCAATAAATAAAAATAATAATTCTTGTTTACATGGTTTTTTTTTTTAATTAAAAAAATAGATTCCTAATCCTATTTATCTTTAAAATTATTTTTATATATATTTTTCTATTTTATCATCATAAATAGATAACTTTCTAATTTTCCAGTTCTTTTAAACTTTCCGAAGTTATGATTTTCTTTCTTTTTTCCTATTGTATTAATCTTCTTTAATCTTCTGTCTTTTTTTCTCATTTTCTAAGACATTAAAGCTCATTTATTACACTATACCACAATCCATTATCTTCAGAAATGGTCTTCAAGTCATTCTCCTCCCTTTTGCGATAAATTTTATTTTTAACTTCTCTTTCATATACTTTTTCATTTGAAATGTTTTTTTCCACCATATATAACATGATTTTCTAAATAGTTTGTTAGATTTACTTATTTTTTTTGCATCATAACTGGTTCTTATACAAAATTACAATTAGCTTTCTTTATGATGGTGAAAATAAACAAAAATTGTATAGTGTATTTGTATTTTACAGCTTTGAAGAAGTATTATTAGTCAGTCAAAACTATCAGATATGGAATAGAAAGAAAAGTGTGAAAGATACAAAAAAAAATGCTTTTGTAAAGATTTATTTAGCATCCTGCATGCAATTTATATAAATGTTTTTAAAAAAAAAAAAAATATGGTTGTGAACATTTTGAAGGAAGTTTTTAAAATATTAATATACTATATCTGTTATATGATATTTGCTCAATAGGTTTATTAATACAGTAGTTTAAGTAGTGAGTATTATAGTTAAGAAACATTTCATTTATCATTATGAAGATGTAAGTTTTTAATATACAAGATTTATTACAAAGGTATGTCATTTTTGAATAGATGAATTTTGTTTCAATGCTTAATTTCAGATGATCTCTCCAAGTACAATTCTGGAATGTCTTTAAAAGCTTTCAATCCAGAAGTTTTTTTGCTTATAAACATTCAAATTATATGTAGATTTTTAAGTAGGTTTAAAGACAAAATAGATAATGAACTAAATAATCCATTCTATTAGTCTTATTCAGAGTGATCTGTTATAAGCATGAATCAACAATAGTTAGTAGATGGGTAAAAGTAACCAGATCGCTAGACTAGTTTCTGTGTACTCATTTTTATATGTAAGAAATATTGGATTTAAACAGAAGTAAGCAAGTTTAATTCTTTTATATTACCCAAATGAATAGCATGGATTTAATTACTTTAAGATTTTGAATGCAAAACAATTTATTTATGCAGATATATACCTTATGGTATACCAGTAATTATATTGGAATAGCTTTGATTATATGCTAACTCACTATTACAATAAATGGCTTTGGATAGTAATACTGAATCATGACTCTTAATGCTAATGTTGAAAGTAAACCGAGAGTTTGCTTGTGATATTTTATTTGATAATCTATGTTGAAATGTCAATGATACTATTTTATGTTTGCTGCTATTTTTTTGGGATACAAATGTATTATGTATGCAAATTCTCTGCTTGAAAATAAATTAAATAATTGAATACTAATACCAAGTGATAATATTTGATAATTGTATGTGATAGTTAGTCAGTGATTGCAATCTTCTTTATTTAAGCCACTCTAACATCTTAATTTTAAAACTAGTACCATCAAGTTTAATGAAGTTTTTACAACATTTAAAATATAATTGATTTTATAATTAATTTTATTGCTATATTTTGCATGTGATATGAATTAAATTTTTTATAAAAACTCCAAAAAATTAAACACTGAAGTGAATAATTCTTATATATATTTTAGCAGAGCATATTCAAACACTATTATTATAATCAAATGATTTATTGTTTGGAAGTTCATTAGAAATTTGAGTACCAGGAATAACTGAACTGAAGCTATGATTTGTAGACCTTGAATTCCAGACTCTTTACTCTGCCACTCACTAAACAATACAGAACAGTACTATTACTATGAATGTAAACATTTAAATGAAGTATATATATCATTTCTGAATTATATAATCTGTAACAAAATATAATTTTTGAAATCAACATAATTTAGTTATATAATGAAATGGATTTTATATTTTGAAGAACATTATGCATTTATTTATAAATAACAAAATGGATTTTACTTTTTTAGAACATTTAGCATTTATAAATAAAAATTATTTTAAATCTACTTTGTGCTTTTTTCTATTACATGCTTTAACATTTTTATTTTTTAATATTTAAATGAAAACTAAATATTCCTTGTTAATGAAAATTGTAAATTCTTAGTACTATATTCTGAGCAGAATTGTAGTATGAGTAAAGTTAAATAATGTACTCTATTTATCAATGAATGTGTCATCTCTTCCAATTGTAGTGAAGGTTACATCATATTACAATTATATTGTTTGTGGGAGGGGGGTATTATTGTTTGCATATGATCAGCCCAGATTAATACAAGAGCTTTACGCTTGGCTAATGATAGAGAATCATTTTCTGAATAATACTAATGTCTAATGGGATTGCTATGAGTTTGTTACCCTAAGGAAAACCCTAATCTTTCTTGTGATTTGAGATTATCTATATTTACCCAACCTAGATTCAAACTTGAGCTCATAATATATGCTGACCAGTATATCACAAAGCCCTTGTAAAAAAAGTATTTCCTTGGCTTAAACAAGTTGGCTAATTTATAAAAATAACTTATTGTGTAAGTTTCTGTCTCATAGATAAAAAAAAGTATTTTCACCAATTAAAATAAAACTTTTTCTCTACTATAATGGCACTCAAATAAGCACCTAACCATATAAATAGATTTATCCTTACACCTATCAGTATGTAAATGACATCTATATGTGCAATCTACATTAAATATGTATATATACAAACCCTGTACAGTCTACATAATGATATAGATTGATATGAGAGCTAAAGATTCTAGATATGAAATTCAACCATGATCTGAGAGTCTAACCAGTTATTTTATATATATTATTTGCAAAGATAGGAAACAGAAAGCAATGATTTATATACTATGGAGATAACTGTAATTTCAGTATTATTACAGAGTTATATAAATGTTTACTACAATATAATAAAACAGCCTTTTTAAAATAAATAACCGATACAAAGCAAAGGGCTCCATAACAACTCTCATAAAGGAACAGTGATGTAGAAGGCAATAATCACCTAGTTACTAATTGTGGATGATGATAATTTGGGGAGATTTTAATCCTTGTCTTACTCATTAATTAATGATAGTGGAGTTGGCTAGGTAAGCCACCTTCAGGTCATTGATTTGAAAGATATTTATCTCTGCACCACAAAGCTCTTAGATATGATATAATATACCAGAATATATATAATATCCTAAACATAACAATGAAAATTATTAATTGTATTTTATTTATCATACTTATTATTAATAAAAAGGATTCCATGGGATTGCTTGTAATATTTTCAGAAATGGAAAATATATAGTTGAATAATGAATTCAAGGGTCATAGAAAAAAAAAGTGTCAAGTTTGTATGAGTAGCTTTTAACATAAATTTAGATTGAATAATGTCTGAAGAATTATTTAATTGTTCAAGTAATAAATTAATCTAGATTCTACATAAATTCTGTGTAAAAGTTTAAAGTAGAGGTAAGGTATTTATAAGGTCTTAATACTCTTGTTCTGGTATATATGTGTATCATAATTATCATCCAGCAATATTCATTTTATAAAAAAAAAAAAAAAAAGCTCTTTCTATTGTGTGTGTGTGAATTAATGTAAACACATTATATTAAAATAATATTTATATTAATTATGCATATCTCACATTTATAACAGTAGCACATCTGCTTATGACAAGTTCGAATTCGAACTGGGAATAATTTCTAAACAAGTCAGATTTAATCAAATTTAGGAATCTGTTTTTTATGTAGCAGTTTATAATCAACCCAGCTAACTTACTAATATAGTCAGAAAAATAACCAGAGACTGAACAAGTGGAAAATGCCCAATTCTCCCTATTTATTAGTTGGCAAACCTGGTTATATTTTTTCAGCCACTCTTTCTCCATTAAAGACTGTTGTAATCTTTTTTCTGTAGTAGTCTATTTAAAGGTTGCAATATGTTGTTTTTCTTTTTTACTTTATTTACAAATATATTCTGTGTATAGTTGCAAAAAATGATACTGAAAATGCTCAAGATTTAATCTCACCAAGTTTTTGTCATAATACATATAAAATTTGCTGTTTTTTTTTTTTTTAAAAAAAAAAAAAAAAAATTCTAATTGATTGCATCAGCAAAAATAGATTTGGTCAGATCATGTGCCCAATTTGTATCTATTATACTGTTTGTTTTAAAATGTTTCATTCTTTTAAGAATCTTTTACTATGAATAACTTACTGCCATTAAATTAAAGCACATTTATGATGTGTTTTCTCAGAATTGTGAAACTATTTATACTTTGAAATAATGATAGCTGATTAATTTTGTTTATAAGACTGGTAAAATCAACAATAATCTTTCATATCCATTTTTACTGATTGTTTTTATTTAACTCTAGGATCAAAATCCACTAAAAGGTGGGGGGGGGGGCATTTTCACGAAATGGTAATACTTTCACATTAAAGAAGAACGTTGCTTGACCTCATGAGCAATTATTCCTGTTTGTGAATTATTTACTTTGCCTGAAGGTAGATAAGAAAACTAGGCAAAGGGGTACTATATTCAAATAATAATATTTGATCATCGACCATAATTTGCTTTCTGGCCATGCTCTTATCACATTTATTTTAGCATCTTAATATTCAGATCTGTATTGGAAATGTTAATGGTATTTTTTTTTTTAAATTTATTAAGATAGATCAGTACAGTGATAATTGAATAAATAAATAAAATTAAAATATTAAATTTTAAAAAATTTTGTGACTTCTATATAAGTTGCCATTATGCTTTGGATTTGTAGATTATGAAAAGGCATTTGATTCTATAAACATTTCTTCAGTGATTAAAGCATTGGATCATCAAAGTATAGATCCTGGATATTCTCATATTTTAAAGAATATTTATAAAAATGAAACAGCAACAATTAGATTACATAATGATACTAGGAAAGTCAACATTGAGAAGGGTAACTCCATATCTCCAAAACTTTTTACAGCAGTGCTGCAAGAAGTATTTTGTGGATTAAAATGGGAAGCTAAAGGTGTGAAAGTAAATGGGAGATTATTTAAATCATTTAGATTTTGCAGATGATGTAGTTGTTTTTGCAAATAATTTGTTAGAGTTGCAGAAAATATTGCAGGAGTTATCAGATGAAAGTAGGACTAAAGATAAATGTTTAAAAAGACTGAAGTAATGTTTAATGGATTTTCTC
This sequence comes from Epiperipatus broadwayi, assembly GCA_028023455.1. NCBI lineage: Eukaryota > Metazoa > Onychophora > Udeonychophora > Euonychophora > Peripatidae > Epiperipatus > Epiperipatus broadwayi. The sequence continues at coordinate 5,521,473 of JAQFVV010006251.1, forward strand.
AAAATATGAAAATAAAGATTGATTATAATGAATTAGAAGAAGTTAACAGCTACAAATACCTTGGTCAGATTATTAATACAGATGGAAACATAATCGATGAAATTAATCAAGAATTAAACTTGATTGGAGTGCTTTTGGTAGAAATAACTTGATACTAAAAGGAAATATGCCTATGTGTTTGAAAAGGAAAATTTTTAATAAATGTGTTTTACCAGTTCTTACTTATGGATCTGAGACTTGGACACTTAATCGAAGAGCAATACAGAGACTTCAGACCATTCAAAGAAGTATGGAGAGATGCATGTTGGGAGTAATAAATCAAAAACGCAATATATGGTTAAGAGAACAAACAGGTCTTACTGACCTCATTGAAAAAAGTAAAAGATTGAAATGGATTTGGGCTGGACATATTGCTAGAAGAGATGATAATAGATGGACAATTGAAATCCTAAACTGGATTCCAAGAGATTCTAAAAGATTCAGAAAGAGACCACATGTGAGATGGATGGATGAAATAAGCTTATAACATTTCATTTTAATTTATATAAATTTATACGAATAAAGATGTCTGAAAAACATAAATGATTCTTTTCAAATGCCTTTATTTATGTGATTGGAGTATGTATGGTGAAATAAAAAGTTACATATTATAAACAATTACCTATTTAAAATTAACAATTAGCTTTTAATTAAATTTTCATTAGACAGAAATACAGATAGTTAATCATACCTTTCTTAGAATTAATCTTTTTCTTTCATTTTAAAAACTGGTAAAACAGTCATAATACATTTCCTTTAAATAATTAATTTTAAACTAAAAGGTTTTAATTTGTCTAAAGTTAAGTTAACATACATTTAATTTTTAAAAAGATATACCATATTGCTTCTGACTTATGGCTTATTGTTGCAACAGTGCTGCTTTTAGATTTATGTATAACTTTTCTGTAACCTTCGATTAATGCTAGTCCAGATTCTGTCTTATCGGATAGAGCATTCATCATCATAGACCAATGGATATATAAAAATAGATAATATATATCCAATGATACAAACCTATAGGTGATGATAAGCAGTGAATTCAATTGTTCTCATTATGGAAGGTCTGGCTATAAATAGTCAGTCCAAGGGGGACAACAACAATTTACTATCAGACCTGAACAACAGTGTTGTCTCTACTATATGGTTAAAGAAGTGAGGCAAGTTCACATTAGAGCTAAAACCTAATTCAGATAAGAGGCAAGTTGTCAGGGTGCAGCTGGCACCATACCTACACATGAGGTAAGTTGTCACAGAACTTCCAGAAATGTCACCATACATACTTGCAAGATAAGCTGTCACAGTACAGCTGATGGAAGTGTTAGGTAAACTTAAAAGGATACCTGAAATCTCTTACATTAGTAGTTGTATAGCAACTAAACATTATACCATCGCCTGATATTGTTGACTTGGTATAGTATTTAATTTACATTCTTTTGCATTTAAGTTTACATAATACTTCCAGCTGCACTGTGACAGCTTGCCTCATGAATAGATATGGTGATATTTCCGATTGTTTTATGACAGCTTGCCTGATGTCTGATTTAAGTTCTAGCAGCTTCCAGTTCTAACATAAACTTGCCTCACTGCTTTAACCATATAGTGGAGACAATGTGTGTATAACTGGACTGACTATTTATAGCCAGATCTTCTTAAAACAATTGGTTGCACTGAGCATATTCATATACCTATTGGTCTGTTGCAATGAATGCTCAATCTGATCCAGGTAAGATAGAATCTGGACTAATCCATTAGTTGAAAGTGAGATATAACATTTTTTTCTGGTAATTTTTCTAAGAGTATATATATTATTGTGTTTAATATTTTTATGCAAATTATTACCTATATGGCATTTACGTTTTAGTGGTTGTGAAAGATCAGAAATATTTTATTTTAAAAAATCAAATAGAAATGATTAAGTGAACAAAACATGTATAACCTAGAATTAGCTTGCTAACAGTACTATTGTGAATGATAGGAAGAAATTAAAATTCTTATATCTGTGAACATTAGAACAATGAGTGATATGATAGCCTTGATGCAGAAATGGAAAAACATCTAATGGTGTGAATTACAGATCAAACCAGTCATGATATTTCTTTACACCAAGTCATTATCCAAAACAAGTCTTTTAAGTTTGTTTAGTTTCATAAAACTGATGAAAATAGAAAACTGTGGACAAGAATTTATGGACTGGTTATTCAGTTTGAAAATCAAAGTAATTTTTATAACATTGTAATCCAAGGTCTAGCAATGCTGAAGTTGCTGAATGTTTTCACTTGAGTTGGCAAATATCATCGAAACAGTCGGTATCCTAAGCAGCAAATTGTTAATGTCAATAAAACAGCTTTATAATTGAAAAAAATATGCCCTACAGGATTTATTTAGAAAAACCTGACTTTAAAAGTGTAGACAACATGATTTTTTTCATGATAGTTAATATTGTAGCATATATTTTATTTTAAAAAATTTTTGCTTGCCATTTGAATATATATTTTAAGGATAAACAGAGTATTTAATTTGTTTTTATATGATTAAGAAAAAGAATAATATTGTATTATTGTAAAGTAATTACAATAAATTTTAAAATAATAGTTACTATGATTTTTTTTTTCATTTAGTTCTTTAATAATAATAATGATGATGATGATGTTGATGCTGCTATTGTTTATAAATAATTGTAAAGTTGTATTAATAAGATAATTAACTTTCCCTGCCCTGTACAAAATAACAATTTAAATAAATCACACAATGTCTTTATATAACAGCAATAGTTGTATATATAAAAAGCTTTTTTAGGCAAATATTTTTATTTTCTCTTATCAATATGATGGAATTATTTTAAAGCTTCAATTTATATTAATGATAATCTAATAATAATAATATATGCATTCTTGAATGAGAAAAAGGTAATTCACTTAATAGTGTGAGCTGATTCCTATTATAATTATGAGGGACAATACACATGGTCTAGGAATAATATATTCCACACAATATATTATGTATTAGTAGAGAAAGAGGGAATGAATAAAGTACGGATAGTGAGCATAATTTCTTTATAATAGAAATGGTTAATAATGTGATGGAAAATAAAAATAAAAGTAGAAACGATAGTGAAAGATGTGGGTAGAGAGTGAATGATAAGAGTAAGTTAGAAGAGTATAAAATAAAAGTTGAAGAAATCATGGAAGAGTTGGTTGGGGGTGAGTATAAGGACTGGTGTGGCACAATAGAGAAGGTGGCAAATAGGGTTTTAGGTGAGAATATTCAGAAGAATAAAAGTAATAAAATAGTGAGAGTTAGTAAAAGAGAGGGAAAAAGCATGCAGAGAATATAAGTGTGCTATTAAGAACAAAGAAAGTGAAAAAGATGTTAATGTTAAATGGGAAAAGTACTTAGAAAAAAAAGTTGGCTAAAATAGATAATTATATAGAGAGAATGAAATTGAATAGTAAATTGTTGGAGGATATTAATAAAAGTGGAAGAGATGGGAGTAAAAAATTTTGGAAATACATTAAACGAAGAAATGTAGGGGGAGAGAGAGATAGTATTACTAGATGATGAGGGAGTAGAGAGTAGCTCTAGAGAAGAATTAGAGATAATATTAAATAAGTATGTAATGGATATAGAAAAGATGTTAGATGTGAAGGACAGAGTGATAGCAAACATGAAAGCATGTAGAAATGGGAATATTACGTTTACAGAAAATGAACCAAATGAGGCAGGGAAGAAATTGAAAATTGGAAAGGCAAGAAATTTAGATGGATGGGCAGCAGAGGTGTAGGGCAAAAGTGAAATTATTATCATGATTTAATAAGATGGCATAGAAGAGAGATTGTTCAGATAGTTGGAGTAATACATGAGTAAGAGTACTATTTAAAGGAAAGGGTAAGAATCATAGAAAATTAAACAATTATAGACCGATAGCGGTAACATCAGTTTTATATAAAGTTTTTTCATATATAGTTTCTGGAAGGGTTGCAAAATGGATGGAAGAAAATAATATAGTGGGAGAAATGCAAAGAGGTTTTCAATCAGATAGGCACATAGAGATAGTTTATTTGTAGTTACATAACTTATGGATATGAGTAGTAGGTATACAGGTAGTCAGTTATATGTGGTTTTCATAGATATAGAGAAGGCGTATGATTATGGGTAAGTTTAGTAAATTTGGGAATGGATGGAGCTTTAGTGGTTATTATTAAGAAATTATATGAAAATAATTACTACACATATCAATTAGGGAATATAGAATCAGTTAAAATTAAAAATGGGATGGGACTAAGGCAAGGATGCCCTATGTCACTTATTTTGTTTTTATTGTATTTGAGAGAAATGGAGAGAGCAGTAGAAAGATTAGGAAGAGGGATAGAGATACCATTAATAGATGGCAAGGGAGTATATACATTATCGGTTCTTATTTGCAGATGATGTCTTTTTGTGTGCAGAAAGAAGGGAAGATATGAAAATTGTGCTGAGGACATGCGCAAGGGTGGGTAAAGAGATGAGGATTAAGTTTAGTGAAGAAAAATCAAAAATAATGATGAATAATACTGGGGAAAGAGAAGTCAAAGAATTTTTATTGAGGGATATAAAGTTAAGTGTGGTGAATAGATATAACTATTTAGAAATCGTATTAAGTAATCAGAGGCACTGCTGGATGAATGGGAGAAAAAATTGATAAATGAAACAAAAGAAAGGGATTGATAAAGAAATTAACAGTGTTTTCATATAATAAATATGATATAGCTAGAATTGTATGGAAGGGAGAAGCGGTAGCAAGGTTAATATATGGTAACAATGCGTTATGTGTTAGTAAAGGAGTATTGGATTACTTGGAAAAAGTACAAAGAGAAGTAGGAAGACATGCATTAGATGCAGATGTGTGGACAGGCAAAGGAGGCAATTCAAGAAGAAATGGGATGGTCAAGTTTTTATATGAGGAATGCAAAAAGCAAAATGAAAATGTTCGGTAGATTGCAGTTTATGGATAATAAAAGAATAGCCAAAATAGTATTTAATTGGGTTATGAATAAAGGGAAGGTAACAAGATGGGTGAGAAAGGTAATGTGATATGCAGAAGATTTGGATAAAGAATTTATGTCAGTATACTTGTACAAAAGGTGGGATGATTGTGTTAGGAGAATTGTTTAGTGTTATAATGGTAAGAAATGGAATAGAAGAATAGTTGCATTAATAAAAAATAGGGAGTTGGGGAGATGGAGAACTAGTATGAGAGTAAAAAGAGTATTAATATATATAGAAGTAAATAGAATATTGGGTGTGAGTTAATTTATGATGATAGCAAGGAAAGTAGTTTATCATTTAAGGTTTGAATGGGATCATTAGCAACAGGTAATTATACATGTAAATGGAAAAACGTGGGTGATTTAGTCTGCAAGTTGTGTAAGGAAGGCTTAGAAGATGTTAGGGATTTGTTAATTGAATGTAAATGCCTGAAAGTAGAAAGGATACAAATAATAAAGTTGTGGAAGAATAAATATAAGAAAAGTGATTATACAGAAAGTGGGTTATTGATTTTTGTGCTGGGTTTGGAAAAGATAAGAAGGATTTAGATATAAAAGCCATGGAATTGACAAAGATTATGTTGTGGAAATGGGATGGAGCAGGAAATGGGAAATCTTAGGGTGGGGAATGGAAAGGGAAGTTAAAGTGATCAACAGGTTTCTCTGAGCATAGTTGCTGAGAGATTCCTGACTCCATATAAGGAGAAGTAATAATGCATCACATCACATATATGAACTAGAAAAAACAAAAATTAGAAGTGAAGCACTGTCTCTCCTGATATTTATAAACTTTTGTGGAGCTTTCTTTAATTATTTAGGTCTCTGATTTCTACATATCTAATTAAATTTTAATGTATTATATCTTCTCTTAACATAACTATTTTATTCATTTCTGCACATTATTGATTTAATTTATTATACACAATTTCAATAAATATTTTTAAAAACTAATTTTGTTTTTATTACTCAACATTATTAATAACTTTTCTTATAAAAAATTATGTTTATATAAATATCAATACTTATGTTTTAAGTCAAATAATTTAACTGCAAGCATTTTTTTAAATGCATTTCTAAATATATGTATAATTACAATCCCTTACTTATATAATAAACTTTTTCATGATTCCTTAGTTAAATCAAATTTTTATGTAAATTGAATTCCCATGCAAATGCATGCTAAGAATTTGACATGGATTGAATATGAAAAAAAAAAATTAATGGTTAAAACTAAAATATTCAAAATATTACAATAACTGAAGACTGTCTTAGAATTGTTTATGTAAGATCCAGATTTATATAAGTTGGGTGTATATGTATAGAGGAATGCCTATATGCATACAATAAAAGCTATTCGTTATTTAAACTAAATCTTTAAAAATCGTCATGGAAAATTTATTTTCTTAGAATTTTCATGTTAACAAACTTATTTTTAGGCATGGAAAATCATCTTTTTGAAAATAAGAAAATGTGCAATCATTAGAAAGAGAATATTCAAATTTTGTTTAACAGAGAAGATGGAAATATGGTTTATGAAGATGAGAAAGAACCTGCAATAAGGGAATTTGATTATGTAGTTAATAAGATAAAGAATAATAAGGCAACTGGTATGGGGGGTGGCATTCCAGTTGAATTTTTTGAAAATTATAAGGATATCCTAAAAAGCAAATTATTTGATATAATAATAATATATTATGAAGAAGGAATAATTCTATCAGATTTAATGATTTCAAAAACTTAACATTTTCAAAAAAAAAAAAAAAAAAGGCAATGCAAATGATTACACAAATTATAGAGTAATAATTCTATTTTTCATGCCTCTTTAAGATTTTACTCATAATAGTTAAAATTATGAATTCTAAAGAAGATAGATGAGAATTTGGATGGAGATTTATATGTTTTAAATCTAAGAAAGGAACCAAAGAAACAATAATGTTATGAAAAATGATTGGAAAGGAATAGGAAATTGTATTGGCTTTTAATGATTTGGAAAAGGCTTTTGACAATGTAGATTGGAAATTGTTCTTTAAAATGATGAAGAATATAGGCCTTGATTGGAAGGATAGATGGTTAATTTTGAATTTATATAGATCTCAAAATATAGAAATAGATATAAAAAATAATAAAATTAAAGCTAATAAAAGAAGAGGTGCGAGATAGGATTGACCATTGCCACCTTATTTATTCATTTTATTTATTGAGAATATAATAATGTTTATAAAAAAAGAAAACTAAAGGAATTAAAATTAATTAATTATAGACATGTTTATAGTATTCATTATGCAGATGATATAGCATTAATTGCAGATTCAGTTAAAGAAATGAATAGAATGCATAAAATGTTGAATGGGCTTATAGTCATTTAAAGATAAATATTAATAAGACTAAGGTGATGATGATGGATAAACAGGAGATAAAATAATTGATATATGTGCTGGTAAATAATATTTTTACAATATGTTAAGGAATTTTGTTTTAGAAATATGATTTGTGATTACAATGGATATCTTGTAAAAGTTTAAAATGAGAATAATATTAACAAAATGTTTTTTTCAAAATAAATACTATTAAGTAAATATATTAATGTAAAAAATAGAATGAGATTTGTTAGAATCTTCATTTGGAGTATAGTGGCATATGGATGTGAGACCTAGTCTTTGGGGAAATTGGAAAGAACAAGATTAGAAGGAATGAAAATGTGGCATTGGAGGAGATTAACTAGAATGAGTTGGATGCAAAAGAAGACTAATGATCAAATGTTGTCAGAACTTGGAATGATAAGAGATCTACTGAACATGATAAAAATAAGAAATATTAAATTCTTAGGACATATTTTTAGACATAACTTTTTATAAAATATTTTAGAGGGCAAAATTTTGGGAAGAAAATTGAGAGGGAGGTGAAAAAAGTTTTATCTTTAAAATGTGATCGGCAAATGGGATGTTTTTTATGTGCAAGTATGAAAAGAATAGCTGATTCAGAATGATATGGCATCAATAACAAGATATTATCTTTAAAAGCTGATGCTAATGACAATCATCTTCTATAGTGAAAAATCCTACATGAAAATAAATAAGTTTAATAAAAATTTTGAATTATTGCAAATTTTGTTGCTGCAGAATAACATTTTGAATTGAGATGATAGCACATATTTGGTCCATGCAAATTCATAATGTTACTTTACAAACTTTATTTAAAAGTTTTTTTTTTTCTGTTAATATTTTAAAATGACCATCCTGTGTATATGTATGTACATGGATTATGTCCTATACATGAGGGATCAGAGTGACTTGTGGTCAACATGGATAGGATGAGAAAGTTGGCACAAAGGTGGGCTTTGAGCATTCCATCATCAGATTTTCAATCAAATGGATGGCTGGAGAGTTGTGGGATGGAGTGGTTTGAAACCTGTCCATTAAAGTATGAAGATTGGCTATCTTAATATAAGCTGAGCTTTGATTGTATATATGTGTGGGGATGATAATCTGGACAAATTGACGAGTGCTGGTTTAGCACAAAATACGGTAATTGGTGATTATTTACCTTTTCAGCATTGTGATCAAGTGTATCAGTGGTATGAGATAGCATGGATGGTTGAGAGTTATGTGAAAGTCTGAGTTCAAACCTCCTATATATTACATATATGAGTGCAAGTATGAAAAAGTCTGTTTTGTAGGAAAAAAATCATATTTCAAAATATTAAATTTAATATTTTTTATTTCAGAAGTTGATTGACTAATTTATTTCATTGATTAAACTTTATTCAAATTCATCTAGAATTTTAAACCTTACAAGAAAATAATTTTATGGCAATATATCTAAAATAAGTCATTATGGTATATCATCTCCATTTTTAACTAATATTGACCCATTGCAAGTTAACCCAGCTTCTCCAATTCACACACTCATCTCCACATCTTACTAACAAGCGTTTATTTTTTCTATCCATCTCATGTGAAACTGTTTTCTAGATTTTTAAATCTTTTGCGATACAGTATAAAACTTTGACTGTTTGTTTGTTATCATCTCTTCTGGCAATATGTCCAGCATAGCTTCATTTCAATCTCTCAATTCTTTCAGTGTTATCTGTTTTCTTTTATTTTTGTATTTCACTTTTGATTTTTTATTTCCAACATACATCTTTTTTGTTAAATGCTCTGAAGGCTTTACATTGCCTTTTGGTAATTATCCAAATCTCAGATTCATAAGTAAGAATTGTTGAATGTCCATTTCTCATATCCATAAATAAGAAATGATAAACCATAGAATAAAAACTTCTTTTCAAAAATTTAGGCATATTTCCGTTTTCTATTGAATTATTTCTACTAAAAGTACTTCCTCCAAGTTTATCTCATTATTAATTTGATCCATTATGATTACATATATATTAACAATCTTACCTAAGTATTTGCAAGTTTTAGTTTCTGATTCATAATTACCAGTTTTCATTCTTTTGAGCATTGTTTCATATTTTTATCTGATAATTCTTGTGATATTTTCTGAAGCTCTGATGCATTATTTGCAAAAAATACTGTACTTATATTATTTACAAAATTTAAATGACTTAAGTAATCTTTATGGGTTTTTATTCTTTTAGCTTCTCATTTTAATTCTCAAAATATTTCTTGTATAACTATTGTAAAAAGTTTTGGAGATATGAAATCACTCTGGTGTAACAATGTTAATCTCCTTATTGTCATGTGTAATGTTATTATAGCTGTTTGATTATGATAAATATTTATTAGAATTTAATATATAATATCAAGAGAAAAATTTTTAAAAACCTAAAAATGTTACTAATAATGGGATGTAATGCAGTATTTTTACTTTTAAATCAATTTTTATTTAATTTTTTTTTGTTTGTTTGTTTATATTAATTGTAATAATATTCAAGGATATATTTTTTATTTCTATCTATTTTTTAATTTGAAATAATATTTTAACACCAAATATCTCTCTTTAGAACCAAATGAAAATATGACTCTTTATTATATTATATAAATTTCCTTGTGCCAAAATCCATAACCAAAATTAAGACTTAAAATGTAGTTATATAATGGTTTACTTTAATACTTATCCACTGGAAATATATATACCTTTTTTACCCAACTTAGCGAAAGCAGTTGGTCCCCCAAAATTTATCATTAAGCAAGAATATCACATTTCTCCAGTTAAAAATTACATTATAAGCTGTTAACTAACAGTATAATATATTATATATAGTAATTAAAAAACTGTCTTAATGTATATTATATGCTTGTATAAGCTGTGCTATGTGTATTATGTAAGTCTGCGTCTAAAATATATATGTATGATAATGCAACTTAAATCTATGTGAAAAACATCTTAAAGTTGTTCTTACGGTGATCCATTCTTCAATCATAATTATCTAATTTTCTGAATCATGACTTGCTTATTCTAAGGTCCATCCTTTGATGATCTTGGTTTTTTTTTTTTTTTTTTTGAGGACTGCAGCAGGTGATGGCTGAGGATTTAGTGAAAAAGTTTTAAATGAATGTTTGACATGCTTCCTGGATTTTTTTTATATGGGATGCTGCAATTTCGTGATTTTGGAAAGTTTTGATACATCTGCGATGGTTTGAATACTTGTTCTATTTTTTCTCTGTTTTTGAAAATAGTGATGACAGTAAACATGAATAAACCCATAGAAAAAGTGATATCACAATTTCCTTTTTCTTTTTCCAGTCATCTTAAGATATCCATTTCTGTTTCCAAGTTTAAAGATTTTCTTGATTTTTTTCATAGTCATATCAGTTGCAGCCATAATTTTAATTGAAAATAATAAATGAACACTCGTAAAAAGCGCATGCACAATAGCTTGAAAGGCTGTTCTTTAAATGTATTACAATTATAAACATAGCGCTATATAAAATAAATGCTTATTTAATTGAAAATGTAAACAGAATTGCTAAAAAAAGTATCTTTTAACTGTCCAAAAGTACAGCGTAATGGACGAGAAAGTGAAAAATTAGCAGTTAGCAATTTTTTTGTGTTCTTCTGTCCAGCTGCTTCTCCATTGCACTGTAGAAAATCCCTACAAAGTTTTATTTTTTTCAAATTTGTTTTATTATATTATATTACTTACATTAAATTATTTAGAATATAAAAAATGTTTAATAACAACTTATTTATTTGATCATAAAGACTTGTTATTCATCATTAGTGTGAGATTAGCAAAATTAGCATACTGTACATTATTAAAACTATTTTTTTTAAAAATATTCTGACGTATTAAAAAAGTAAAAAAAAATGTATCTAATGTATTCTGCATTTGCATATTGTAATCAGTATTTAAGGGTTTTTTTTCTACAATATGTACTATGCAAATCAGGCTTTTTAAAATTTCCTATACTTAAATCATGATGATGTAGTCATCATTTGGTTATTTGCTGGAAGGGTGGGTATTATTTTTCCTTTTTATATTATTTAATGTAACTATATTTTGATCATTGTTTAATGTTGTATTACTATAATGCAGGGGTCCCCAACCTTTTTGCACTTAAGAGCACATTCTATAATACTGGCCAGGTGGCGGGCACCATTTAGTTTTTTCAACCAGATGGCAGGCATCATTTATTTTTTTAATGTAAATTTATAGTTAGATATTGTTAATAATACACATAATGTACAAAAAAATATTTATTTCAAAAATAAAATTTAATATAATTAATAATATAATTAACATATAATTAATGTTTATATTTTTATGCTGTAAAAGTATAGTATGCTCTACAATTTGATTACAATATAATACAATAATTTATAAGAAATTTTAAAAATTAAATTTATTTGTATCAGATAAATAATTTTTTATCGTGTTCGGATAGCGGCGGGCACACGTAAAATGGTCTGCGGGCACCATGGTGCCCGCGGACATAGGGTTTAGGGACCCCTGCTATAATGATAATTAGAATTGAATACATGTAATGTTATCAGAAGTGATTTAAAAAGATAAAAATAAACCACTTTTATGTTTTTCCACTATCAGCATTGAGTCCATCCATCTGATCAATTCAAATTAACTTTTCTTTATAAGTTATAAAAGTTGGATACCCATGCACTGACTACTAACTAGATGGTTAGTTGGTTAGCCAGCTGAATGAAATAATAATCCTGTCTACTTGTGACCTGAAAAATTTCCATGGTTTACCTAGCCAGATTAGGTTTTAGGTAAAGAACGCATTACCACCAGAATATTGCAAGTAATATTAAATGGATAGGCTACAATTAAATTTCTCTAATGCCATAATGTGGAAAATTTTAAGATTTCCTATAATTTTAGCAAATATTTATTCATTTTAAATAATGAGCATTGCCAAATTGCTCAACAAGCTTTGTGATAAATGCTTAGCTAGAGAAAGCATTTAAAATATCTCTGTCAGGAACTCCCCCCCCCCCAACCCTTCTCTGATCATGGTTTCGTGCTTTGGCATTCCTCAGAGAGGCATTAGGGTAGCTTCAGACACTAGATCTAAAAATACTAACCAAAGCCAGCATTTATCTAAAAGTTATCTATTGAATGAAAAAGCTGAAATTTTCTGATACCTACATGTCTTCAAACCCAGCTATCCAACTCAAATAGCTATATGGGATGAGAGATCTTCAGCTATACCATATATTATTAGTCTTAGCAATATAACATCGCATAAGTCTTAAGGCAGAGACTATAAATAGGCAAAATAAGAATCATAGATCACATGACCCAATTTTCTTAAGCTTGTAAGATATAAACAATGAGCCTTGTCAATTGTTCAACAAGCTTTGTGATAAATGCTTAGCCAGAGAAAGCATTCCTGACAGACATTTTAAATGCTTTCTCTGGCTAAGCATTTATCACAAAGCTTGTTGAGCAATTGGCAATGTTCATTGTTTATATCTTACAAGCTTAAGAAAATTGGATCATATGATCTATAACTCTTATTTTGACTATTTATTCATTTTATTTCGTAATTTCTTATTTATCACTCCCCTCTCCTATGTAATTGCATTTGTTTTCAACACCTTTGTTTTGGTGTTATTAAAATTTGTGAAACAAATATGGTCCATTTACACATATAATTGTTCTTTGACTTTTGAAATAGAGTTTCAAATAAATCTTATTTTTATTTTTTTCTCAGTCTGTCAACATGGATTCAGAGCTCTAGGTGTTTAATGCTTTTAACTCATCTGATGAGTGAAGGTTATCCATGAAAAGTATATTAAGAGTGTGATCTGAATTTTTATATGAATAAATAGTTGTAATATATAACTTTAGACAAAAGGATATGCTGATAAACTTTAGACAAAAGGATATGCTGATAAAAAGTGAAAGCATATATTGAAATGTAAATTGAGTAGCAAAGTAAGCAGTAAAGGAGCTTTGCATGAAAGTATTAACTTTGCTATTGACAATTTATAATTTATTTGATTATTAGGAAAGTAGTTTGCTATTTTGAGTCACCATCATTTTCTTTTAATGCAATTTGTTTTAGCATATATTTAGAACACATACATACTGACATACTAATTTTGTCACTTATTTTTCTATTTTTTAAAAATTATTATCAATATGTTCCAAATATCAAGTTTGAGTAGACTTTTCCTGGAGGCATCCATATTTTTTAAACTTGTCAGGAATGAAGTTGGAAAATCGCCTTCCAAAAAATTTGAATTTTGAGGTCCCCCCCCCCCCTTCCAAAACTGGAACAAACATTTTTTTTTTTTTTAAGGAAGTGTAAATTGATGTAAATTGATCTGTAATTATATATACAAAATTGACATAATTAGACAGTTTTTTTTTCCTGAGGTAATTTCATATATGTAAGCATGTCATATATATACATATGCAACAAATAATAGAAATTCCTATATGATTTCATGAAAATACTCCATATATAATTTAAAAGAATTACTTGAATTTTTTTCATATAACTTTTTAGTTTTATAAGATTGTCTTAACTTTATTTAAGATTTGTCATCAATTAATTATGCTATGATAATGTGATATTTGGAATTAAATTGTGCTAAGAGGTGTTAACCTTTAGTTGTAATATGCTTTTGCCCAATTATTTTAACCTGCCTTTAGGCCTAATATTTAACATTAATATAGCTGCTCATATATTTATAATTACAGTATTATTTGATAAACATAGTTTTTAGTTTTACTTATATTTTGAGATTTTTCTCCATGTTCTGCTCTGAATTAAGAAAATCTTTTCTATGGAAATTAATAGGTATTATTAATATTAAGTCCACATCAACTTATGGCAATGATATAAATAGCATTCTTCCAGTATGGTCTATCATATGTCTAGTTTTTCAGTTAACTCAGAGAGATGTTAATTTGTGATGATTGATTACATCAACCTTATTGCTGGGCAATCTTTTTTATTACAAACCTATCCCATCATACACTCTTTTAATGTTAAAATATAAGATCATTTGTGAATCCATTTGTTTGTTTTGACAATCCATAATATTCTCAAAAGTTTTTGCCAAAACTACAGTTCTAAAGTAGTAAATCATTCCTATCCTTTTCAGTATCTAGTTTTCACATTCATAAAAAATGATAGGAAACATCATGATTTGAACAGTTTTGATATTCGTTATTGGTGCACAATTTTAGCTGATAAAATACTTTTTTTTTTTTCAATTTCTATAGAATATCAAGACATTATTGTTCTATAATGAAGGAATAATATGATCATCATCAATGAAAGTTTCTCATTTTGGCCTTTTTTGTAACAATGGAAACATAAAATATATTGGAAATAAATAATTGAGTAGTTTATTTCTAAGATTCATAAGAAGTTCAAGTACCAGAAGTAGCAGACCTGATCCATGACTGGTGGATCTGGAGTTGCAGTCTGTTGTTCCATCACTATAAAAACCATACAGCGCTTTTGTGTTAGTGAAAATGTTCTTGTATACATTTTAAATTTACAGGTTTTAGTTTTGTTTGTTGGTGTTGATAATTGAGTTTACTTCATTACAAAAAAAAAAAAAAAAAATTAAGGATATCTAATGAGTAATTTTTCTGCATTGAAGGAGATTAAACAATGAATTCATTATTTATATTTCACAGAATTTTATTAAACAAATGTTATATAGGCAATCATATGAACTTTAGAACAAGTTCTAAATTTTAGAATCAATTGTATTTTACAGTTTATATAATCTTTGTTTGATGGTGATTCTGTTATAGGTTTGATGGTTGTCTTATAAGTGACCATGTTGCTGCAATGTCTTGAGGGCTAATCTTGTAATCCTGTTCTTTTATGTTCATTATTTTATAATAATTAACTATGTAAATAATATTAATGCTACACTTAGAGTTTAATTTTTAAAATCTATGATTGTTGATAATGAAATGGCAGAATTAGTACTCATAACAAAATTTTGATGAATAGTTGTAAAATAAAACAAGAGTATTTCACCATGATACCTATTTTATAGTTAGCTATGTTTTAATGCAGTGACGGAGTTCAAAGTTCATAGATCGTACCCCTTTTCTGCCATTTCCAGTGCTCAAACTTCTCTTGAACTCCCTAGT
Source organism: Epiperipatus broadwayi (assembly GCA_028023455.1). NCBI lineage: Eukaryota > Metazoa > Onychophora > Udeonychophora > Euonychophora > Peripatidae > Epiperipatus > Epiperipatus broadwayi. Next base: position 5,537,088 of record JAQFVV010006251.1, read on the forward strand.
AATAACCATTTGATTTTTTATTTTGCTGTCTAAGAAAACAAATAATTATATAATTTGTTTGCTTAGGAGATCATGTGATCTTTAAGCACTTAAATGATAGTTGAGCAATATAGTTCCGTTCAGTTGATTAAATAGATTTTTTTTTAAACTTAGTTCATAGCTGGGGACCTTAGCTTGCATAGGGCGATCAACTACAAGATAGTACAATGTATGTAGACAAATGGATTATTTATCTCAACTTTTTATATCTAATTTTAAAATACATTTCCGTTCTTGTACACTGAGACATTTTAAAGCTGTGCTGCAAAGGGGTCCAATTAAAATTAAATTCTAATTTTAATTCATAATTCATAGCACTATGTATATTTTAATGGTTATCTGGGAAGAGGAATGAATTATAAGATATTGAAACTACATTTTGATATTTGAGAGATACTTTAAAGTTGCCCTCACAATAGATGAAATTAAACTCTGGCATCAGTCCATTAATTGTAACACTGTTATGTTCTTTTTTGATAAGAGTTTTAGTTAGTTTTTAGCTTGAAAAACTCTACCAGCAGCTAGAATTATCAGTATAGTTTTCATTTGCCATTTTATTAATTAAAAATATATATGGCTAATATTGTTAATCCCTGGTGCTATTTAGATTAGCCTGTCTTAAAAAATTATTTTTAGCAAAAGTATAACTCAAACAACTAAAAAATGAATTAACATTGTTTCTTTACTTCTTTGTATTCCAAACCATATTGTCTTGTAAGATTCAAATTTACTGATTCTTTTTTAAACTGTTATTTTTGTTTATGTAATGCTTATACCATCTCTAATAGTCATAATTAATTCTTAGAAATACAACAATTTGCAATATATGCATGCTTATAGTAATGATTTGTTTTTTAAATGCAGCAATCATCATCTCTACTGCTTGTTTATGATTTGATTCGAATCCAGGTGAAGCTTAGATTTTTAAATAGCTGAGGATTTCTCAAGAAAGCTTTTTTCCCATCTGACTTGTATTCAAACCACATAATCATCTTGTTATAGATTAGCTAGAAATTATAATAAAAAAGGGAGAGAGGGAAGGCACTAAATTTATCACTATTCAGACTAATGAGTATTGAAGAGATTAGGAAGCTTTTTTTCCTGCTATACTATCTTATGTACGGTTCAACATATTATATAAATAAATGTAAAGGCATGTTTTCATTTCTATAGTACTTTATTGCTTATGATTTAAGTGTATACATTTTTACCAGAAATACTCAATCTGGCTAATTATTCAAAATTGACCAGTGATATTCATCTCTGTTTTCAACTACATGGAAAAGCATTAAAACAAATCAATGGGCAGTTGTCAAGCCTTATGAACATTAACCACCTTCCTTTTTACTATTTTTTTTAATTGGAAAGGATTTTGCTCTACAGTCATGACATTAAAATTTATTTATTTTTTATTTGAAATGAATTATCTGAGAACAATTATATCCTCATAAAATAACGGCATGTTTTTATTAAGATTCTTCACTTCTTTGTATGCTTTCTTAATTTTTTAAAAGAAATATCTGTAATAAATCTCTGATTGAATATATTGATATTTATATAAGAAGGGAGAAACTAAATATCGGCAATAGTGTTTTCTCTTATAAAATTGTTAAAGTGTTCCTTAATGCCTCAATGGATAATAGATGCTTTAATAATTTATCCCTGCCATATCTTACTTATCAGATTGCTAAATGCTGGTTGGTCAATTATTTAGTGGTTTCCATACTTATTTTACCTTCTGTTATATGTCTTTGTTTATTGATCCATTTAGGATACCTAACTGGATTGACTGTGAGGGTAGTTATCTGAAAGAAAATTCCCAATTCTTATTTGAATTATTGTTCATGGATCTAACAGGAAAATCTGCTCATATATACATAAAAATAAAAATAAATCCACTTCTATATAATTTTTATGAAATATTTTTCAGATTAACACTTTATAAATATATTTCATAAAGAAACAATAAAAGAGAAGATAATATTCACCAGACTTGTCATTTGTTGAGTGATGAAGGTTTGAGTGAATTTCCCTTCTTGTTTTACCTTTTACCTAAAGATAGTTGTATACACATTTATTGAATAATGTTGGGTGAATAGCTGATTTGACCTCTGAGTTTGTGACCTAAGAGAAAAATCATAAGCCTCTCAAAAAGAATTTCACTTAGTCCAGATTTGAACTCCCAGATTATAAACATGACAGGTTGGTGCACTATCTCTGCAACATGAGATATTTCAATTCTATTATTTAAATTGGTCATCTTTAAAAAAAATGATGAAAATGTTGAAAGCCTGTTAGAATAAATTGTATTATAATTTTTTATTACATATTAAAATTTATTCAAACAATCTTTTTCAGAAGATAGTTTATAAATAATTGTTATAAATTATTCAAATGATACACACCAATTTCATTTTAATTTGTGTTTGATAGAAGCAATCCACATTACATGAATAATCACTGGATGAAAGTGCCGAATTGGTTGTCTTACAATATCTATTGTTTACTCATTCACAAATATATCGTTAACAAGTGAAATTGATTCCTACTGTTACATGTAGAAAAAATATTAGTTTGAGGAAATTATAGTGCTAGTTTATGATGCTATTATATATATTTAAATCTGTTGTGATTCCCAGCAACAGAATACTCTGCATTGTATGTTGTATTGATAGAAGCTAAAGATTTTTGGGTTCATTTTTCTTTAAAGATTGTTTAAAAATAACTTTCAGTTTGAGCGATTGAATGCAGCTGTTATACTCAACCTATCACTTCAGTATTTGAATGTCACTTATGCAACTAATCATATCATATTAAGACAACTAAAGATATGTACTATTAATTTTTTTTTTTTTTTGTAATTAAAAAAAAAAAGATGAAGATTTTAATTGGATTCATTTATTATTTAGATGCATTGATTATTATATTCATTTGATATTTTTTTGATTCATTATTATTATATAAATCCAGAAGACAAAAGTTTGCCATATAAAGATGATCTCAAAATGCAATCTTTTGTATTGGAAACATACAGGCAAAGTAGAATATACTGGAGAGCAATAATTAGATAAAATGTGAGAAATTTCAGAAAAGAAAGTTTACTGCTGAAGTTAACAGTGTTGCAAAATGTCAAATATGCTAACAGACTAGCATATTTCATATTTTAATTTTATAGATTAATTTGTTTAATGATGCTGTAGAGATAATTAGGACATATTTTATTTGCACAGTATCTTACTTTCAAAGATACATTAATTTTTTTTGCAATTATAAGAAGTGCAACTTTCATCACTTTCTGTCTATGGTTTGTCAGATGCTTCATAATCTTCAAGTCTGTTATACCTGATCCAACATTAATTTTTTTACAAAAATTAAAAGATATCAAAGAAAGAGATTTGAAGTTAGCTCCTCACCTAATAGCAAATTCCACATGGAATCTTATTAATATTGGACATTAAGTAATTTAATGGTTTATAAATGTATTGCCAAATTTAATGTTATTTTATAATTTTTTCTTTATTGTAAACATAGTTAAATAAACCTGTTTTTGATACTAAGATACATTAATTGTGCAAAGAGTGTAGGAAGAGTTATTTCTAAATTCACAGTAATCAAGATTATAACAATAATAGTTTATATGATAATTAGTCCATGCAAGATTTCTGCAAAACAAAAAAAAAAACCTTGTTAATGTTGATGCTATTCATAAATCAGTTTTTTAATTTTCCAAGTTTTTAGGGAGCATATAAAAATCTTAATTTTGATTTTGTTTTAAATTGTCTTTTTCAAATGTGATAAAAGATCACAACTTTTAAATAATCCACTATAAAAATTTGTTCAACAGCTCTCATTTGGAAGTGGTGAATGAGAAAGAATTATTTGCCAGACTTGTTTATTGCTGGATGGTAAAGATTTGAACATTTTTTCATCTTTATTTTATCAAAAACTAATCTAGCTAGACATCCATTTATTAAGAAATATTGAATGCTGATTTGATTATATTTTAAATAGAGACCAATTATTGGGTGAGTATTTGAGCATTTTTTCTTGTTTGTTTAATCCAATTAAGAATAGTGAAATACCCATTTACCAACCAGTATTATGTGGTTAGCTGAATTCAATATATTTAGAACATAGACCAAATAACAGTAAGCTTTCTCTAGTGTTATCATATGCCCTTTCATATCTTATATTAATTATTTTTCTCTAACCAACTTCTCCAATTTTTTTGTAATATATTATGTACACATTATATAACTACATTGAATAAATAAATTCTCTATTAACTTTCTAATACAAACATTTGTTGTTCTTATTTTACTCTTTATTCATTTATTTTCAAATATGAATAATTGGTCTGTCATGATTATCAATTTCTAAAAGAAAAAGAAAAAAAGAAAACAAAAATCATTCATAACATTCATTTTACCTTCAAGAAAATTTTGTTGATGTTTCAGTTTAGAATTATAAAGAAATATAGAAAGACCAGTGATTTTTAGCCTTAAATTCAGAAGTAAAAAGCCAACAAACTCAACTGTATTGATTCATGCAAATTGGTAAGCAACATATCAATGATAGTTTACCATATGAATAATTACAAAGCAAAACTCTCCATACAGTAGTGCCATCTTGTGCCAACAAGAGCAATCAATGGATGCGAGAAGGCTTGTGCATAAAATCCCTATCCTAGTGCCTACTCATCCAATATCCCCAACTAGTTTCTGGCTTGTGGACTTCGTCAGTGAGGAGCCTTGCATCTGAGAGCACTGCACCTAGATCTTAGGATTTAATGCAATCCTCTAGTAGCCATCTTTTAACTCTACTTAACTACAAAACTATCTGTCAAGCGTTGTTAGTCAAGAAGTCATCCCACCCGCCTTGCAAGCAAGTAGTTGGTTGCAGACGGGTGTGGTTTCACGTCCCGGCCAATGCTATGACATATGAAAAAAAAAAAACTACAAAACTATGAGAATGTAATTGAAAACACAATATTTTCAATCCAAGCTCAATAGCTTATATAGTCATATGGGTCTGAACTCAATTCAGCACCCATACATTTTAATGACTTTAATAACAATTATGTGCTAGTATCAGATAGTGATCATGTGATGTTTAATGGTTTAATGAATAATTACATTGCAAAAGTAGTTGCAATTCTAAGAATGTGCCCTGCTCAGTTCTTTTAAAGCTTAAAAAAGTATCAAAGAGTTATTAACAAACTCATGAAATGATGATCATAATGATAATGTTAATCATGTCTATTATCTCTTTCCAAATTATTCAACTTCCCATCTATTGTTTAATCCCTTTTTACATTTAACAAAATACATAAATACTTACATACACACACACTTACAATTCCCTAAATTATTGGATTGTAAATAGATAATTGAAGATTACCCATTTATCAACCAATATTAGATGGTTCACTAAGTCTATCTTCCTAAGTCTGATTTACCAAGTTAATTATAAATAAGGATGATCAAATAATTGAATAGATTTAAATTGAAATTTGTAGTTAAAGAGTTGAAAAATAATTTCAATGAAGTTGTTAAATATAGATCAAATTTACCTACTACTTTAGAAAAACAAAGATGGCATTAAAATTTGATGAAATTGCTACAAATTTATTGTCAGGGTGGTCTTTTGAATGTTATTATTCCTGATTAGTAAATTTCTGCTTTTAAAAACCGCTGTAGTTATATATATACTGTTTGTTTACCTGAGGCATTTAAAATTGTATATTTAAATATAATGTGTAAATGAAAAGGTTATTTTGTCAAGCATTGGTGGTTGGGAGGTCAGCGACAGCTGCTTTACAAGTAGTTGTCCCAGGCTAGTGGGTTCGCTTCCCAGCTGATGCTATGACACATGGGGGGGGGGAGGTTATTTTGAGAATATTAGTTTCCATTTATGTATTATCAGATATAGTAATAAATATTAAATTCAGGAAAGGAAATGTTTATATAGGAATTTAGTTCTAAAAAGAACAAAAAATTATGAATGACTTTATATCCAATTCCTGTATTGAGTTTTTCTACTTCCTAGAAATAATAATAAAGTTTAATACTGTAATGCATCTCCTTTTAAGGTCTTACAATGTTTATGTTTGAATAAGAGATAAGAAATGGAATATTGTGAATTTATTAATCACTTTTTTACTTCTGTTGATTGAAGTCATTGATAGGATGCAGTTTGGGAATACTTCTGGTAAATTGAATTTGTTTTGTGGGATTCATATTGGAACTAACTTTTCTGGAGCCTATATTCAGATCCAAGAATTTTTTTATTTTATATATTTTTATTATAATACTTAAAATACTTTAATTGTTCTAAATAATTCTCTTTTGTCTATATAAAAAAAAAATTCAATATATAGAATACCAATTATCATATTCTTTAACAAGTGTCTTCAATAAATACATAAATGAATGTTAGCTTTATTAATTAAATTATACCTTCTCATTTATCATTAAATATATACTTAGAAGGGTCTTTTGATATAATAATAGTACATTTTAACTGCCATGATTTTGCTCTAGCATTTGAAACCAGCCATAGAATTTTTTTTCATATATTTGCTTATTGCCAACCCAACTAATCATTCTTATTGGTGAATGAATACATAGTTATTTTATCTAGTGGAGAAATAAGTTTAAAGCTGTTCAAACTCACACCACACATCAATTAGTAAATTTAATAATACCCGTTTCTTTATAATTCTTCTATGAAGATTGATGAAAAAATCTTAGATTTATAATGGCTACTTAAAAGCTGTTTCACCATTTAGTTTTATAATTGCTAAAAAAAGTTACATTTATTAGTAGATGCCCTATATTTTGGTTGTGTAGTTGTCAAAACTATCAATAGAATTTACAATAGAAAACCATGCTTAAAAAAAAATCTACCCTTCAGAGATTAGACTTCCAAAAGTGTTAGTTGATGGATTTATAGTTTATAGAACAAAAAATATTTGTGAAGGAAGCATTGGATTGGTTAGTATATAATTTTAACATAGAGAAAGATCTAAAATAACTTGGGGAATCATAGATGAAGAATTCCTGAAATTAAAGCAAAAATATGAGACCATATTAATGGAAAGAATACAGTTATGTGGAGAAAATTTATTGCAGCCTTCAAAAAGGAATTTAATAGTTTAAATGAATCTCATGTACAAATATGTATGAAAAATTAAAAAGTTTGCATTTAAGTTAATCTTTTTTGTAGGATATGGTGTATTCACTTTATGGATCTGCATAATACTTATTTTAGTGACAAAAGAACTAACTGTTAAAAATAAAATATCTACATTCATTCTTGAATTTACTGCTACAATTTGTATATTAAATAAAATCAAGAAAATTATATTTTACAATAAAAATGATTTATTTATCAAAATATCAATTATTTAACAACAAAATATACTGATGAGAAAATGTAGGCAGAAATAATCTATAAGATTTATCCACATTTATTTTTGGATTTGCAGTGATCTTGTTTATTGTTGAACTTATATGTACAGGTATAAATTAAATAAGAAAATAATATATTTTGTACTACAAAATGTGTATTAAATAAATGATAATAAAAGGTAGTTTTATGCACAAAATGTACATGAAATAAAAATAAGCAAAAGATAGTTCATAGTGATGGGTGTTTTAAGTGAAAGCAATGGAGTCACAGGTGTGAGGCCAAATATAAATTCATAAGAAATGAAAATTTAAAAATAAAATCATTGATGTCAGTAATCCTATCAAATAAAATATAGCACAAATGTGTTAAATAAATAAAGAAAAAAATAATATGTTATAAAATATATATTAATATTACTTTTCATTTGTATTTGTAATTTTATTTAGCAAAATGTTTTTAATGTCTGTGACCAAAAAGGTTTTATTATTTTCTTATATGAAATAGTTACTTCTTAAATATAACTGAGTGCATTTTTGGTGTAAGGCAATAAGTACTATCTGGAGAACTATGCCAAAAATGCACTCAACTATATCTAAAAAGAAGTAACTATTTCATACAAAGAGAATATTAAAACCTTTTCAGTTGCAGATGTTAAAAACATTTAGCTAAATAAAATTCAAAATATATATTAAATAAAAGCAAGTGGTAGTTCATGCACAAAATGTGTATTAAATAAAAGAAGGCAAAAGATAATGCACAGAGGTACGGATTATAAGCAAAATCTACTTTTTAATTAAATGAAATGCAAGTATAAAGCCTCAAGCAAATCTGTAATAAATGAAATTCCACTATTCTTGACATCAAGCCTACTAAATAAAAACATGAGATTTAATTATATATCAGCAAACAAAAAAAAAAAAGTTATAGTTGAAATTGGAATCTCACAATGAGTTTATGTGAATAGTGTTTCTCTTGTTTTCAAGAATATAACAAAAAGATCAATATTTTTTCTAGAAATTTTCCAACACAAGTGATCTAATGAAAGCAACTAATAGTGACTATACTAAAAAAGGTGAAGCTATATCCACTGTCAAAGAGAACATGATAAAGCACTAATCCATTGGCACAGTCCCGAAAATAGTTGTGTCAATTTAAAAATGTATGCTTTGATCTGTACATATTTTTATGTTATGTATGTTTTATTATTCCTCACATTAATTCCTTTTTAGTCATATCTGTATTTGATTTAGTGCTTTCACTTAAAACAGATTATCAGACTACCTTTTGCTTTATTTTATTTTTGCCTTTATTTGGTAGGCTTGCTGCTATAAATGATTTAATTTTTAATTTCATCTATTATATATTTGAATTTGATTTTACAATTGTATTTTATTTGCTATCTATTGTTTTTTTAAAAATACTTATTGCCATGGACTCTTTGTTCCCATTTTTACTTTATGTACATTTTATTCATGGTCTAACTTTAGTTTTCTTTTATTTAATACCCATTTTCTAATGAAAAATATTTGATTATTTTTTAATTTATTTAATATGCTTCTGTAGACCTAAATTAAAGAATAAATATGAATATTTTATTTTTATCAATTAGTTGGGTTTTTTTTCGCTCAGTGATAAGTACTATATAATCAAGTGGATAGATTACATACAATATTAGCAGCAAAAGATATTTGTAATAATTGAAGCATATCAGATATCAATACTTATATTGATTAGTTGTTCAGGTTCTCATGACATTCAAACAATGAAATGACATTGACATTGAGCGAGGATGCAATTGAAATCTAGCTTTTGATTCTGTCTTTCTATTATGGCATCAAATCACACAATGACATAATATTATAGAAAAATATATATAATTAAAATAATTTATTTAATATCATTAGTGAAAAGGAAATGTGAAATAATAGTCATTGTCAGTGATATTTTCACCCAATTTATAATCACTCCCCTTAAATAAATAAAATTGATTGTTTTTTTTTTTAAATAAGTTTTCAATTATTATTACAAGAAATGATAAACTACATTAGCAGTGATTAGTCAGTGTTATTGCATATTTTGTAGTAAACAATCTTTTATTGTTAATAATTATTAACATTCTTTTATGAATTTTATTTAAGAGATATTGATAATAATTAAATTAGCTGATCACATTAGTAAACACTGATACATATAAACATATATTGTTATGTAAAAAATTATTTTTTTATTAATAATTTTGATGCAAGATTTTATTTTAATTTTCTGTCCTTCATAATTTTTTTTCTAAAAAAATCAATTAGAATTTTTTTAATATAATTTTTTATAAATTTCAAAATTAATTATAATATTTAATTAAAGTTATATCTAAAAGCAACCTTAAAAAAATACAGTTTTTAAAATATAATATTCCAACTATTGTAAAATTGATATTAAATCTTGCAGTACTTTATAACTTTAAAAAAAAAAAAAATCTTAATTAAATAGCAATACATATATGTAAGTGGGCATAAATTGCATTTGCCTACTTATAGATAAACTGTCCATATCGTAGTTTTCATAATTTTTTTTTTATCTTTTGCACTTTGCTCAGAAAAAATGACACAAAGCCCTAAGATAATGGCAGTAACAATTTTGCCATGCTTAAAAGCTGTAAAGTGCTTCCTTTATGTGATAAAATGTGTTTCATTTTGAAAGTAAAGAGCATATTGAAAAGTAGCTGGATATTCAAAAATAACTAATTATACATTTGAAATAATAATAATAAATTAAGCTAAGATTGCTTGTGCTTTTGAAACTACTATAGTTGCATCCATAGTGCACAATAAATATTTAATTGATTGAAAAAGTATTAAATTTATGTATAGGTATCACGAGCAAAAAAAAAAGTTTTGATAAACATTAACGCATTACATCAGAAACCATTGAACAATAAGATATCCACTGACAAAAGTGATATCAAATTTGTTACACGCTAAGGGTGAATATATAGATCCAAAAATTTATTTGAATATCACATAAGCATTAGATCTTTTACATTTAATCATCAGTTTTCATTACAAGAAGAACAAAAAATAATTATTTTTTTTTACAAAGTGATTGACTCAACACAGTCATAGATAACCATTTAATTTGAGTACAATTCAATATATACTTTTATAAATATGTTTCCTCTCTTATTTCGCTGCCATTTTAATAACTGCATTGTTTTTTTGTTGATGCCTTTAGTATGTAGTTTTGAAATTAAATTGTATTACATATATGTCAGTGTATCAAACATATGATATATGTTATCCATGAATTTAATATCAGCTGTGCAATGTATTTTAATTATGGACATTTATTTTAGTTTCAAAAGACTTTATTAAACTATAAGTTTGCAAAACTGTACTTAGTACTACATACATAAGATAGAATAAGAAAAGACTACAAAGTTTTAAACAAAGGGAGATATGTGGTTTACATTATATACTCTGTATTTTTATCCCACACTAGAGATGGGAAAAATTACAAATCTATGTGTAACAGAAAAAAAAATACAATCTTGAAAGCAGCTTAGCATTTTCTGACTGCTGCATAGAATTTACATCTTTCTATGTACATCATTGCATTAAGTTCTTTTGTTTTTAATTATCTAGTTTTCATTTTATAATAGTAAGTCATGTCAAAAATTCGAGCAAAGTTGTATTAGTGACCATGTGTCTGAATAAATGTTAGTTGGTGAAATTTTTTCATCTCTTATGCATATAATATCCACTTTGTTGCTAAATGTATTAGGGTGTTTTCTTGTATTTGAACCATACATAAATGTATATCTGGTACACCATAATGAGAATAGTAAAAATGGACTGTCTCAAATGTGTGCATAAATACAATTTTTAAATGTATTGAGAAGTGTATGTATGTTGTAATTTTTATTTTTAAATAATTTGGGGATATCCCACCAGTTATTATTAAACATGGGGCACATGAATAGAAAATGTGATTGTGTTTCTGATTCTGTCTGGCATAATTTTCATATATCTTCAATGCTAGTTCAATTCCTTTTATATCTTTAGAAATAAAGAGTGGGAAGTGCTTCAAGATTTAGTTTTAAGAGAAAATCTTAGTATTTTGGTTCTAATGACAAGTATTTGAACTTTTTAGTCAACTGCTTATTGGTTATGTTTAAAAGGGGTTTGTTATCATTAAATGGGGAAGCACAGATTGAATATACATCCTAGTATTTAATTTTATTTTTGGAGGTGGTATTTTAAATTATGAATGCATAATAAAGGAGAAATTAACTTATTCCAGTAATTGCATATGGGTGGCAGCTTGTCTTTGGATATAATTTTAAAAACTTTCTAGATATGGAAATATCCTTGCACATGATGATATAAGATTAAGTGTTTTTTGAATTTGGAAGATTTTTATAAAATGTAAACCCAATCCATTTTGTGATAGAAGGTGCAGAATCTTACTTAGGGATAGTGATGCCATTTTATCCCCACAACAATTTCCTACACATTGAGTAAATTTTAGATGTAAAAGCTTTTGTGTTATTATTATAGATATATAGTATGTGACCTGTATAATTATTAGGAGATTGAAAAGGGCCATTTTGGCATATGACTTGGAAAGAGAATTAATTATATTTTCAACTATTCATTAGTTTTCCCTGTCCCACAAACAAGCTAGGGCTTTCCTTTGAAGTATTGCTCATGTTAGCATTCTGAGTATGTAGACGGGTTTATATTTTTCTGAGTAATTATTTAGAATTTTTAATTAGTTTTGATATATTTTTTAGTTGTCAGAAAGATTATTGTCATCTATGTATGCATTACATGAAATATTTGCCTTCATTGCAGATATAAATATTTCTGTCATCTCATTTTAATTGCTTTAAGAGGATCAATATAAAATGTAAATAAAAGACCACTTATTGGTGAAGTTTGTGGAATCAAGTTAAATGGAATGAATTTTAGTGAGTACTTCCCACTAAGACTTATCTGAATTTTTTGACTTAGAAGATTCATAAAGTAGATTAATGCCCTGGGTATTGATGTATCTGCTAATGCATTAATCAAAATGTCAATTAGTATCATATCAAATGCTGATTTAATGTCCAGCTGAACTACAATTGGTTCGTATTTTTTTGTTTCTCACTGTATCGATCACTGTCTTATATAAAAATGCTGTTTGTCCAATTGGTGAGTCTTCTTTGCAAACTGGGTTTTTGACAGCAATGACAAAACATAATGTTTAATTCTATCTTTAATCACTGATTTTAAGATTTTAATCCCAAGTGGACTTCATTGATATGGATCAGGTTTTCGAATATGGTTATATTTTCCTTCTTAACAAATGGATTCAGTGAGGTGGGAAAATCCCATGTATGTGATAAATTCTTTTTGTTAGAAATTTAGCTAAATTTGTCAGGTATTTTGCTGTAGATTGACTTAAATATCCCTGGATGACATGAGTTTGGCACAGCATCAAGTTTTTCTTCAAACTCTGTTGGTACAAAAGTTATATTGTCTTCTAGTAGTCCCAGAAAGTTTTGCGAAAGGTTACATTTTTTCTTTTTTTGTAACTTATTTTTGTAATATGAATAAAATGGATCTAGCATGTTGTTACCTGCAATGATGTACCTTTCTATTTCGATTGTTGTCAGAATGTGGTTTAGTAGAGCTAGCCCAGTGTCCAACAAATGTATTGCCTAGACCATATGTGGCATATTTTTCTCTTCATCACCATGGATTCTTTGAGTGAATCACAAGCCATTCAATATACTTTCATCAGGGCTGTTACATTTGTATAGCCTTCTGCCATAGTAGCACTAAGTGTAATTCTCTTGTGCAATTCATCTTCAAGTGCTAAAACCTTTGAGGGGGTGGTGGTTTCTTGTCATTGTATCAACTGTATATGAGATTATTCAGAAATTTTACCAATTCATCACTTCTTTTATTTTGCTGTAATATCTTATATAAGTACAATTATCCACTCTATTTTGAATACTTTTTAGCAAAACATTTGATGTATATACCATCTTACATTTCGATTGTCCTGCAGTCTTCTTCAGAGCTATGATATAATAAACAAAATAAAATACATAACTATATAAATAATACCATAAAAAACATAAACAATAAAATAATAAAAAACATATAAAATATAACAAAACGTAATAAAACTGAAATAAATATCCAACTCAAATAAAATAACACAGGTAATGTAAAATAAAATATACAATATAAATATAAATTATACATGTGTATTACTGACTCTATATATACATATTTATGAACAACTATTAATTTAAATATATTATTTGTTTTTATTATTTTTAATAATCCCCTAATTACTTCAATACCTTTTAAACTTTAATTTTATTATCCTCACATTAATAAAATACTTATTATTTTATTTTCATATAATTCTCAGTTCAACTATAATTCATTTATTAAGAATATTATTTTTAATTTTCAAATCATATAATGTCTATTATTTTCTTATACATTCTTCTATTATTAATAATATTTTATATTAATCCTTTTTTTTAATATCGTAAAGTCATAAATATTACTAACTTATCCACTTTTACTTTAATTTTTTTAAATAAAAAATGTTTTTTTTAAAAATAATTATCTTATACCCTAACTTTTTCTATTACATATTATTTAAACTAACTATATCTGTAATCCTACAACTCTTTATATATATATATATATTTTTACTGATTTAACTTTCTTCTTCGTCATCTTCTTTTCTTCTTCTCTTCTCTTCTTCCTCCTCCTCATCTTATTCTTATTGTTATTATTATTCTCATAAATTTATATTTTATATTACACCCTTTTATATGTGAATATTATACTAAGTTTTTATTTCATTAATATGTAATAACTAAATATATTTATGTTTATACTCCTGTGTTAAACATTTTTTACAAATCCATAATTTATCCATCCAATATTATCTATTATTCCAAAGAAACCTTGAGAAATGATGACCATTGGTTTCTATAGCCCATTACCTTTGTCTAATAGAAAAAAATATTTAATTCCACATACTATGAAAATATGGGATAATCTACATTTTCCAATAGTAGGGAAGCTGAAAATTCTCATTTCTGATCCCTTTCATATCAGAAAAATGGAATAAGTGGATTAAGAAACAGATGATTAAGCATGTTTTAACTTCCATCAGAAATCAGTCAAATCCATGTGAATGGGTAATGCAGGAGCTAGAATGTTTATTCTGGACATATTTATCAACTAATCATCAAGGTTGAGTCAAGCAGATGGTCATCTATATCAATTGGTCCATAAATGAGTTAACAGGATTTTCACCTGTTCGGTTACATTTGGGCCAACAGTACTATTAAAAATGGTTTGCCCATGATTGAAGAGGAGCCCATAAACCGAGAAGCAGACTGTGCAGGTGGATGTGCCACAATAAGTAAGATGAATAAAAGGAGGAGTAAAAGAATAGAGGTCTCAAGTCATCATTTCAAGATAGGCAATAAAATAATGATAAAAACTCATGTGAGCAACCCAGGAAATGTATTTGCAAGAAATTTTGCAATGTATATGAAGGCCCTTTTTCTATAGTAAGGTACCAGGGTAATAATGCTTTCTGGGTAGATACTGGTCAGAAAATCAAAGGTACTTATAACACCCAGTCCCTAAAACCAGTAATATAATTATATGATGTTATGTACGACTAATCTACAATGGAGTTTAATGAAATTGTCATGGAAAAGTGTAAGAAAGTTTAAGAGAAATGTCATAAAATGTATATCCCCATTTTGATGACTTCCCAATGGGAAAGGGTATTGTGATATGGACTAAAATTTGAACCCTTCACAAACACTAAAATAAGTAAGATTAATAAATCTTAATAAAAAAGAAAGGGGAATAAGATTTAAAATAAGTATAAATGTGTCTGTGAATCAAAAGAGGTATATACACATTATATAAATGATAATTTTTTTTCATGTTAATGTAAAACAAACTAAGATTTGAAAAATTTTTTAAAGAAGAAAAGGTGATGCAATTTTTTTTCTTTTGATTTATTATTTCTTGTAAAGTCATTAGGTTATATAGTATATGTAATAACTTTAGCAATTTATTAATTAGTACTGGTGATTACATAAGATTTTTTTTTACTTAAGTGGTATGTTGAATGTTAGAAAAAGCATATAAATATCTAAGAATGAATTAATTATATATATATCTAATCAAAGTAAAATAAATCTTGTACTGATTCCAGGTACAAGATTTGCCTATTGTTTTAGTTGGATCAGCTATTGACTGGTTAGAAATTTTTTATTAGAGGGTATTTAAAGATAGTCTGAGTAGAATGCAAATTTTTTTGTATTAGGTTTCTTTTGGGAGGGGGAACAAGATTGAAGTGAAGATAAGGGTGAAATATTGGCCACCTACATAATGAGTCGGCATTTTTTTTCATAAAAAAGACTTAAAGAAGAAAAGATTGGATTTGAATAGTTATCTTATATCGGGTTTGCTTAGTCTGAAGGTCACCTCAACTGCTCTTCATGTGGTTTTTAAAATAAACATCAACAGTAAAACATTAATGATCTGGAGTTTGGAAGGAGTTAACCTGGGTGGGTGATTAGAAAATAGTATAGTGCAAGAAATTAAAAACTGGAGTAGAGATCACCCGGGTACGCTAAACATGTCATCCACAATAATATGTAATCATATTGCTTTCCATTGCCATCTGTCTGCTAAAGGATCATTGGTTTGCCAAACAGGAGTTCCCAATAGAAGAAGAGAGTTTTATGTATAAATTGCCTGTGCCTGAAAGTTCAATGAGAATATAACAGAATTTACATCTATCAGTAAGCTTACTTATTTTATTATTATATTGCTGGGAATTAAGGTAAACAATTTTTTTTTTCAATTGAAATTTTTTAAAATGTTTTTTGTAGTATTAATTCTGTGACCAATTATGAACTTTTGATGTATTTTTTTTCTTATAAATATAATTGTGTGTATATAATGATTAAACAGTCACAGATGTCTAAATGCAAATGGCAAATGAATAAAGGGAAGGAGTATGTAATCAATTAGATGTATAAAGATTAGACTTAATTCGTAGACAAATATTGGGAAAGTGGACTCTATGGGATTAATTATGTAGATAGCTTTTCTTGTTTTGTAACATCACGATGTAGTGGATCTACTTTTTATGTCCATGTAGTGGATCTACTTTTTATGTCCATGTATGAGGTTTTTTAACATATTTTATTTTCAGATCACCCAAAGAAGTATGGAGAGATGCATGTTGGGAGTTAAAAGAAGAGATTGAAAATGCAATATATGGGTAAGAGAACAAACAGATGCTATTGACCTCATTGAAAAAATTAAAAGACTGAAGTGGAGTTGGGCTGAACACATTGCTAGAAGAGATGATAATAGATGGACAATTGAAATTTTAAACTGGATTCCAAGAGATTGTAAAAGACCCAGAAAGAGACCACATGTGAGATGGGTGGATGAAATAAGAAAGTGTGCAGAGATGATGTGGAGAAGAGAGGCTAAAGATCGGAGAAAATGGATTGAACTTGGAGAGACCTTCATCCTGCAGTGGATTGATAATGGTTGATGATGATGATGAGGTTTGATTTTATGCGATCTTATAATTTTTTTTGAAATAGTTGAAGATTTATAGAAAAACTTATAATTTTTTTTTTCAAATAGCCCAAAAAAATTTCCATTTATTGGTTATTTAATATGTTTTTTAAATAATTTAGTTAAAGGGTAAATGATAGTCTGAAATGGTAAGCTGATTATAAATGCATTGACCATGCAAAAAATATCCACTGGAAAATGATTTGACCTACGTATGCAGCAGGAGGGTAAAATATCATATTCCTATAGGAGCTAAGATCATGGTTTATCTTTATTTTTCCAGAAAAGATATATTTATTTAAAAATGAGTTTATTTTCTAGGTAAACTGATATTTATAATGATTTATAAAAAAAATTTGTACACATTTTAATCTGAATATAAATTCATTTATAGCTTTATTAAGTCGTTTTACTTTTCTATTATATGCATATATTACAAAAGCATGATTTAGTGAGAGACTGGTGAATTTTATTACTAAAGCATATATGCTTAGTGATCACAGATAGTCCATAGTCAATTGAAAAAACATCATAAAATGTGTTAAAAAATATTCAGTCCAATATGGGACCACACATAAAATTCATTTTTTGCATCATTATTTGAAGAATACTCTGCTTAAACATTCACAATAGATATATACCATGAGACATTTGTTGAATGGTGAAACTATATTAGTGGTAAGTCTGATCAATTTGAAGTTTTTATATATTTTCTGTGAGACAGCTTGTTCCTTGAAATCTAATATAGAAATATATAAAAGAATAATAGTTGTTGTGTAGAATAAAGCAGTCACAGACAATTTCTTAATAAACAGATGCTATTCATATTTTTACCATGAGTCAGTATTGACTTTTATCATCAATAGTATTCTGTCTCTTGGACAAATCCAGAGAATAGTCTCATAGCATTTCTCCAGTTTATTCTCTTTATTGCTTAGGTCCTTAATCCCGCATACATTTTCCATCTCTTATATCATCCAGCAAGACCAATCTTTTTCATCTTTTCTTATTTTCATTCCCTCTTAAACATCTGTAATTAAACTATTCTTTTTTCTTAATATATGCCCAATTCAATTTTTCATTCTATTTTTAATTTCCTCAGTCAACCTTCTTTTTTACATTTACTCTTTGCAAAACTTTTTTGTTTGTCATTATCCTTCACCATGACTACATTTCAAAGGCTTCAAATTCATTCCTATCATTGTCCATGTTTCACATTCATACAATAGTACTGTACACTTAATTTTTAGCATTTAATTATTTTTTTCTTTAATTCTCTCTTCAAATGCCTAACCCATTCCCATTGATGTCTATGTTTCACAACATACAGTACACTCCATTCTTAATATTTAATTAATCCTATCTTTCTTCAAAGATCCACAAAATATATTCTTTTAGTTAATAAATGCTTTTTTTGTCAATGATATTCTTTTAATTTCATCTTTTCTTCTTCCATCCTCACTCACCCAACTATTCAAACAAATCCGATAGCAACTTGAATTAGTTATTTACAAAACTGCATAAAAAAAAGTTTAATAAAGAATTTTTAAACTTAGTTTATGCATTTGATTATATTATTAAATACTTTATAAAGTTATTTTATAATATATCAGAAACAATAAAATGATGAATTGCAATGCAAAGAAAGAGAGACAAATGGTTTTAAAAAATGTCAATTGCATACTTATAAAAATATAAAACTTCAAGAAGTATAATAACCACTGTTTCCTATTGCATTGCCAATGTATATCATGTAATATTCAATTGAAAACACTTTGCTACTTTTACAATGTTTTACTATCCACCCTTTCCTGCAGTTAACAGTTTCGATTGCCCCAGTAAACTTCTTCAGAATGCTATATCTCCTAACATCAAATGTAAAGGGTGGATAATAAAACATTATAAAAGTAGTAAAGTGTTTGGTCAATTGAATATTATATGAAAAATATAAAACATTTTAAACCCTGTTTGATCTGCCTTCTAAATAGAAGTTTAAGTAAAAAGACTTGTCAATTTCTAAAGTAAATTTGATAGCAAATCTAAAAATGTTTATTTAAAATAGTGAGTTAATAGTAATAAGAAAGTTGTCAATCAAAATTTAAAAGTAGGCAATGATTTTTTACTTTCTTCCTATTGCTAACCAATGTAAATAAAGAGAAACTGGTTTTTTTAATTCATTTATATAGCAAATCATAATATAATATCTGTTGTTTGGAAAACATATTGAATAACATCAAACAGGCATAAAAGGTTTGAAATAAGCAATTAAAACAGACTAGTTCAGTCCAGTCAGGAAGTCTAGTCTATTAGTCTATTTGAAGATTCAATTCAAAAAGCAGTGCTGCAGTGCAAACTATTTTCTACCATAACATGGATAGCAATTTTTTGATGACTGTTTTAAAATATTTTTCGATACTCCAGTTATAATAGTAAATATAATGACTGTATCTAGGAGAAGTCTATATACTATGTGGGGCTAGGTAACAAAAACCCACATTAATAAAAGCTCCCAGAAAATGCAATTGGATACAGAAACAAACACTGAAATTTCTTAAATCCAGCCATTGCCTACTTAATAATAACATGAAAAAAAAAAGAAGTGGACAGTGTGTAAGAATGACCAAAGACCTACCGTTAATATACTATATCTAATTTCACTAATGATGCTGCATTTTCTGTTTAACATCACCAGTGTACCAAGAGGATAATTACCATATTTGGAAGAACTCTGGAAATAACTACAAAGAATGATATTTGCAGAAAATCATAGTTTGTAACTGTTTAATTATTTCATATGGTAAGATTGCAAGTATATATATATATAACCATTTTCTATATTCATTGTTAGTAAAGTGTTAAGTTATTTTTTTATTAATCCATTTAGCTTGTATTTGCTTATCTAACTCAATTCAAATATTGTGCTTTTAACATCCAAGATGCTAATAACAGCCACAACCCTGGGAAACCATGCAATCCACCAGGGAATATATAGAAATGATAATAATAATTTATAAATGATGATGATTGGGTATTAATAAGTTTTTAAAAAGTAAACTTTCTATTTACAAGATTTAGTGCCTAAGAGTTTCATTATTATTGAAATTGAAAAACAAATAAAATATTTTTGGAAGGACTTGTACATATGTTAGAAACCATCAAACACTTGATTTTTAGTATTATTATAGATAATTGTACCATTTTTATTTTAATTCTATTAACCATTCAACTTTCACCTAATATAAATATTTACTTAGAATCAAAGTTTACCAGTACATATTTGTGTATATCTTGATTCAAAACCTGAGTTACCATTACAATACCAATAGTACAATAATCTGTGTGTGAAAAAATACTTAAATAAAATATGGGTCAGACTTTCCAAAAAGAAGACACATAGGAAAAATTGTATTTTTCTCATTAACCCCCCCCCCCTATGATGAACTTTTACTTTTTTATTTTATTTTTTATATGCCAAAGCGTTGACCTGAAAGGCAGCTATGCTAACCGCTATACCATCAACGCTTGACAACTTTTATTCGCTGGCATTAATTTTTTTAAAGTATTAATAAAAATTTAAATTATTTTAAAATTTAAATACTATTATTATTATGCACCATACTATTATATTATTCTAGGATTCTGAAAAACATTAATTTCTATGCACTGTTTTGTAAAAAAATAAATTTTCAGGAAATAATAGAAATAATAAAGAATGCCATTCCAAACATTTCACCCACGCACATCATCATAAGTTTTACAAAGAAAACATTATTCCTATCAAATTTTAAAATAAATTACTTGAAGATTTTACAAAACACAGACTTCTAAAAAAAAATAAGAATGCATGTAATAAAAATGTTCTGATTACTCAATAAAATATAAAAAAAACGGATGTTAGAAATAACAAGTAAAGATTGAAAACAAGTTAAATGAAAGAGAATAAATAGATATTTTTGACATCATTAAAATAAATAAAAGACTGAAATGGTGCTAGGCTGGACATATTGCTGGAAGAAATGATAATAGATAGGTAGTTGAAGTTTTAAGTTGGATCTCAAGAAATTGTAAAAGACCTAGAAAGAAATCATTGCTGGAAGAAATGATAATAGATAGGTAGTTGAAGTTTTAAGTTGGATCTCAAGAAATTGTAAAAGACCTAGAAAGAAATCATATATGAGATGGATGGAAAGTTTTCTAGTGTGATATAGATAAGTCAATTATTTTATATAGCGTGATGTTTTTTATAAACAATAATATTTAAACAGCGTTAAACTGTTGCACATGCGCTTTTGGATTTTAAATATAAAATGAATGAATACTAACGCTTCAACCACATGATAAAGTCTTTGGAAAATATAGAATATTCACCAGCGTCATTCATTCAAGCATGTAAAAGTAATTTAAAGTGATTATTTAATATCTTCACACTTTCACTTTCAAACACTTAAGATTCGCCCACACAAAAGCATTTGGGTTCGAAAAGATAGATGGCCATTCTATCTTTTCCAAAGACTTTATCATGTGGTTGAAGCGTTAGTATTCATTCATTTTATATTTAAAATCCAAAAGCGCATGCGCAACAGTTTAAATATTATAGTGTGATATAGAGAAACTATAGATTTAAGAAACTGGATTGAATTTGGAGAGATATCTTAAAGTGGATTGATAATGATTGAAAATGATGATGATGATGATGATATATATATATAATGACATAGTATGGCTACAGTAAGCTATGACAAATGTGTCAGAGATGACACATAAGTAAATTTTAGTGGCATGCATAAATATTATTATTAGCCTACATAAAATTATTTCTTAATAATTATTACGAAATTTTGTTTTGGGTGAGAGAAACTAATCAAAATTATTTCATAACACAATCTGTTTGTAGTACATACATATCACTCCATTTCTAATCACACATGCATTTAGGTGTTGGAGACCAGAATACATTGCATGGCACCCCATCAAGGTGCGAACAAAAGAATAAGTGCATATACCCAGCATAATACAGAAGCAAAATAATTATTATGTTTATATATAAAAAGAATTTTTAAAAATATTTTTTATGCAGAGATTTTTGTCAATATTTTTTTTAGAATTTTATTTTGATGTTCTTCTTAACATGAATAGTGTAAGTAAAAAGCAAAAATCAGAATCAAATAGAAGAAAATTTTAAAGATGGCGGACAGAAGAATATGGCATAATTAATAAGAATAATAAAGTAGTTTGCCTTTTACATTCAGGGACAGTAGTATACAGAAACGTGTCAATAAATAACGTAATGAAACAGACCATAAATCGTTCTTGATATAAATAAAGTAGAACAAAAAAAATTATTGAATGAGCTATTAAAAATAGAAATGCTTGGTCCACATCTCTTATTAAATATATCAGCAGTCAGTCAAATATAACTGCTGCTAGTTATATTGCCTCAAATATAATTGCCAAACATGGAAAACTTTTTGGTAGTAGTGAATATTTAAAAGAAGCATGATTTAAATTTGCAACCATTATTTTTGATGATTTAAAAAAAATATTTCAAACAATAAAAGTTATGTCTTTGGATAGAAATATAATAAAGGATAGAATGTTGGAAATGAGTAAAAATATAAGCTATCAGCAAAAAATAGATATACAATCTTCCAGTTCATTTCTCTTTGTCTTGAGTTAGTTTAGCTATTTTTATATGTTATTATGTTGTGTATAATATCAAGGAAGAATAATAAATTTATTATCATTTGCTTACAATGCAGTTTTAGATGCATTTTCTAAAAAAGAAATGGACTTTTCTAATATTATTGCAGCATAATCAAACAGAAAAATGACTTTATCAAATCATTTACCAGACATATTGAAAATGCTATTCTGGGTGTTCACTGCCTTATACATTAGCATGTTTTATTTGCCAAGGCTAATTTCAAGATAATGAAAGATATGACCTGTGTAATAAAATTAGTCAGTTTCATATCTGCACACACTTTAAATAACCAAAAATTCATGTAATTGTTAAATGAGCTAATCTCATCATACAATGGTTTACTTATGTATAATAATGTCTGATGGTTAAATCTTGGAAAAGTTCTTCAAACATTTATTAAATGTTTAGAGGAAATTAAACCTTTTTACTTAATGACAATATTATTGAACAACAGAGACATTTAATGTGTGTCAAATGGTTTTAGATATTAATATTTTGTACTGAATAATGGTTCCACTTAATAAATTAAGTACTAAACTCCAAGATGTGAATAAAACAATCATGGCCATGTTTAAATTAACTGAAGCATTCAAAACTAAATTAGAAATTTCTAATCATGACATATTTTCCGAATTAAAAACAAAATATGGATGTAGAATCTCATGAGAAACCAAATCAAGATAAATTGGGACAAGATTTTTCTACTATAATTCAGTCAATGATGAACAAATTTTTTTCAAGATTCATACAGTTCAGACAGTTTGAAGCAACATCAACATTTATTTTATATCCAGACACATCATCAGCAGATAAACTCAATTTGAAAATTCTTGAATAGTTAAATTTGGATGATATAGAATTGCCATTACTTGATTTTCATTCCAATTCTATATGGAAACAAAAGCTTGTAGATTTTAAAAATGATTTGAAAATGATTGATAACGATCGATTATTAGATAGAATAAAAAATGTTGAAAATGAAATATTAATAACTTGAATACCATTCACAGAAACTTCAGTTGGTTAAAAACACTAATTTATCATTTTTTCCCTTATGCATGTGAATCATTATTGGTACTTACATATTAGTCCTGCTGCTGGCATTTGTGATGGCAGAGTGCCACATCTTTCTCCAGTATGTTGTGTGTGTGTGTGTGTGTGTGTGGGAGGGGCTTGTGATAGCAGAATACCATATTAAAAAGTCACAACTATGTCATTCTGCCATCACAAACACCCTCTTCTCCATAGAGAAAGATACGCTATTCTTTCATCACAAATACAGGCTGCAGGTCTAATAAGTATTATTATTTTTAAAAATTAATTTTATAAACCACAAATTCAAAAATAGAATAAATCTTATGTGGCATGTATATAATTAAAAGTAATAAAATATGATTCTAATATAAAGTATTTAGCATCTAATTTACAACAACAACAATCTCATTCAAAAATTTATATTCAACAATTCATCTTTGTAAAACTCGATACTAATTTAAAAACCAACTCAATAAATTTCTATAATAATTAATTTTCAACAACTTCTTATCTATTAAAAACTGCTTGTCATAATTGTAATTTGATAAATATAACTTGAATATTTCTGGCATAGCATGTTAAAAACTTACCACCACTTATATAGGTCATGGTTGTTAATTAATTATTTAAATGTTCTAATATATTAATAAATATATTATATTTGTTTTCTGTTTTATTTGTTGATGACATTACAATGTGTTTCAATTTTATATATAAAAAGAGATATAATGTTAAAGAATATTAAAAATGTTTTTTTTATGTGGAAAAGTTTTTTTTAATATGCTTAATAGATAGAAATAATGATGAGATGTGATTCACCTAATAATGCTTAATAGATAAAAATAATGATGAGAGTGTGTTGATTTAAATAATACTGATATATGAATATATCACATGCTTTTATTTGCATGACAAAATAATATTATTTACACGTTATAAAATGCATTGGATTGATGTTCAACATTTTACTTAGATGTATGCACTCTTATTATTGAGGTAAGTGGTCCATAAAAATAGAAGTACTCATAATTTTATTATATTGTACTGTCATAGGAATGGTGTTTTAGTAATTGCTCACATGCACATTCTTTTACTTGGGTTTAGTTGAGAGGTATGCTCATTAGATACCCACACATCTAAGTAAGATATTCCTAGTCATCATGTATATATGATATTAATAAATTTGTATACCTGATACTCTTCAACATGAGCACATAAATAGTAAGGGAATTATATATATATTATTGATACTCCGGTAAGAAAAATGGATATTATTGAAGTTATTTCTATAAAATAATGACAGTAATCTCTTTAAGATGAAAGTTAATTAACAAATGGATGATCATAAATAACAGATGATCACAAAATAAGTGTCATTACATAGAATTTAGCACCCAGACTGGACCAATATTGCCAATTAATATGAAATTTGGAAATACAATAAACCTTGGAAAACAGATTCTTTGGTGATATTTCTTTTAATAAATAATTAATAAAGAAAAACTTTGAAGCAACATAAAGGAATATTTGACTCTAAAAAATATCTTTACATGAAGTATAACTGAATAGTTTTAATTGATATTAGGATAAATTTGTCTGTAAATGTATTATATACTATAGAAATAATAAACACCTCCATACTTCCCCATTCTTTTTAAATTCACATAAATAAAGATACAATAAAAGACAATTGACCCCCAAGATGTATTTCGTGCTGAACCAGCACTCATCAGTTGGTCCAGGTCACTATCTCTCATATATATCTTTATTATATGCAAAGTATTTATCTAGAGTAAATTGGAAGTATGGAGGTGTTTATTATTTCTATAAAGATATTACATACGGGACAGAGAAATGTGAATAACTCCGTGAATGTAAAATTAAAAAAATCAGATATATTAATCTTTAACTGAGGTTTAAAGTTTATATCTGTGCTAGAGATAATCTCTAGTTTCGAAAATGATTAGTAATAATCATTAGTATATTTATCAGAAATGGATGGCGTCAAAGTTGTGAGTGGAGGAAGTTAGACAATGGTAAATGAAAAAGTAACAATTTATTATATTCTAATGATGTAAGAATATCTATTGTAATTTTAAAGAAAAGATAATGGTTTGTCATATTTTTTTTTTACATTTCAAAGGATACTTTATTTATAGCACCAAGATACATAATTGTGAACAAAGGCATTGGTTTATGCATATGGTTACAAACATTGTCTACCATGGGTCTTCAGGGTTACAGTACGAAGATCCATGGAAACATCATTGTTACAAGGTCATAAATTGAAAAAACAAACCTATATCAATTAACATTTAGATAATAGAAAATATTAGATGATAATCATCATTGAAAAACCTCAATTTACATATATGTAACCAATACAATTTGGATATCACTACAAAGTATTCAAAGGTGTAAATCACCCCTATGAACTAGGGACATTTCAACATAATGTAACCAATATAATTAAGACATCACTACAAAGCAATCCAAGGGTGTCAATCACTCCTATGAACTAGGGACATCTCAACATAATACCTTGAGTCTATGATCGGGTCACAGAGTATACAATAATGCTCGATCAGGAATCCAAAGCTCTATGATTAGCATTCCATAAAAATACAATCAAGATTTTATATACAGATTATTATCATTATGTTACTGTTGAAAAGACACCCAAAATAATAACTAGTTACAAAATCAGAGTTACATAGAAAGTCAGTTGAATTAATAAACATAAACTTAATTGTGGACAATCACCATTGGTATTAGGCTGGGAATTTACAATTTGTGTTCCCAATAAAGTCCAAACCATGCATTACATGAAGTGACAGGCTATGCAACCTAGGTGTAGCAACCATCCAATAATTATTCCCATTTTAGTTTAGATAACACCAAATTTAACAATTGGCAATTCCTATAACATCAAGATTAAATCAAGACAAAAGTCCATGCAATGGAAGATTGTGGGTCCATAATCAGTCCTTAACCCCACCACCACATTGAGTGAGTTAGGTGGTATGTCATCCCATCCTCCTCATAAAAGTAGTAGGGGAAGGGATCAGATCGTATAAAGCTTGGTGAACCATCATTTTAAATGGAACAGAATGCCTTAAAACTGCTATATTTTCAGTTGATCTCAAGTCTGAATAGCCAACTGGTTCGAGCAAGTTCTCTTGTCAATCTTCCTGGCCTTGCAAATGAAACTAGTTCATGATAGTGATTGATCCCACTCTCAAACAATACTTTATAATTGATAGTCCAAATCCTGAAGTTGGCAAATGAAGCTAGTCGTATGTTGACAAAAAACCCCTTATCGAAGGCCAGAGGGATCATTACACCAGCAGGTTTGGGGGCAGACATTCTCCTCAGAACTGAACCTCAGAGGTGAGACCATGATTTACAATGAAACAGAATGTAGTCCATGGATTCTTCCTTTTTATCACACATAGGACACAAGGTATCTATGTTATAACCTCTAAGATGGTATAAGAAGGACCCTGTGGGAAGGGCCCTGAGGTTCCAAAACTTTGAAATTCTATAGTTATTAGTAAACATTCTTGATTAGATGATTGTAGTTTAATGTTTTATGTATAAAAAGAAAAGTGAATAACTAAAATAAAAATGGATAATTCATATGGTAAAATCTTGGTAACGAAGGAAATGTTTTAAGTTTAGAAAAGAAAGTTGAGAATATATAACAAAAGCAGCAGCAAACTCTCCATACAACAGTGCTACCTAGTGCAAGTTATAGTAATCAATGGATTCTAGAAGATAAGCATAGGAGATCATGTGATGTTTAGTGATTAAAAAATTTCAAAATAAAATTTCAAAAAGTTGGAAGGATAACATGAGATCTAAACAAAGAAATGTAACACATGCAACTTCAAAAATCAGCTTCAAGAATCACAATAGTAAATGAAATAAAAACTTTAAATGAATCCATAAAAACTTATTTTAAAATAATAGAACATTTTTCAAAATCTTAATTTAATATGAAAATTTAAATTAGTAAAGAAAAGAAAAATAATAATAAAAATATAACAAATTACTAGACATGAGAAAAGATCCTTTAAAGCATGAAAGAGAATAAATGATAGACATCACATACAATTGTTTAAAGCCTTATGTATAAATAGAAATTAGAAACTGGTGTATTAATTATTTATGAGATCTAAAAGATAGTAGTGATTTATAATGGGCATTTTAAACAATGAACAGTTATCAAGTCTCAGGTATTTCTTCTATTAAATTAGTTTTTTAAACAGAATGATACTACTAAACATAGAACAGAATTAATCAAACTATTTCATATATTACCAAAAATCTTAGCAGCTAACAGTTTATATAATGTTAGGTTTTTGAGATCTCTGTAAAGATAATGGTTAAAGATAATTTCTTTAAAAGAAATGGTAGTTGAATACCTATGTATTTTTTATATTATGAGAGAGAATTAAGTTATGTATTTAAGAGGCAATTTTCAGTTTATATATATAGAAATTATATTAATATTTATACATCTACGTTTAAAATACTATTTTTATTAAAATTAATAATTCAAAGTTTTATTAATTTTTTTTTATTTAATTATACTTTAAATCTTTCAATTTTGTTTTTTACTTGGTTTACATGTAATTTGTTTTTATATATTATCTGATATTAAATATTATGTAAGATTTATTCAAGTTTTTATTGCCAATATTTCAATAATTCAGTTGTGAAAAATTGCATGTACAGAATCAAACTTGCTAAGAAGAAATAGATAAAAAAAATTGTTTTTTACATTTTTAAATGCTTTTATTTAAGATACAATCTCCATTTGTTGGTTTGTTTGTAATCACTTTTATTACAATTAGAATAAAAATTTTAAATTGAGATTTAATATATTTATATTCAATATAATTTGTTCAAATTTTGTAATTTCTCTTATAAATCATTGGTAATGCAATATGATACTAAAATATTTTAGATAGATTCCCTAGCTTCTTAAATACAAAGGAGTTGGTTGATGAAATTTCATACATTTCAATATCAAATTTTAATTACATTCATATCATTTCAATAAGTTTTTAGTAATGTAGATGAGAGTCCAGTATATATATATTAAAAAAATTTACTTTAAAAAGCATCTTAACAATTTTTTAAAATTGAAATAAAAACAAATCTTTATTATAAAAATTTTCTTTTTAAAAAGCATATGACATTGTTTACTTTGACTGCAAAAATAGTTTTTTTAAAAATGTTTTTCATATAAATAAATTATATTGTAAACAATTTTTAATCAACACGATTACTTTCAAATAGTGATTCATGTGAAAGGGTGGTATATATATATATATATTTAAAAAGGTTACATTAAAATTATTTTAATCATCATTTAAGAGTTAAATAAAAACAAAGCTTTGATGTAAAAGTTCACTTTTTTTAAAAGTAACATTTTTTTCTTTTGATTCATCTTTTTTTTTTAAAAGTGTCATAGCATTGGCCAGGACACGAACCCGCAACCTGGGCAACTACCTGCAAGTGCAAGGCAGTCACACTGACCTCTCAACCACCAATGCAAGATGATTCATCATTTTTGAAATTTATAAATGTATATTGTACAACAATCTTACTTTAATACACATGATTTTAATTTCAAATATTAAGATGATCTTCGGGTGATTGTAAAAAATATAAGAATACTAAAAAAATAAAAAAAATAATAGATATAAACAAATATTTTAAAATCAGCACTTTTATTTACTTTGTAGTGAAAAAAAAGTCTCTTCAATCACAAATAGGGTTTTTATATTTAACTTAAAATAAAAATATGGGAAGTCCAGAAATTAATTAAGTTAATCCCTATTTTTATAACAAGGGATTGATTTAATTAATTTCTGGACCATTCACACTTTTATTTCAAGCTTAATATAAAAACACCAAGCATGATCAAAAAAACAATTTTTTAAATACAAAGTAAATAAAAGCATTGATTATAAAGTACCTTTTTTATATCTATTATTTAAACATTTTCTATTATAATACACTTTTCAAATTATTTTTTTTTAAAATACTTAAAACATGCATAAGAATTTAAATTGTTGTTTTAAAATTAAAAGGAATAAATAAAATACTACTAAATTTAATACAGCTGAATTTGTCTTATATCAATCCAGGATTCTTAAAGCATTAGTTTCAGGAAATATATTTAGATTTATTATTTTGTAAAAATAAATTTCCAGGAAACTATAAAAATAAAAATTGCCATTCCAAAGCAGTAAGTCTTGTTAACTAATCTAAAGCTTCTTAAAGAAACTTTTTACAGCTATTAAATAAATGTTCTACAAACCTTGGTGTAATATAGTGAAAGTTTCTTTTAAAGAAAATAAAAGCATATTAATTCTTTTGACATTTAAATATATTAATGAATACATTCACTTATTTAAGAAAAAAATAATAGATTTGCCATTTTATTTATTAAATATTATATATTTTCAGTCTGGCTAAATAATTTATATTTATAAAGTGTTGTAAATAAAAGTTATATTTTGTGAATGCATTCCTAGTTAAATAGGAAGTTAATAAAAAAACCTCAGTAAAGTGAGAGTCTAGAAATTAACATATGCAGTTAAGCCAAACATACAGGTTTATTCTAATTTGCAAATTATGCAAATCTAGATTAATTATACTGATATGAACTACAAATAAAAACAGCAACTTATGCAGCACAAAACCTTAGGAGTAATCATCATAGAATGCACCTAGAGTAGTGTAGAGATTAAAGAATCTGGGAACTTTATATGCAAAAAGACTTTAATGTTAGAACAATCAGCAATCATCTAGTTGCAATGTTTAAGTTATACATACCCACATGTGACATCTGACTTTTTATTATTACATATATATTAACCAGCAGACTGGTTTTCATCAGAAAGCACAGCAAAATGGCTATTTCCAGAATTGTAATTCTGGAAATAGTCATTTTGCTGTGCTTTCTGATGAAAACCAGTCTTCTGGTTGAAACATTAAAGCAGCTTTATAGAGAGGTAATTGTGTGTTTTTTATTATGTTTTTATTTTTCCTTTAGTTAGTTCATATATTTGTTATTTTCATAAATATATATATATAGAGAGAGAGAGAGATTTAATAGACTTTTGTTGTTAAGTATATTCTCTGAGTTGACTGTGGAGGATCACCCTTGGATATAGAACTTAGTATTCTTTTTTATTTACTTCGCTGTGTGCATGCAATAATTTTGGTCATAAGCATGGAAATTTGAATTATCTTGTGAAATAAAAATTGCAATTAAGAAAACTATAAAACTATGAATGAATAAAAATGCTACTGTGAATGCTATGGTTAATATTGGTTGTATTTGTACAAGATCTTTTAATGTCTTTCTGCCCAGTTTGTTGCTGTTTTTATTTGTAGTTCATATGATCAGCATAAGTAATTTAGATTTGTATAATTTGCAAATTAAAATACATTGGTATATTAGACATAATTCCGTATGTTAATTTTCTAGTGTCTATTGAGGTTATTATTAAATTTCAGTCTGATTAATGTAAATATGCACAATTTTATTTACATAAATAAATACATAAATTCATTACTATATTTAAATATCAAAAGAATTAATGTTTTTATTTTCCTTAAAAGAAATTTATACCATATCCTATCAACGTCTGTAGATAAATTATTTGACAGATATTTCTTTAAAAAGAAATATACCATATTTTTTCAAGGTCTGTAGATAAATTATTTGACAGGTATAAAAGCTTTTTTTAAAATGCTTTAGGTAAACTAATAAGTCTTATAAATTTAAGTAGCAATTTTTGTTACTTTTATAATTTCCTGAAAATTAATTTTTATAAAGCAATAAATCTAAACCCACTTCCTAAAACTAATACTTTTAAGAATCCTGGAATGATATAAGATAAATTCAGTAGTATTTTATTTATTCCTTTTAATTAAAAAAAATCTTATTCATGTTTTAAGTAATTTATATATTTGTATATATACAATAGTCAGACAGGAATAAAAACTTCAATAATAATCTAATAAATTAACATAGTTACGCCAAATATACAAATGAATTCTAATTTGCAAATTGTGCAAATCTAGAATAAGTATGCTGATCATAAGAACTACAATTAAAAACGGAAACTTAGGAATATTCACTGATTGGAAACAGTGCAGTGACTATAAAGAATTTACAAACTTTATAAGCAAAAAAAAAAATTAACTTTTGTGCACTTATTATTAGTAGATAGATGGATATTCAGATAATGGTAGAGGATCACCCCTAGATATAGCAGAATATAATAGTTCAACAGTTTGTGAAACCTGTATATTGTAGTAGAATTGATGATTTGGGAGAACTGTGAAGAGTTATGATAGTCTGACAGAGATAATAATGAGAAATCAACGAAGAAAACATTATGACACTGCAAAATAGCTCCACGACTGATTATAATGTTAACAGCACAGTTGGAATGTAGTTGATAAAGCCACACTGATGTGTATGGCAGACAAAGTGTATTGCTGATAGACAACTAACAATGCAACCCAAAGACTCCTGAGAATATTCCATATGAAAAATTGAAAAAGAAGCTAAACAGAACTTTAAGCCTATTACATATAGACATATAGTGTGTCTGCATTTCAGAAATAAAAGCCAGTCATCAAGTGGCAGCATAGAGATTATGGCATAGGTCTGTGTATGGTTGCAAAGAAATGTGATTTCAGAGATGAGCTGAAATACTTGCAATTAGATCAGTTATCATAGAGTAATATATCAAACTTAGACAGTTTTTGTTAAGTAGTATTAATATAAGCTATTGAAAAGAGAATATAATATAAAACCACATTGGAATGTTTTGCTGAATTCCAAAATACTACAAAAGTAGAGAATAAAAAAATAATAATAAACAGAGTCTAAATGTGGTCTATGAATTGAGGAAGTATGGAAAATACTTGAACATGTTATTGTTGAAGTAGTAAAGGTTATATGAAAAAGTTGTGCAAAGTTAAAAATGATACATCAACTTTAAATGATATATATCACATTTTCTGTGTGTATGGACACTGTGTAAATCAAGGATAAGAATTGGCAAATGATAAACAATGTCAAAAAAAATTATTGATAAAACTTACAATTTACTGGATGCCCAAATTTGCAAACAGAAAGTTTGAATAGAAATTGATAGTAGAGGTATGTTTCTCATGTCAAAAAAATATTGTATGGAGATTTAAAAAAAAGTGGGGAAGGAATATTTATATGGATAACCCAGATTCAGTAATAATCAACACTAATAAAAACAAATAAAAATATTAGTAACTGTAATGATGTTAGTAAAAGTAAACACAGAAGTGAAGAAATCAACTCTTTATATCATGTCAAGAGATTTGATCTCAATTTAAAGCTGAAATTGGTTTAAATCTTTATGGATTTGAATAAAAATAGTAAAAAGATCCAAACTCTGGGTATAAATTTCAAAGCTGTTCAAGCTGTGTCCAGCAAAATTAAATACATAACTGGTTAGTACAGAATAAAGAGATAGGCTCAGTTTGTTGTCTGCAGAGCATGAAAGGTTCTTTTTGCTTTGGAAAGCAAAATAGAAGAAACATTCAATGCTTTGGTTAAGAGAGTTCTAATCACACCTAGTGAGAAGTCAGCATGACTATTATAGCAATTGTGAAATCTGATGGGACTGTGTGTCTATGTTGTCACTATCATGTAATTGTGAGTAGATGCATAAATAAAATGACACGTTTCCTAGTGTTTAGAAAGTTTCATACAAAAGAGCTTCCAATTTTGCTAAAATTGATCTATAGTCAGTGTCTCATCAGATTCCAGTTATCACAAGAACACCCAAACTTTTAATCATTAATATACATTTGGGATTATTCAAGTATAATAGTTCCCATGTGTAACAATTATAGCTCTTAATGTATTTCAAACAAAAATGAACAGTCTATTGCAGGTAATGGAAGAAAATATTCCTTACCTGGATGACATCCTGATAACCACTAAAGTAGAGAGTGAACTGAGAGTATGCATTAATATGTGAACAAGTTCAAAAGATTTGAAATACATGAAAAATTAAATTCTTAAGATATTACTCATAAAGGAAAAAACCTGAATATGAAGAAAATACAAATTGTCAAAATTGCAACTAAACCAAAAACATTAAGGATTTGCAAAAGTGTTCTTAATTTTTTTTTGAGAGTTTCATGGAAAATCTCATGTTACAATTCCACTTTATGATCTGTTAAATAAAAAATAATAAAAATGGGGAGTTGAATAAAAAATTGTGTTCCCTACTGAAATGACCAAGAATAATAACTATGAATGCTTTAGAGTATGAGTTAGTGCTGGCACTTTTTCATAGAGTTTATAGAGATGAACATCCTATTGCTTATGTATCTAAAATTTTACAGTTGCTGAAAAACTATAATCCAGCTGGATAAGAAGGCTCTAGCAATATAGAATCACCAATATGTATGTGGACACATTTTCCAGACCTACACAGACCATAAACCTCTATTAGGAATACTGGAAATCTGATAAGGACCCCCTAATTATGATAATCAGTGGATGATCAGATGAGTGAACTTATTAGTATCTTATGACTTCAACTTGTACGTAAACATGAAAAGAAAATTAATCACACTAATGCTTTCTTGAGAATACTGAACAGGTAAGAGTATGCACTATGAACCATTAAAATAAACTATGTCAATTCAATGGTTAAATGAACAAAAGATGACTCTGGACACCAATTACTCAAAAGATGATGAATTAAAAAAGAATTGTCTCTAAGATAACCAAACTATGTGGTTGAACAAATACAGAATATATGTGAGAGCCTATCCATGTGTAAGAGATACATTTTAATGATGAATTGCAGATTAATTCCAACAGAAGAAAGGAAGCACATGTTGGAATTATTATATGAAAGACATCCTCAAAATGTCAGGACAAAGAAATTAGTTAAATTGTCTGTATGGGGGCCTGACATGAATCATGATATTAAATAAACAGGCAAGAGAGGTAGAATGTTCCAATCAACAACTTGGCTATCTTCTAAGACATTTAAGAATGACCCAAAACCCCAAACCATGGTAGAGGATATATAAAAATCATGCCAGTTTTTACAATGAGTATGTTGTTTTAGTGGTCTCTACTCTTATTCAAGATGAAGTAGTGCAAAATATGAGTGTGAAAAATGCAAAAAATACTAAAATAAACTGTTAGTGTGTAATGGATACACAGAAATAATTATCAGACAACTGAGATGGATTCATTGCAATTTAAAAAACATTTTAGCTAATAAGTGAATATGATATATTTTAATGCTACAATATCACCCTGAATTGAAAAGATTAGCAGAAAAGCAATATAACAATTAAAACTCTTGCTGAAATAAATACAGTACAATACGAAGATATTAATAAAGATTTAATGGCATCTACATTTTATAAATATTTCATGCCAAGTATAGAAACCATAAAAACACCCATGGACTTGTTGATGAAAAGAAAATTCAGAACTCATGTATCATTATTGATTCCTAGTAAGAGTAAAAGAAGTGGTAAATAAAAATTGTATGAGTCATATAGTTTTCTGGTGTCAAAAAAGAGAGAAGACATATCAACCATCTTAAAAGTCATTTAAGTGATTCACTTGATCAAGTAAACGAAAACGTGAGTTTACCTGTCATGTTACTGATTCCATAAAAGACAAGCATTATGATGGAATGTTATTAAAAGTTACAATAGAACAGATGGTCAGAAGTAACAAAATGAAGGGGATTCTTTTAGAATGAGTTCTCATCCCAACAACACACCTGAAATTCTATAAAGCCACTTAGTGTGAAAAATAAAAACAGCCAGTATCACATCCTAGGTGAGCTAGAAATTACAGAAAGAATGAAAGTTTATGTAAGTAATTAGATTTAGAACCATAGAATGAAGGGAAGTGTGCAACATCCAAGTAAAGAATTGATGTATACGCTCATAAAGTGTTGTAAATATGTTTGATAAGCATACTTTAGTTAGACAGGTAGTTTAAAAAAACCTCAATAGAGGGCACTCTAAAAAATTAATGTATGCAGTTATTCCAAATTATGCCAAATATACAAATTTATTCTAATTTGCAAACTGAAACTACAAAAATATGAGTAATCATCATAGAATGTGATTGCAACAATGCAAAGACTATAAAGAGTATGTAAACTTCATATGCAAATAAATTTTAATGTTAGAACAACCAGCAAGCAGCTAGTTTTAATGTCTAAAATGTATATTTATTATTAATATATATACTCTAATGGTACAAAAAAGTTAATATGGTGAAATGTCAAATCATCATCAGCCCCACTGAATACATAAAATTAAAATCACATTATAAGCATTAACATTGTGAATAAACAAAAAGAATCAGCATAGAATAAAAATGAATCATTATAATAATAAATTCAATCACCAGCATCAAACAAAAATAAACACCAATCATCCTTTATGACTGGATCCAGAAATAGGTTAATTATCTAATCCATGCCAAACTTAGGGCATAATACTTATGCTACCATTCTATCATAAAAAATGCTGAGAGCCTGATACATGCTGATCATCATAAATATTCTGGCCAAATGATACCACAAATATACAATTCAACTATAATCTAATTACTAATATGTATAAATAAAATGCAGTGAATGGATTTTAAAAGTGATCTTGAACTATTTTGTGCCATGCAGAGAAGCATCTGAATGTCCAACCACAATCATATTTTTGCACATGCTAATAAATTAACAATTTTTGTTCTAGAGCTAATTCAAGATCACAAGAACTGTAGGGATTGTGACTGCGAACAAGAGAAAGATAAGTGTATAAGCTTACTCTACTTTAATTTTAATAATTTTACTGGGATAATTTAAAATCCCTAAAGTGCAATACTATAATAAAATTAAGTCACAGACACTGCCAATTCATAGAACAGATATCTGGAGAAATAAAGACTTCAGCACTATTACTTTTACACAATTATTTAATAAATCAACTAATGAATTCAGCACTATTACTTTTACACAATTAGTTAATAAATCAACTAATGAATTAAAAATTCAGAAAAGATGTGCAATATGACAATTTCAAAAACATTTTTATAAAAAATATTTCATATAGCAAATATGATTCATTAGTTGTTAACTCTTACTAATAAAATGAAACCATTGAACATCACATGATCACCATTTATGCCTATGCAAGTTGTTCTCCAGAGGCAAAACTCTCTATATGGTAGCACCACTCAGTGCAAGCCAGAGTAATCAATGACTTGCACTGAGTGGCACTACTATATTGAGTGTTGCCTCTGTGAAGAACTTGTATAGGCATAAAGAATGGTGATCATGTGATTTTTGGTGGTTTAATATCAATCTTCCCAATAGGATTATGGTGACTGTGTTATTAAAGAACCTACAAAAGTATGGATGCTGAACTGAGTTCAGATCTATACAGGTATACAAGATAATGAACTTATCTTGAAAACATTATTGTGTTTTCATTTTGGACTCAAAGCTTTATAGTAAGCTAAAAAGTAAAAGGTGGCTGTTGGAGGGCTGCATTAGATTTTAAGATCTAGGTGCAGTGCTCTCAGATCCAAGGCTTCTCACTGTTGAAAGTGGCAAGTTACAAACTAGCCTGGAGATATTGAATGACTAGGCACAAGATATGGATTTTATACACAACCTGTATCCATTGATTACTCTGGTTTGCACTGAGTGATGCTACTGTATGGAGAGTTTTGCCTCTGTAATACAATTAATTAGCCCTTACTATAAACAATTATTTCTTCTTTCAATAATAAAATTTGAAAACATTTCACAGAAAAAGCTAAAAAAATAATAATACTAAAAAGTCCCATACTTTTTTTTATAATTTTTGGAGAGAAAATAAAATAAACATGTTTGAACAAAAAAATAAATCAAAATTATTTATCACCATTAATTATTACTTATATTAAAAATTATCTGTAAGTGTAGATGTACACACTTCAATACCTTTTCACCATGGTTTTTTTAGTTTTTCTTTCGAATTGACAATTTTAGTTTTTCTAGATTTTTTAATTCTAGTTTTTCCAAATATTCAGATTAAATAATCAGAACTTATTCCATTAACTTCTTTCTTTTATAGCTTCAAATTTCCATTATAATAATAATTTCCAAATTAAACAGATTTTCAAGGTAGATTAACACAAATTAAAATTATCCATTATATAATAATTTTTACATTAATACAGATTTCCAATTCAGGTTAGTACCAGCTAAATTTATGAATTTTCCAATATAATAATTTTCTGGTCATATAACACAGGCTGTGACAATCATGCTTTTGAATGGAATACAAGACTTGTTATAGTGTTTCCCAGAGGCATTCTTCTTTTACATTTCCCTTTAATGAACAGACTATACAGTTAGGGTTCATGATGCTTAGCTTCTAACTAAAGCTTAAAAAATGGCTTCTTTCAAATCCATTTAAAGAAAGCATTTTAAAATTAGTAATGAGATTAGTCTTACTTCAGACTACAATATTATTTTTCACTGTTCTCTTTCTAAGATCTAAATTGCTACTGTTCTTTTTCTCTCAAAAGGTGAATCAAGAAAGACTTGCTAAGTAGACTATATACTGAAGTCTAGTTCTTTAATCCTGCTCCCTATTTTATTTTTTGGAACAATCTTGTTATTTATTCAATCACACAATATCTCAGAAATGATATCATTAAATCTTGACCAATAGATTTTATTTTCACAAAATATTTTTTTTCTTTTTTCTAGATTAAAAATGACCAATCCTACTCTAATTCTTAAAACAAAGAATTTTCTTTAACTATCAAAAACAGCATAATCCTTTAATTATATTCTTTTTTATTAAATTTCTGTATTTGTGTATGCTTCTGTCTGTACATACACACTTTTTCAATTTGCTCTAGCTGAGACGTTTTTAGTTTTAACAAAATAATATGTAAATTTTTTTTTAAATAATGCTTTTACGCAAATGGTACTAGCTGTCTAAAAAGTGGAAAAATAACAATGTAATATGATTAAAAAATAGAAAAAAACTGAATCTCAATTTGCCATTCTTGGAAAATAGCAGAGTTCTTAAGAATCTAGACTTGTTATAAAACAATGGGAAATTACAGGAATATTGTCATTTCATAAAAGCATTTGAGACCTTTTGATTTTTGTGATTTATTTGAGCCTCAAATATCTTTGTGAAATGACAAAATTTCTGCAATTTGCAATTGTTTCATAACAAGTCTAAATTCTTAAGATCGCTATTTTCCAAAAATGGCAAATTAACCAGATTTAATGTTTTTTTTTACTTAAGTCAATTAGCAATATTTACATAAAAGCATTATTTTTTTTTATATTTTTTTTACTTATTATTTTTTATACTTTGATTTCAATAATACATTTTTTTAATAGACATAAAGAAAAAAAATAACTTTAATTAATTAAAACAGTATTTCTTAACAAAATCTTGCATTTTTTTCTTTTAAAAAATTATAAATATTACTTGAAGATGGGGGTGGTGGTGGATTATATTAGTTTTTTATTATTATTATACTTTCTCTCTTTTACAAACTACCTTTACCAAACTATAAATATTCACATTCTTATTATTAAAAAAGTTCTGAAACTTTCATATTATCACTTAAGGAATGTAAATTTTTTAAATAACTTAATAATTGTTATTCTTTTTCTCTATTCTAAATTTATTTGTTTTAATAAACTTGCAACATCTGTTTTGGAAAAAAATATTTTGGAACTTTCATATTATCACTTAAGGAATGTAAAGTATTTAAATAAGTTAATAATTGTTATCCTTCTCATTTCTCCATTTTAAATGTATTTGTTTTAATAAACTTGTAACATCTGATTTTAAAGTTGGCCACTGTCTACAATATATATAGAGTTAATAAACTCTAGTTGGTAAGTTTATTCTCTAAGTAAATATGGTATTGATGTGTATTCAGTAAAGGATATAGCAGAATTCAGCAGGATGAAAAATCTTTATATAATAGTAGAACTGAAAATTCAGGAGAACTGTGAAGAATTATGGTAGCCTGATAGATATAATAGTGAGAAATCACACTGCAAAATAGCTCCATAACTGAATTTGATATTAATGCAGTGGGATGGCACTATATGTGGGTCATGTACTTTTATGCTTATCACCAATATAATTAATAACAAAATAAAAGTGGCAATAGTGATGTGGATGGCATGAAAAATGTATTGCTGTTATAATTAGATTTTTGTGAAACAAGATTGATGTACCGGCAAGCTATAGAAAAAAATGAAGCTGTATTAGAAATGGGAGAGTTCAAAATTTCTACAGAAGAAATCAAAACCAATGGTGAACAGAGTACAAACAGATTGGTGAGATAGGGGAATACCTGGACATGTTATTGTTGCAGTGGTAATATGCAAATTTAAAAATTTGGAGTGTTAAAGCGAGACTGATCCTGAGTTTGTTATAATAAGCAGAAAAAATGTAAATATCATTTACTACTGAACAGTAAATCAAGGGAGAATTGGCAATGATAAATATATGTCAAAAGATAAAGGCTACTGACAAAGATTGCAATTTTCTGTATGTTTGAATTTTCAAGCAGAAAGTTTGAATGGAAATTAACAATGAAGCAAGTTTGTCTCTCATGACAATAGGAGATTGAACAAAGATCACAAGAAAATGGGAAAGGGATATTTATATGGATAAAATAAATTTAGTAGTAAACAATGTTAATAAAAACTGAATAGATATATTAGCAATCATAATGGGGCCAATAAAAGTAAGCATGAGAGTAAAGAACTTATTTCTTTATATCACATCAACAAATTTGAACTCAGTTAGGTGGGAACTGCTTTAAACCTCTATAGAAATTCAAATAAAATAATAATAAAGTCCAGTTAGAAGCCAAAGTCTGTGTCCAGCAGAATTGAATACACAATTGATAAATATATATATATAATTAAGGCATAACACTCAGTCTGTTGATTCCAGAACTTGGATAGTTTCTTTTGCTTTAAATACCAAAATAGAAGAAATGCTAATTGATTTGGTTAAGAGATGTGTAATCACACCTAGAGAGAAGTCAGCATGGGCTACATCCATTGTAGTAATTTTGAAATATAATGGGACTATGCATCTATGCAATGACTACTACATAACTGTGAATAGATATTTAAATAAACATACTCACAACTTAATATTTTGAAGGTTTTAACTTCATTACAAAAGGCTTTCTATTGTGCTAAAATTGACCTATATTCAGCATTTCATCAGATATAGTTACAGCAAAAACAGCCAAACTCTTAATCATTAATACGCATTACTATTCAAGTATAACAACCTATGGAATCACTATAGCTTCTAATGTATTTCAAGCAAAAATGAATGGTTTATTGTAGGGAATGGAAGGAGTTATTTTTTACTTTGATGACATTCTAATAACTTCTGAAACAGAAAGTGAACTGAGAGTAGTTGTAAGTAAAATATATGAAAAGTTATGTATAGAAGATTTTAAATTCTTAGGACATATTATTCCTGATAAAGGCAAATACTCAAACCTGGAAAAAGTAAGAACTGTGAGAAATGCACTTAAGCTCAAAAATGTCAAGGATTTTCAAGCATTCTTAGGACTATTAATTTGAATTTCTTTAAAGGAAAATTTCATGTTGTAACTCAAATTTATGATCTATTAAAGAAAAAATGATAAAAATAGAAGTAAACAAAGGCAAAACTCTCCATACAGTAGTGCCACCCTGTGCCAAACAGAGTAATCAATGGATGCCAGAAGACTTATGCATAAAATCCCTATCTAGTGCCTACTCATCCAATATCCCCAGACTAATTTCTGGCATCC
Organism: Epiperipatus broadwayi; assembly: GCA_028023455.1. NCBI lineage: Eukaryota > Metazoa > Onychophora > Udeonychophora > Euonychophora > Peripatidae > Epiperipatus > Epiperipatus broadwayi. Next base: position 5,578,834 of record JAQFVV010006251.1, read on the forward strand.
ATTGATTACTCTGTTTGGCACAGAGTGGCACTACTGTATGGAGAGTTTTGCCTTTGTTTACAACAATTATGTGCTAGTATAGAGATGGTGATCATGTGATGAAAAATAGAAGTCAAACAAGATTTTGCATTTAAGAAATTAAAAGACTTATTAATGTCAAGTCAACTTCTGTACACTACAGAATAACTATGGAACTTCAGAGCAGGAATTGGTCCTATTATTTTTCATAGAGTTTATAGAGGTGAACACTTTACTGTTTATGCATATAAAACTTTAATAATATCTGGAAAAAACTATAATCCAGTTGAATAAAAAAGTTCTAGCAATAACCTTATCCATGAAGAAGGTTGACCAATATGTATATAATAATACTTTCCAGATCTTCATGGATAATAGATCTGTACTAGAGATACAGGGATATTTGAAAAGGACTTCTGATCATCTTAGTCAATGGATGATGAGACAGATAAACATTTAGCATCCTTTGACTTCAAACTGTCTATAAGCCTAGGAAATAAACTATCATACCAATGTCTTATCAAGAATAACTGATATGTGAGAGAATAAGCCACAGACTATGAAATAAACTACATTGATTGAATGACATCAAAAATATTAAGCAGTTCAGTCATAGATAAGTGGACAAAAATGACTCTGGATAAAGGTTGATTAAAAAACAATGGCCTCTAAGATGATCAAATTACATGGCTGAATCAATACAAAATGTATGCAATATGTGTAATGGATGCATTTTATTAATAGACCACATGATGTGAAGCAGTCAGATCTGAGTTCGATCCTAGCTTCATGACATCTAACCATAAGCTCACTTCAAACACATAATACTAACCTTAAATTTCCGATGCAATGGGGCTTTATACGTTCAATCCACGCTAATTTCCATAAAGAATAACTTATTTCATAAATGTGTATTCAAATAATTCGTTTCAGATTTAAATTGATCAATTCTATTAATAAATTCATGATAGAATTATTCATGAATTTATATATTATAACTGCGTGGATTGTGCGTATATATTTGTAAATATTTAAATATATATAATTGTTTAAAAGTTTCATTGCCGGGAATGTTTGATTTTATTTTTAAATAATTTGTTAAAGTTTTATTGATTAAAAGCTACACTCTTTCGATAAGCTTTCAGATTTTCCCTTTCTAAAAACAACAGTTAAAGTTTTATTAATTAAAAAAAAGATAAGGATTTCCTAATTAAAATCATTTTCTGATTTTAAGAATTCATTTTCTAATTAAAAAATGAATTCAAGTTAATGAGTTTGAAAGCCTTATCGAGGGAATGTATCTAAAAACAACCAGAAAATCTAAAAACATTGATAATGAAAGAAGCACTAGCCTGAAGGCATCAGAGGACAGGATATATAGCTCTGAAAAGTTTGGAAAAGAGCCATCTTTATTGTAGAGAAGTGCAGTAAACTCTATGCATTTTAAATCATGAATTTAAATAGTGTTTCAATTATGGTGAAGGGCTAGAACATCAGGAATCTGGCTATAGGTTCCTGAAGTCCCTTGAAAATCTTCAATGGAGCTGCTGAATCTTTTCCAGACAAATCATGCTGCCAAAATCAAATAAAATTCTGTTCAAGTAATCAATCAAATGATGCCTATGTTTTTACCAACTTGGACGTGTAACCTAAGGATCAAGCCCGGAAGAAATGGGTAACATATTTCCATAATGAACCTTAAACTTTCTGGACAGTTCCGAACTTTACTTTACACTCCCTTTAAGAGCTCTTTTCATTCTATAAATGTCATAATCTCTGTGTAAACTTACTTTTATTTATGTTATTATATCATATTTCTCTCAACTTCTAGTCTTTAACTTTCTCTTTTCTTACTTGGTGATTCATTTATTATATTATATATATATTTGTGTAATTTATTAATGTTGTTACTTTAATTATATGCCAATAATCTTTCGACTCGATAAACTCCTTTGTTCTATTTGCTTTACATAGAAAATATAATATTAAATCTGATAATAATTCTCACCCATTAGAACTAGATTTATACAGTTCTATCAATCATCGAGTCGAAAGAAATTATTAAATGTGTTATTTTTATAATTGGCTAATAATAAATTATTAGCTCCGTTTTTAATCTATGCCACCGCTATTTTCTCGTTTCACTAATATTTATTTATTCATATATAATCTTAAAATGTTTTTATTGCAAAAGGGCCGATAAAGAAATCAAATATATTCTAATTCAAATTTCTGTTACTCACTATTAAGATTCAGGAAGGGCACGATGATTGGGGCATAATTAACATGATTTACAAATACTTTAAAATAATTTTAGTTAAAAGCTTGTTTGACTTTAATCAAATTGATCAAGTTATCATGTAGAGCATTCTATAATAAAATGGGTTATAGTTCTCAAATGGTGACTAGTAAGTCATCATCTCGAACGTTGCTGACGTAGGGCAATCTTCCGCTCCGTTAGGCTGGTCGGTGATAATTTTTGTTATTTTAAATTATCAAGGAAGAAAGCACTTTGGTCCTGTTCATATTAGTCAAAGGGCATAAGACTTGTCAGATGCAAGCCGCCATAGGACTTCGATTATTGACTAGCCATCGTCTTTCAATTTCACTTTCTAGCTCATAATTCGTCAGCACCATTACCTCTCTGTTCCAGTAAAGCCCGCTCTGATGCTCGTAATTCATGATGAAGTGATTTAAAGTAAAGTCCAACAAATTCTCAGTAAATAAGTTTTCCAATAAAGATTAAAGTTATGCCCTAAAATACGTATCTTGCTCTTCATGAATGGATTTGCGAATGTGAAAATAAATCTCACATTCTTTCGTATAAAATTAGAGTAATAATTTCCTTTACTAATGAATACCTTTATCTGCCTTTTATTTTCTTGTCAGGGGCATAGACATAGAATTCCAATATTGCGTACTACTCATTGGCATATAATTAGGACCGCCACTCTTATCATAATCATAAACTTTGTTAAAGGCTAGAATTAATTAATTTAATCTTTATTTAAAATTCAAACAAAACAAATTATTATTATTAAATATTTTCTAAACACACTTGGTTTCTTAGTGCTTAATTCTTTCATAATTATTTTAATGTTAATACTCGCTGTCTGTGTTGGCAACCCGAACATATACATATGTTTCAATTTAAAATTATTTTAGTTATTTATTATCAGATATTAATGTCAGTTCAGGGGTCTCTGATCCTCACCAACCATTGAGCTAGTTTCTTGGTGCATAGCACTGTGCCGCCGATTTAGATTTCTACTAATCTGAGCTGTTGAGTTGGGTTTGAATTCAGTTTGAACCGCCTGAGTTTGGATCTGACTTGCGGTTTAGGTGGTGGGTTTTTTGACTGGTACAGATGATTCTGATGGAAGGAAGTGTGTTGGATTTGTTACATGAATAACATACTGGAATTATCAGAACAAAGGAACTGTTACCACCAAACCATGAGATATGGATCACACTAGACATTTCAATGGATATATTTTTCAAATAGTCATATACTCTTATTCAAGATAAATTTATATTCTTCTTCAAGATAGATTAAATACAAAGCAATAAAAAATATGAGCATAAAGAATAAAAACATTAAACCACCTGTTTGCATGTCATGGATATCTAGAAATAATTATATTCAACAATGGAATTGGATTTGTATTATAGCAGTTTAAAGATATTTTAGTTAGTAACAGGATACAACATATTTTAACACTATCATATCACCCTGAATCCAATGGATTAACTGAAAAAGCAGTGCAGGAGCTAAAGCTATCCCCAAATAAAGTGCAATATTATATCAAGATATTAATGAAGCTTTAACAGCAGCCATGTTTTTTCAACATTACACACCTAATACAGCTACCAGAAAAGCATCCACAGAGTTGTTTATGAAAAAAAAACTCAGAACTTGTATGTCATTAATAATTTTCCTGCAAAAGAGAGAGGAGGGCAGTTTAATTAAATTTACTGTGGGAGATGCTGTTTGTAGACATGATGTATTACAAAAAAATGATAAACAGAAGTCATGTTGAAATTATTGCCTAAACACCTATGAGTCATATAGCTGGCTGACAGTAGGAAAATCAGAAGACACATTAACTATCTTAGAAGCATTTAAATGATTCATTCAATCAAGTAAATGGAAATGTGAGTTCTCCTCTGTTGATGTCACTGATTCTATAAAAGACAAGTTATTATGAAGCATCATTTGAAGTTTCAATAGAAGACACCCAGAAGTGAACAAAAGGAAGAGAATTCTTCAAGAATAAATTCTCATCCCAATAATATACCTAAAATATCTATCAAATTACTCTGTGTGAAACCATTCAAGTAAGAACAGTTTGTATCACCTCCTAAATAAATAAGATAGAAAACATAGAAAGTTCAAAAAATTTAACTATATATTGTAACAGTCAGAGTT